>JAAFCE010009109.1:1015027-1045238 GCA_013389805.1 Trigoniulus corallinus
CTCGGGAAAGCTGGGTACTGCTAATACCCAATAATCGTCGCATTAGTGTAGTGTCTGTGCAGTATATGCATTAGAACTATACAGTGGATGGGTCTCTAATGACCTTGTAGTTGACGGGACCTTAAACTCCAACAAACAACAACAACAACCTTCAGAGTGCGTGTGGGTAACACCTACTCCTCGGCCTTCCTGCAGGAGAATGGTGTCCCACAGGGGAGCGTCTTGAGTGTGACGCTCTTTGCTGTTGCAGTGAATGGCATACCATCCTACATTCACCCCCCCGGTAAAGTCGTCCCTCTTTGTGGACGACTATCTATCAGGTAACGGGCTGCCACGATGCACAGCATTGAGCGTCAGCTGCAACTGGCACTCAATAGTGCCAACGAGTTTGCCACTTCACGTGGCTATAAGTTCTCCCATGACAAAACAATGGTCATGCACTTCTCTCGTAAGTGAGGGCTCCACCCTGAGCCTCAGCTTACTTTGAATGGCCGCCTCCTCCCAGTTGTAGAGGCGGCCCGGTTTCTTGGTCTCCATTTTGACAGCTGTCTGACATGAGTCCCGCACTTGAAGGAGCTGAAGGCTAAGTGCCTTCGGTCCCTGAATATTCTGTGGTGCCTGCAGGGAACTGGTTTTGGGGCAGATCGAACGGTGATGCTACGATTCTACCGGTCACTCGTTCGATCCCGTCTCGATTATGGCTGCAGCGTATATGGCCTCGCCGCTCCATCTACTCTCCGGATGCTGGACAGTGTTTGTCACGCTGGCATCCGGGTGTCCATTGGGGCGTTCCACACAAGTCCAGTACTCAGCCTTTATGCTGAGACTGGTGAACCACCACTGACTGTGCGGCGGCAGTACCTTGCAGCTGCATATATTTTGCGGCTGAATGGTCAGCCACAGCACCCTACACACCCGGCCCTCTTTAGTAATGCTATGAGACGGCCATTCGACCGCCACCCGGGGGTTCCCCCTCTATTCGGTGTGTGGTGGATGGACGGTCTTACCGGCCTGGGTGTGACTCTGCCTAGGGTGCAGCCTGTACTGCCGGCCTCTGTGCCACCCTGGACAGTGCCAGAGCCAAGTTTCATTTGTTGCTTGCAGCTTTACCCAAAACCAGTACTGATAGGTCAGTATACCAACAAGAGTTTGGACGCCTCTCTTGGACCTATCGAGGCCATGTTTTTATTTACACGGATGGGTCGAAGGATGGCTCCTCGATGGGTTGGTCAGTCTTTACAACTGGTCATCTCATAGGGGGCCGCCTTCCAGGCGTCGCCAGTGTCTTAACTGCAGAACTCACAGCTCTGCACAGGGCACTGGAGCTCATCCAAGTATTGAATGAGAGACACTTTGTTATTGCGACTGACTCCTTATGCTCCCTTCAGCTGTTGCACACCCTATATGGCAGACATGCCATCGTCCAGGGTGTGCACAGGTTGCTGCTTGTGATTCGTAAGCAGGGCAAGACAGTGTTGTTCATGTGGGTCCCGGGGCATGTTGGCATCATGGGCAATGAGAGGGTTGGATGCCCATGCCCGTCAGGTGGCCCACTTGCCAGATATACCTAACACTGCTGTCCCCTCCTCTGATGCTCTCCCGATGGTGCGGCGGGCCGTCCATGAACAATGGCGGGCCCAGTGGTTTGCGGAGACCACCAACAAACTCCGCACACTGAAGGACACCCCAGCGCACTGGAGGTCCTTGTGCCGCCAATTGCGGAGGGAGGAGGTTGTGCTTGCTCGGCTGCGAATCGGTCACACCTTCCTCACCCACTCCTACATTCTACGGGGTGAGGATCAGCCATGGTGTGACTTCTGTTGGGAGCCTCTCACAGTGGCACACATCTTTAGTCACTGTGAGAGATACCAAGAACTTAGATGGCGACTGGGAGTCAGTGCAGAGCTCTCCACATCACTTGGGGACAACCCCCGGGCAGTGGAGAGCTCGCTAGTATTTGTGAAAGAGGCTGGCCTCTTTCACAAAATTTGAATTATTTGACATTTCTTTTTGACACCTTTTGTAATTATTTTTGAATTATATGGCTTTTGCCTTTTTGTTTCTGTATTCGGTTTGTCTTTTGCCTTTTTGTTTCTGTATTCGGTTTGTCTTTTGCCACATTTATTGTAATGTCTGTTTTGGCTTTTGCCACAATTATTATTCTGTCTGTTTTGGCTTTTGCCTTTTTATTTCTGTGTTTGTCTTGGCTTTTGCCACATCTATTCTTCTCTCTGTTTTGGCTTTTGCCACTTTTATTGTTATGTATGTTTTGGCTTTTGCCTTTTTTATATGTCTGTTTTGGCTTTTGCCTTTATTTATATGTCTGTTTTGGCTTTTGCCTGTATTTCTTTTCTGAGTAATTATTAGGCTATTGCGTTTTTATTGTTATTACTTTTATTGGCCTTTTGCCCTTTTTATTGCCATCATGGTGGGATGGCCATTTACACCCCCACCATGGTGATGTGTCTTTCTGGGCCCTAATGACCTTTGTAGTTGATGGGCCCTAAAGCAACAACAAAACAAAACAAAAAAACCCGGTACAGCCCTCCTTATTTGTGGATGGCTTTTCCATGTGGTACTGGGCTGCCACAATGCATGGCATTGAGCATTAACTGCAACTGGCCCTCAATAGTGCCAATGAGTTTGCCACCTCACACGGCAATAAGTTCTTCCCTCAGAAAACAACAGTCATGTACTTCTGTCGTACGTGAGGGCTTCACCCTGAGCCTCAGCCTACCCTGAATGTGCACCTCCTCCCAGTTGTAGAGGCAGCCTGGTTTCTTGGTCTCCGTTTTGACAGCTGTCTGACATGGGTGCCACACTTGAAGGAGCTGAGGGCTAAGTGCCTTTGCTCCCTTAATATTCTGTGGTGCCTGCAGGGAACTGGTTTTGGGGCAGATCGAATGGTGATGCTTCAGCTATACCGATCACTCGTTCGATTGTGTCTTGACTATGGCTGTGTCATTTATGGCCTGGCCACTCCATCAACTCTCCAGGTGCTGGACAGTATACATCATGCTGGCATCTGGATGTCCGTTGGGACATTCCACACAAGTCCAGTGCTCAGCCTTTACGCTGAGTCTGCTGAACTGCCACTGACTGTGTGGCGGCAGTGCTTGGCAGCTGCATACATTTTGCAGCAGAAAGGTCAGCCGCAGCAGCCTACACACTATTTGCACTCTGCGACAGGCATTCAACCGCCAGCCAGGGATTCCCCCTCCGTTTGGCATGCGGTGGATGGATGGTCTCACTGGCCTGGGTGTGACTCTACCTAGGGTGCAGCCTGTACTGCCGGCCTCTGTGCCACTCTGGACAATACCAGAGCCAAGTTTTAATTTGACACTCAAGGCCCTCCCAAAAGCCAGTACTGATAGGTCGGTGTACCAACAAGAGTTTGGACGCCTTTCTCTGACCTATCAGGGCCATGTTTTTGTTTACACAGGATGGGTCGAAGGATGGTACCTCTGTGGGTTGGTCAGTCTTTATAACTTGTCATCTCAAAGGGGGCCGCCTTCCAGGCGTCACTAGGCACTGGAACTAATCCTATCATTGAATAACAGACACTTTGTTATTGCCACTGACTCCCTATCCTCCCTTCAGCTGTTGCACACCCTTTATGGCAGACATGACAATCGTCCAGGGTGTTCACAGATTGCTGCTCTTGATTCACAAGCAGGGCTAGACAGTGTTGTTTATGTGGGTCCCATGGCATGTTGGCATCATGGGCAACAAGAGGGCGAATGTGCATGCCCGTCATGTGGCCCACTTGCCAGATATACCTGACACTGCTGTCCCCTCTGCCAATGCTCTGCCAATGGTGCGGTGGGCCGTCCATCAACAATAGTGGTCCCAGTTGTTGGCAGAGACCACCAACAAACTCCGCACACTGAAGGACACTCCAATTGTGCCTTGTGCCGCCAGTCACAGAGGGAGGAGGTTGTGCTTGCTCGGCTGTGAATCAGTCACACGTTCCTCACCCACTCCCACATTCTACGGGGTGAGGATCAGCCATGGTTCTGACTTCTGTTGGGAGCCTCTCACAGTGGCACACATATTTAGTCACTGTGAGAGATACCGAGAACTTAGATGGCGACTGGGAGTCAGTCCAGAGCTCTCCACATCACTTGGGGATAATCCCCAGGGGGTGGAGAGCTCACTTGCATTTCTGAAGGAGGCTGGCCTCTTGCACAAAATTTGATTTATTTTCTACATTCTTGTATCGTTATGGCTTTTGCCTTTTATGCCTGTGCTGGTTTTGGCTTTTGCCTTTTTATTTCTGTTTCTGTTTTGGCTTTTGCCATGTGTATTGTTATGTCTGTTTTGGCTTTTGCCGCTTTTATTGTTATTTCTGTTTTGGCTTTTGCCACTTTTATTGTTATTAGTGGTTTCTATTTTTATGTCTGTTTCGGCTTTTGCCTTTCTTTCTTTTTTGCATTACTTATTAGGCTATTGCCTTTTTATTCTTATTATTGTTAGGGGTTTTTGTCCTTATTTATTGTTATCATGGTGAGATGGCCATTTACACCCCCACCATGGTTACTGTCCTTCTGGGCCCTAATGACTTTGTTATCGATGGGTCCTAAAACCCAATCAATCAATCAAGGGACAGGGTTGCTAGGAAAATTAGGAGATGTGGGGAGGCACTGTTAGGTTTAGGTAGAGTAGGAGGCACTTATCAACGCAGGCAGACTTGGTGGTGGAATGAGGAGGTAAAAGCTGCCAACAAACTAAAAAAAGAGGCTTTCCATTGGTGGAGAGAGGTAGGGAATGAGGTTTCAAAGATAGAATATGTTCAGGCAAGGAAAAACGTCAGGAGGACTATTGTCCTGGCCAAGTACCAGAGGTATGAGGCTCTATATGAAAAGTTGGGGACAAGGAAATGAGAGAATGCAGTTTTTAGACTGGTTAGGACCAGGGATAGGACTAGTAAGGACGTTATCAGGGCCTTAACGGTCAAGGATACCAAGGGTAGGGTCCTTTTTCAACCAGCAGAGGTAGTCAATAGGTGGGAGGAATACTACCATAGTCTCTTAAATGCAGACCACCCACACCACAGGCTGTGGACAGGATGAGTGAGGCAGAAATAGTCAGAGCCCTTTGGAAGATGAAAGGTCAGAAAGCAGTAGGCCCTGATAAGATCCCACTGGATGTTTGGCACACCTTGGGCCCCATGGGAATTACATGGCTAGGGAAGCTCTTCAATAAGTTAGCTAAGGGGAACAGGATGCCTTCTGCATGGCGAGAGAGGTGGATAGTACCACTGTTCAAAGGCAAAGGAGACGCCCAGGACTGTGGAACTATAGGGGCATAAAGCTGATTAGCCATTCTATGAAGCTGTGGGAGCGAGTCATAGAATGTCGCCTCTGAGACTTAACTAGTGTCTGGGGAAATCAATTTGAGTTTATGCCAGGTAGGTCCACCATGGAACCAATCTTCATTCTTCAACAGATGATTGAGAAGCATAGAGCTGCAAGGGAGGACCTTCATGCAATATTCGTTGACCTGGAGAAGGCATATGATAGTGTTCCCAGACAGTTAGTATGGAGTGCTTTAAGAAAGAAAGCTGTGGATGAAAGCCATATTAGGGTAGTGTAGGATATGTATGATGGTTCCATCGCTAGGGTGAGAACAGCATGGGGAAACACTGCCAGCTGCAAAGTGGAGGTGGGTGTGCATCAAGGATCAGCACTCAGCCCATACCTTTTCACTCTGGTGATGGATGAGCTGTTGACGGGAGTAGGGGAATGGGCCCCCCAGTGCCTGGTATTTGCAGAGGATGTGGGAAGGCTTGAGGAGTCCAAGGAAGATGCACAAAAGGGCCTACAAGACATGAAAACAGCAATGGAAGAAGGGGGCCTTAAGGTGAACATGAAGAAGACTGAGTACCTAGCTTTAATTATAGTGGCCAGGGGCAAGGAGGCGAGATTCGTTGTGGGGAAGAGAAGATTTCAGCAGTGCAAGAGTTTCGCTATCTAGGATCAGTTTTCCAGTTCAATGGGGAAAGAGATTCAGATGTGACCCATAGGATTAATGCAGGGTGGCTGAAATGGAGACAGGCAAGTGGAGTCCTGTGTGACCGTCGGATCCCAATAAAGTTGAAGGGCAAGGTCTACAGAACTGTAGTTAGGCCTGCTATGCTGTATGGCAGTGGTTCTCAATCTTTTTGAAGTCGGGGAACACTAAACGGGCATTTTACTAGCACGGAACACCTACAATTCAACATTAATTTTAAAGCAGGTTGTACACCTTCTACACTTGGTATTTACTACATCATCATCATACCCTTATCCCGCCTGTGGCAGGGTTGGGTCTGTGGGTTCTAGCCCTCCACTCTCGTCCATCTCTCCCCCAGTTCCCCGTCCACCCCACACTCACATCCTTACGGACAACCTGTTCCCACATCTACTTTGGTCTCTCCCTGCATTGGTGCTACCGACCACCTGCATTCCTGGAATTAACCTAACGAGCTCCTCTTCCCCTCTTCGCATGACGCGTCGTACCACCTCAGCCTATTCTCCCTCATTTTTTCGGTGATGTCCACCACCCCAAGTTACCTCTAATATGCTCATCCCTAATTCTGTCATCTCTCGACACGCCACACATGTGCCACAGCATTCACATCTCGGCTACTCGTATTCTAATTACATAGCTTGTCCTCATTGGCCAGCACTCTTTTCCATATAGCATAGCTGGTCTAACCACTGTCCTGTAGAACTTCCCTTTCAACTAGATTGGGATCCTATCCCACAGGACTCCGCTTGCCTGACTCCACTTCATTGACCCCCTCCCCCATTGAAACTGCGGATAACATCAGAGTATTTCTCGATTGCTTTATTTGTGCATTAAATTTTTTGTGGAACACTTAAAGTGGTTTCACGGAACACGCTTTGAGAACCACTGCTGTATGGGTCAGAGTGCTGGGCAGTTAGGAAGAACCATGAAGGGCAAATGCAAGTGGCTGAGATGCGAATGTTGCGATACATGTGTGGGGTGTCTAGCTCTGATGATGAGGAGAGGATGCCGATGTGATGAGGAGGGGAGAGGAGGAGCTTATTAGGTCCATTGTGGGACTGCAGATGATCGGGGGCACCAGAGGTAGAGGAAGACCAAAGCGAACGTGGGAGCAGGTAGTGCAGGTGGACATGGGGGCGTGCGGTGTGCGGGGGGACCTGGTGGGTGATTGGCGGGGGTGGAGGATTAGAACCCACAGACCCGACCCAATGCCTCAGGCGAGAGAAGGGTGAGATGATGATATGACCCTTATTCCGCCTGTGGCAGGGTCAGGTCTGTGGGTTCTAGGTTGTTTACACTCCAACAATCCCCCATTGATTCTATGGGTAATATCCAAGTCTATCTCCCCTATTGCTAGTAAACATTAATCATAAGTAATTTACCTCTTGCGCCTTTGTCAGCAGCTCGCTCCAGAGATTACACCACCATTATTTTCCTGTCCTTCCCAACTGAAAGATAGTTATTCTGTTTTCTTCACATCTAATTTTAAGCTTTCATTTTCTATCCCAGTTTCCAAAATCTTTGGAAACTCTTTGGGCGGTATAATAAAAAAGGAAATTTCAAAATCAATGTTTGCTCACATGCCTCAAATGCCTTAATTGAACACAGAGTCCAGACCCAGACAAAATGCGTGTATGACAAAGTTATTACTTTCTTTTCTGATGGATATATTGAACGGTTTTTTTTAACTTTTTACAGTCCGCAGCAATAGCAGAGTAAGTGGAAACCGAAGCCCTGGAAGTACTTCGGAGTGCCATTTGCAAGATAAATCCGATTCTCATAGAGGAAGAGGGAAATACAAGAAATCTGATTCTGTGGTGTCAGCTGGCTCAAATGGTAAGTGGAAGAAATTACTAATCGTGTAATATTAAGCTGTCGAAAACATCCTGCTTAAATTGGTTTAATAAGTGCCCTGCCCTCGCGACATAGAAATTTAAAATCAATGGAAAGCGGCGTTTTCATAATTCTGTTGCACGCACTGCTCGCGCACTAATCGACATTTTTCGTAGGTTGTCAAAGAATGCGCCCTAAAAGCACCATGAATCTGGATAGGTATATAACATTCAGCGCCATGTCAAACGGTTTTAGTGCTGGAGGAAGGTCGTGCTATTGTCAACGCCTTATGAAGCGCTATTTGAGATGTCTTAAGGAATTATAAATTGTGCTTGTGACATTAACACCTGCTTCAGTGAAGCAGCAGTGTGTACTGGACAACTGTGTCAGTTCGGATCCTGGTGGATTGATTTTTTTCGGGAGAGTGCGTCTTCTGTTGCATGGGAAGTTAAGTCGTGGCCCCCATCTGGTGTACAATGTCACTGCAAATAAATGCACCCTCCCTAGATGGCAATGAGTACATCACAATCATTTTCTTCATCTTAACCTCATCCTACCAATGGCTGAGTCGGTTCTGCAAGTTCTGGGCCCGTGTTCACAATAGAGACTAAAGTCTATAGACCCAAAACAGGCTTTATACCGGCCTATAGACTTTAGACTGGTCTTAAGTCAGTATTCACAAAACAATTTTTTTCAAGGACTAAATGAAGACCAGTCTAAACAACGGATTTGCAGCATACAAATCCCTCCATGTGCCAGTGGTTTGGCTTCTTTGTCAGCAAGATAGGGATTTGGTCCACGGGAGCTATTTTATTTCACTCCTTCCCTCAGCACATCCTGGGGCTGACTAAATTGCCATTCCCCAAACGTGCTGGAACTCCCGCAGCACGTTAGTCAACCCCTGGATGTGTTGAGGGAAGGAGGGAAATAACATAGCTCCTGCGGACCAAATCCTGCATATGTCTGGGGTAGAATTAGCACATGACGTTCTGGAGATGTAGACTGGACGAAACCACCATCGTGGATTCACACAACCGTCTTGTCTTCACCTGGATTGACAGTTGTGGTTTGACATGTTTGCGGTTGTGTAGGCTCCTCACAGAGGTGACTGTAAAATAAAACGCCTACCCACGTTGACCATGCATGGAGACCCATACCCCCGGGAAAAGCGGATCCTGGTGATTCAGGAGGCATATGCCCTGTGATGTCTCTGGGCCATTTCACACTTGTGACTTGGCTCACAACCATCGAGGGCTTAGGTTGTGGCCTATGGTCTCCAATACTTCACTTTGGCCACAGCTTCCAGGGAAACCGGGAGGCCAAGGCTGAAACCTGGTCTTGGTCAAGGGCCAGGGGTGCATGTATGTGCGCCCTTGGTCACCTGACAGGTGGTCAGGCGAAGGGGGGCGCATATTTATATGCCCCCCAGGGTTACTGTGAGTGGACCAGCAGTCAACCCTGATGCCTTTGGTCTGGTACTTGGGGATTATGCCACCCTTATGGTGTCCTGTCCGAGCGCCCTTGGCGACCCGAATGGGCGTCCCCTCGTTGGACTCTGTGGTAGGTGAGGCCTGCAGGCAGCGAATTTCATAATTTAATCAAATTATGGCAACTCAAGAACAGAGGCTGGGGGCCTCATCAAATAACCCCACCCCTTTGTCTTCTTCTTCTTCTTTTCTGTCTGGGACTTGTTCTTGTGTTGAGCCTGAAGACAATGGCCTCAGTTCCACCCAACTGAGTGGGCCGACTGCTGCTAAGCCTGTGGAGACAAGTAGTTCTCCAAGCAAGAGGCCACGTTCCCCAGTAAACCGTCTAGACCCCGGAACGATTCTGTGCCTTCTACTGCATCGACACCGGCCCTTAACAAGAGGCAACGACCTCTCAGCCTTAAGGTGCAGGGCTCCACCGCCGATGCGAAGCATGTCCCTGCATCTAAGGAGGCCTTAGGTGCAGTTAAATCCCCTTCCACTCCTTCTTCCTATCCTATCTGGTTTCTTTCCATATCTGGGGAGAATGGTGCAGCTTTGGGGAAGGCGTCACCCTTCCTTATTGTCAAAGCAATAAGCGCGTTGCTGGTGACGTGCCTTCAGTCAAGAAGCTTCTCAATGACACCTTGTTGGTGGAGGCATCTGCCCCTCACCAGATTGCGGCATTGCTTAAAATGCAGAAACTCAGTGATTTTCCCATTGTGGTCGAACCCCATGGCACCCTTAACACCAGTAGAGGTGTGGTCCGGTGCCCCGACCTACGTGGGGAGTCAGAGGAGAACATAGTGGAGGAGCTCACGGACCAGGGTGTGCTGACCTGTGGTAGGCCGAAGTTGCCAGAATACATCAGGGCCGGCTACCTCCGCTTACCAGTACGACCTTTCATTCCGAGCCCCATTTGCTGCTTCAAGTGCCAAAGGTATGGTCATGGCCAGAATTCCTGTTCTGCCAAGGCCATGTGTGGCACTTGTGGGCAGGGAGACCATTCCCCCAAGCCTTGTAAGACTGCACCTTATTGCACCAACTGTAAGGGAAACCACACCGCCTCTTCTCGAGATTGCCCCACCTGGTTGCAGGAATGTGCCATCCAGGAATGGTATCAAGAATGGTATCAGTTTTCAAGATTCACGGCAGCTGCTAACCTTGCCAGGGACGCCTAGTCATGGCTTGTTTTATGCAGGTGCTGCAGTGGTGGCTGCTGTGTCATCGGTCTGCACCCAGACGGACATACTTCCACAACTACCCCCACTCATCCGTTTTTTGCCCACTCAGGCCCGCAGGGTCCATGGGATACCGGTCTGTGTTAGCATTGGCTGCCAGACAGATCTCCACCCCATGCCAGAGGTTTCTTCTGGTTCCATCACTGCCTCTGGCTTAGCCGCCTTGGAGGCCACAGATGCCTCTCATCAAACAGAGGCATCTGCTTTGAGCAGCACCCTTCCTGGCTCAGCCCAGCTGGCCCCCTCCATAGCGGTGGTTGTGGGTGAAAGAGGAGGGAAGAAACCAGGGACACCCCCTGCCCCCACCGTGGGGCACGTGTCCTTGGTTCGTCCACCCAGGCTCTTCGGCCAACAGCAGAAAGCACTAAGTGGCAGCATGCCTCGAGTGGGGCATGATGAGGTTTCCTCCTTTGAGATGGAGGAAGAAGAGCCAATTGTAGGCAAACCCCCCTTTTCTACTCTGGAACGGAAAAAAGGAGGAATAGAAATAAACCTCCAAAGCCAACCTAAGGGTGAATCTCCTTCAATGGATCTGTGAAGGTTTTTCCCACAAGAAGGACGAGATCACAATGCTGATCTCATGGTGCAACCCCATCTGCATCTTCCACCAAGAGATCCTCTGTCGTAGTGATACCCCACTTTTGTTATGGGGCTACAACATGTATGCAGACACCCAGCAGAAGGGAAACCACCCTGTGGGAGGGGTGGCAATCCTTATCCAGAATGGATGCATGCACATCCCAGTGACTTTGCAGACGCCTCTTCAAGGCATGGCAGTTTCACTGCAACTGAATGCACCCACCACTCTATGTTCCCTCTACCTGCCTCCTGGGAATGATATCCCATGGGCAGACCTTTAGCCCAGCTTCCCAGACCCTTTCTCATTATGGGAGATTTTAATGCCCATAACCCCCTATGGGGCTCAGACAGTTGCAACCCCCGAGGGCTCCTTGTGGAACAATGGGTGTCACACAATGCCCTCATTGTCATCAACACAGGTGCCCCCACACATGTGATGACTGCCACTGGTGGTCTGTCCTTTACCGATCTCTCCATCTGCTCTCCTGGGTTGGCGCCAGGTCTGCAATGGGAGGTTCTGTCTGACCCTTGTGGAAGTGACTACTTCCCCATCAGGATTAGCAGTGGAAGTGGGGCATTGCCCCCAACAACCACCACGGTGGGGTTTGCGTTGGGCAGACTAGGAGGAGTTTGCTCGTCGAATCCACTTTCACGCACTGCGTTATTTTGATGGGGTCAATGGTCTAGTGAGCCACTTCACAAAGGTGGTGATCAGGGCGGCATTGGCATCTGTTCCGCAGAGCTCGTGTAACCCTCCACGAGCACGGGTGCCATGGTGGACAGAGGACTGTGGGAGTGCAATTCGGGCCCGCAGGGGCTCCCTTCGTCTCTTCCAGTCTCCTCCAACTGATGCCAATTGTGTCAACTACCTCAGACCCTGGGCATATGCATGACGGGTAATCAAGGAGGCTAAACGCTCTTCATTGAGAGAGTATGTCTCCTCGCTTACCCACCACATGCCATCGAAGAATGTCTGGGAAAAGCTGAGAAAAATCCAGGGAAGGTACTTACAATCCTGTGGCTCTGGTCTCCTTGTGCAAGGGAGACATTTACTTCTGTCTTGTGAGGTGGCTGAGGAGCAGGCAAGGACATTTGCAGCCATCTCCAGTTCCCAGCACTACACTGCAGGTTTCATCAAACATAAGAAGCTGCAGAACGCCTTCCAATTAACTTCTCTGGTGGTGTTGCTGAGCGGTATAACGACCCATTTACCCCTGGGGAGCTGCGGGCAGCTCTAGCACGGGCCTGGGATACTGCCCCCAGTCCTGATAACATCCATTGCCAGTTGCTATCTACCATCTACTATTGCCATCTACCTGAGAATGGTCTTTCCTACCTTCTTGAGGTTTTTAATTATATTTGGCAGCAGCACAAAATCCCTGTAGGCTGGCGGGAGGCTATCATCATTCCCCTCCCAAAACCTGGAAAGGATAGTAGCCTACCCACGAATTACAGGCCCATATCTTTGACGAGCTGTCTGTGTAAAATCATGGAACGCATGGCTAACTGGCGTCTTGTGTGGTATCTAGAACGGCACCACCTTCTTGCCAATGCCCAATGTGGCTTCTGTGCTGGCAGGTCTCCAGTGGATCATTTGATTGCATTGGAGTCTGCAGTACGTGAGGCCTTTCTCCACCAACAGCACTTGGTAGCTGTCTTCTTTGATGTGGAGAAGGCATATGATACCACATGCCGCCATGGTATATTTGAGACTTTGCTCCAGTGGGGGCTCAGGGGTAATTTACCTCTTTTCCTCCATAGCTTTTTGTCCAACCAGACCTTCAGAGTGCGTGTGGGTAACACCTACTCCTCTGCCATTTTGCAGGAGAATGGTGTCCCACAGGGGAGCATCCTCAGTGTGACGCTCTTTGCTGTTGTGGTGAACGGTTTTCTCTCCTCCATTCACCCCCCTGTACAGCCGTCCTTATTTGTGGACAACTTTTCCATCCAGTACCAGGCTGCCACAATGCATGGCATTGAGCGTCAACTGCAACTGGCACTCAATAGTGCCAATGAGTTCACCAACTCACGTGGGTATACGTTCTCCCCTGAGAAAACGACAGTCCCACACTTGAAGGAGCTGAGGGCTAAGAGCCTTTGCTCCCTTAATATTCTGCGGTGCCTGCAGGGAACTGGTTTTGGGGCAGATCGAATGGTGATGCTTTTTCTCTACCGATCATTCGTTCGTTCACGTCTCGACTATGGATGTGTCGTTTATGGCCTGGCGCTCTATCAACTCTCCGGATGCTTGACAGTATACATCACACTGGCATCCAGATGTCCGTTGGGGCATTCCACACCAGTTCAGTGCTCAGCCTTTATGCTGAGTCTGGTGAACCACCACTGACTGTGTGGCGGCAGTGCTTGGCAGCTGCATATATTTCGTGGCTGAACGGTCAGCCACAGCACCCTACACACCCAGCCGGTTTTAGTTGCACTCTGCGGCAGGCATTCAACCGCCGGCCAGGGGTTCCGCCTCCGTTTGGCATGCGGTGGATGGATTGTCTCACTGGCCTGGGTGTGACTCTACCTAGGGTGTAGCCTGTACTGCCGGCCTCTGTGCCACCCTGGACAATACCAGAGCCAAGTTTTAATTTGACACTCACTGCCCTCCTGAAAGCCAGTACTGATAGGTCGGTGTACCAACAAGAGTTTGGACGCCTCTATCTGACCTATCAGGGCTATGTTTTTGTTTACACGGATGGGCGAAGGATGGTACCTCTGTGGGTTGGTCAGTCTTTACAACTGGTCATCTCATAGGGGGCCGCCTTCCAGGCATCACCAGTGTCTTAACTGCAGAGCTCACCGCTCTGCACAGGGCACTGGAACTCTTCCAATGTTTGAATCACCAACACTTTGTGGTTGCGACTGACTCCCTATCCTCCCTCCAGCTGTTGCACACCCTGTATAGCAGACATGCCATCGTCCAGGGAGTGCATAGTTCACTGACAGTGTTGTTTATGTGGTTCCCGGGGCATGTTGGCATCATGGGCAATGGGTGGGCAGATGTTCATGCCTGGCAGGTGGCCCACCTGCCAGATGTACCTGACACTACTGTCCCCTCCTCTGACGCTCTCCTGATGGTGCGGGGGGCCGTCCATGAACAATGGCGGATCCTTCATGCATTGGAAGAATCACATTGGTAAAGTGATTGGGAGGGCTGGTCAATTCCTCCGTCTAATTAATTGGGTCCTTCAAGATAGCACAAAGCAGGTAAAGGAAACATTATATATTTCTATGGTATGCCCAATTTTGGTGTATGGCAGTCTAATTTGGTTCCCCTTCAGGCAGGACTTATCTTGGGAGGTTGAAAGGATCCAAAGGAGAGCAGCAAGAATTGTACTTAATAGGTTTTCTCACACAGAAAGTGTATCTGCCATGATTAAGGAACTAGGGTGGGATACATTAAGCCAGAGGCATATATCTCATAGTATTAGCGTTTTAATAAGACTGCTGCTGCTAGGATGTAATGGACCTTTGGCTGGAAGTGTGTCCCCAGCTGAGTATAAAGGCAGAAAGGATCATCCATATAAATTGAAAGAGGTTAGGGCACAGATAGACTCATACTGCTGGTCATTTTTGCCAAGAGTCATTCGACATTGGAATAGCCATGGTGAGGATAAGGTGGAGGGCTTCATCCAAGGAAACCCAACCATAGCTAGTATTGTATTAGGGGAGGCTCCTGAATTATAGCTTAGGGTTTTAGGAGTATTATGTTATCATAAGTAGGATTGAGAGTTAGTCTCACCACTGCCATATTGGCCAAAAAAGGCTGCTTGCAGTGTATTATATTAGAATTAGAATTACATGTCCATACCAGCTCAATCTACTGTCCATCATTTTTTTGCAGTGTTCCCCACCCCAAGCTACCGTTAATGTACTCGTTCCTAATTCTAGCAGCTTTTGACACCCCCCTCATTTACAGCAGCATTTGCAGCTCAGCTACTTGCATTCTATTTATGTGACTCTCCCTCATAGTAGGCCTAACTACTGCCCTATAAAACATCCGTTTTGAGTTTTATCATACATTCAATATATTTAATGCTTTGTTATTTTTAAAATTAAAACAAATTAAATTGATTTTACAATAATTTTATTCATTTTCTTATTATACAGGGTGTCCGTGAACTCGGCTAGAAAACAAAACGTATTGTAGAGCAGTGGCTCTCAAAGCGTGTTCTGCGGAACACTGGTGTTCCATGAAACCACTTAAAGTGTTCCACAAAAATATTTAATGCACAAATAAGGCAATGGAGAGATACTCTGATGTGACCCACAGAATCAATGGGGGAGGGAGTCACTGAAAAGGAGACAGGCAAGCGGAGTCCTGTGTGATAGGAGTGATCTAGTTGAAAGGGAAGTTCTACAGGACAATGGTTAGACCAGCTATGCTATATGGATCAGAGTGCTGGGCAATGAGGACGAGCTATGTAATTAGAATGCGAGTAGCCGAGATGCAAATGCTGTGGCGTGTCGAGAGCTGACAGAATTAGGAATGAGCATATTAGAGGTAACCTGGGGTGGTGGACAGCGCCGAAAAAATGAGGGAAAATAGGCTGAGGTGATATGAGCACATCATGCAAAGACAAGAAGAGGAGCTCGTTAGGTTAATTCCAGGAATGCAGGTAGTTGGTAGCACCGGGGACAGGGGGAGAACAAAGTAGATGTGGGAACAGGTTGCTGTAAGGATGTGACAGTGTGTGGGGTGGACGGGGAACTGGGAGAAATAGACCAGAGTGGAGGGCTACAACCCGCAAACCCGACCCTGCCACAGGCGGGATAAGGGTATGATGATGATGTAGTAAATACCAAGTGTAGTAGGTATACAACCTCCTTTAAAGTTTATGTTGAATTGTAAGTGTTCCGTGCTAGTAAAAGTCAGTTTAGTGTTCCCCCACTTCAAAAAGATTGAAAACCACTGTTGTAGAGGGTGCCAAACTAACCATTTTTAGCATAGGAATGTAGGGTCCAAAGTGAAGCCTTAAAAAATGGGAAATAAAATAAGGTGTTGATAGACATAGTCAATTTTCATGTAAAGTTTTCACCATAAATGTTCAAAGTGGTTACCATTTGCAGTCATGCATGTGGCACAACGTCTATTCAGTGATTGTCTAACTCTTTCAAACACCCCTGCCATGGCCTGTACATCTCCAGCAGCAACTGCAATTCTGGCCATCAGATCCTCAACAGAGTCGACAGGGGTTGCATAAACTTGGCTTTTAGTGTGTCCCCACAGAAAATAACCAATTGGTGCCAAATCAGGTGATCATGGTGGCCAAGGAACAGGTCCTCCTTTACCAATCCAGCGGTCCTCAAAGGTGGCATTAAGATGAGCTCGCTCATTCAAGGTAAAATGTGCTGGGGCTCCATCGTGCTGAAACCACACCTGTTGGCGAATTTGAGGTAGAATGTTTGCCATACGTTCTGGCAACTGTTCTTTTAGAAAAACGTGATTCATGTGGCCTGTTAACTGATATGAAAGCAAGTATGGCCACATGAAATACAACACCTTCTTTTGCTTGCCATTTGTTAGGGCTTGACTTTGGACCCTACATTCCTGTGCTAAATATGCTTAGTTTGGCACCCTCTAATATACGTCTTCTTTCTTGCCGAGTTCACGGACACCCTGTATATGTTATCCTACTCATTTTAACGTTGAAGTACGTAGATGGGGTGTTCATAACACTCCAACTCAGAAAAGTTGGGAAAGAAATCAATTAAATTATGGCTGTGAAACCTTTAGTAGCTTTGTTTTATTTAGCCCACTACAACACCTAAAACAAATTGTGTTGAATTCACTATTTATTTTGATAAGGCAGGTGTTTTATTAGCTTTTGGTGCTAACAACACCCCATCTACATACTTATGTCACTTTCTTTGTAAAGTGTGTTTTGGGTTTTAGCTTAATTTTTAATTAAAATTAAAATTCCCCAGATATCCTGCCACTTCCGTTACATGGAGCAGTTGAGCCCATGCACACGGGGTGGCTAGAGATTGATGGGGTTGTTGACCAAACATAAAGAAAAGGGGCACTGGCCCGTGTGTGGGTGGCTAGTTTTGGGCATAGAGGATTTTGATATAATTTTTATATAATTTCTCCATTAAACAACATTGGGTTTTAAGATTACTGTCAGTTTTTCTAATGATATGCTAATTGTGATGCTATGTGATAAAATATTTTTTTTTATTTTTAAGCATTCTCAAAATTCTTTTTTATATATTTTTTTGCTGTACTCCAACAAATATAATAAAATTTTAAAATAATTATGATGGTTATGCAAGCTATTTTTGGGGGTTGGGTGATGTGAGCACCACACAGACGCATTTATGAAACTTTTAGTCACCTATGTAATTAAAGGTTAATTATCCCTCAATAGAGCTTTTACATTGTTTTCTCATTGTTTTCAAACTATTCAAATAGTTTGAATTTTATTACACTAAGTCCTCAACTTACGCGATTAATTGGTTCCGGAGGTTTTCGCGTAAGTCCAGGAAAGCACTAAATTTAGCATTTTTGACAAAAAATGTTTTAGTTTTGAAACTAATAGATCTGTGAAAGTCAAATAGATCTATCAAATACATCTCAGAAAATATTATTTATTGTACATATTTATTGGACATATTGCACGTAACAATCTGCATACATACTGTATTTATAAATGAACTACTTCAAGTATTGGTCCAGTGTTAATTGTCTTTTAGTCCTGTGCGATAGGAGGGTCCCAATGAAGCTGAAAGGGAAGTTTTACAGGGCAGTGGTTAGGCCAGCTATGCTGTATGGATCAAAGTGTTGGGCAGTGAGGAAGTGCCACGCCAATAGAATGCAAATAGCCGAGATGCGAATTCTGTGGTATATGAGTGGGGTGTCGAGATCTGATAGAATTAGGGATGAGTGTATTAGTGGTACTTTGGGGTGGTGGACATTACAGAAAGCAAAGTGCACAACTGAGTTACCTCACCACCACAGTGTCACACCTAAGGCCCGGTGCTCACTATAGTCAAGCCTGGGAGTTGGCGAATTGCGTTGGACACACCAGTTCTCGTCTGATCACTGAAGTTAAGCAGTGCAACCCTTACTGACATGGGTGGCCGATTAGGAAGACTGGGTACCGCTAGTATCCAAAAATCGTCGCATTAGTGTAGAGTCTGTGCAGGCTCAGCATCAGAACTACACAGTGGACGGGGCTCTAATGACCTCATAGTTGAAGAGCCCTAAAACACCAACAAACAAACAAACGTATAGTCAAGGCTGTCTGGCGGCAGTCGGTGTGCTCAGCTCAGGCAATGAAAACCAATGGGTAGCAAGGTGGCCAATAGTGAAAACTGATTAACAACTACATACATAGTACATAGACTGGTCGTCAGAAAGTCTTGACTATACAGGGTTCGCCTAGCCTAAATTTTTTTTTGTTTAAAGCAAATCGCGTAAGTCGAGGACTTACTGTATTCGTATTCAAATAGTTGATGAAGCTGAATATTTGGAAACTCTGTCATGTCAGTTGTCGTTCAATTGTCATATGTGGACTTTACATGTTGGGTTACTTGGAACGTCCACATTGGGGAACACAAGCACGAACATGAACTCACAAATCGTTCTAAATGTCAGAAACACGCTGCAGATGCTGTATGGGAGCAGTGAATTGCATTGGACACACCAGTTCTCGTCTGATCACTGAAGTTAAGCAGCGCTACCCCAGGTAGTACTGACATGCGTGGCCGCTTGGGAAAACTGGGTACTGCTAATACACAAAAATCGTCGCATTAGTGTAGTGTCTGTGCAGTGTCTGCATAAGAATTATGCTGTGGATGGCGCTTTAATGACCTTGTAGTTGAAGGGCCCATGAAACACCAACAAACAACAACAAAATACAGTGAAACCTTTCTATGGGTACACCCCTCATATCGGTACGGATTCTTCAGGCACCGATTTTTTGCCCATAGGCTTAATGTTATTACTACCCCTCTAAACGGTACACCTCTTTAATGGGTACACCCCTCTTTGGTACACCTAATACAGGTCACCATTTTCAGAACTCGACCTCTCTAATGGGTACAGGAGGTGGTGACTGATGCATCACCAACGCTTTCAAGAAGCTAAATGAAGCTAAAGAAGGGATGCATTTTACACTTACTTGACAATGCAACAAGCCATCCACAACAAGTTGAATTGCCCAACGTCAAGCTGGTTTTCCTACCAGCAAACACATCCTCTGTACTCCAGCCACTTGACCAAGGAGTTATTCGGGTTTTCAAGCTAGAGTATCACAAGCTTTTGCTGCAGTACCTTCTTGCAAAAATGGATAATGCATCAAAAGCATCAGATCTAATAAAAACGGTCACAGTACTCCATGGTGTGAGGTGGTGCAAGGAAGCATGGGACTGTGTTACAAGGAATACAATAATAAACTGTTTTCGGCATTGTGGTATTGGAGAAGCAATTGGAATACCTGAAGATGCATCCCCTCTCCATGAAGTAATGACATTATCTCATGAAATTGGAATTTCAGAAGTTGAATTTCAAGAAGAAGTTTGCTGTCATGAAGATGAAAATTGCTATGCAGAAGATGATCTATTCAAAGATGAAGAGGAGGATGATAATGATGCTGACCCAGAAATTGAGGAGGAACATCTTAGTGGGCAATAGGTTCTTGCTCTTTTGGACCAAATTGATCACCTCTCTATGAAGTTTTTCAATATAGCTTATGGAACAAGAGGTGCTCCTCTGCAGCAGTTCAAGAAAAAGTTGCAGAGGAATTAATAAGAAGGCAGCTTGCTTCTCGACAAACTACCCTTGACTCATTTGTTTGCAGTAATCAAATTTATGAAAATGTACATCAGTAATTCTCTGAAATATTACCTCTGCAACATTTATGTATACAGTACAATGCATTTTTCAGTTAAAAATAAAAAAGTACATAAATATATATGTACTGTATATACTGTATGCTAGCTATATAACAAGCTACTGTACAGCATTACAGTAGTAAAGTGTGCCAAACCCCTCTTAAGGGTACACCCCTCTTATGGGTACACTTTTGCTGGGTCCCGCAGGTGTACCAATTAGAGAGGTTTCACTGTACATGCTGCTGCTAGAATGGAGGGCTCCTCCCGGCCACAGGCAGGATATGAGTATTATGATGATGATGATGATTAAGCAACTATAGGTAATATCATGACTTTTTAAAATATAATATCAGAATTTCATTTTCTTTACAATTTGTTTAAAATAAAATGCAGTAGTACCTCTACATACGAGTTTAATCCGTTACACAACTGAGCTCGCATGTTGAAAAACTTATGTGTCGAAACTATTTTTCTCATTTAAAATCAAGGAAAGAGGATTAATGCGTTCCAACCTCCCACCACCGCACAATTTATATGTACAGTAAATATAGTATAAAACACGGTGTAAAGAATACATGTTTTTATCAATCTTACGATTTTTTTCACTGGCCCTTTGGTCAGTGTCATGCTCATGGTGTGGTCCTTCTGTTTCAAAATTCTACATCTCGTGCACGTACAATACTATGACCAGTGCCGGATTTACCACTAGGCTAAGTAGGCTGAAGCCTAGGGCCTCAACATTTAGTGGGCTTCCAAGCTTAAGAAAAGGGCCTCAAAACTGAAATAGCCTAGGGCCTCAAAATTGAAATAGCTTAGGGCCTCTCAATATCTAAATCCGGGATTGACTATTACCTTACTCGTGGACAATAGCCACTACCCTACAACCATGCTCAAGCCTTTTAATTATCTCATGCTTCTGATCCCATGGAGATCATGTGTTTCTTCTTTTCAGTGCTGTTCTAGGCACACATTTTCTTAGGCCCCATGATTAAATAGTACAGGCTGTATGCACAACACAAAACTTGACGAAATTAGCACATGTTGCAAGCATTTTAACGATGACTCAAGCTCGTATGTCAAATTTCTGCTCATATGTAGGAACTTCTCCACAATTTTTTTGCTTGTGCTGTGTCTGGATGTACTCGCATGTAGGTACACTTGTACGTAGCGGTACTACTGCAAATGCATATTTTAAGTACAGTATATTGTTTTTGAAAATATGCTTCATAAATTTTTTTTTAAATTAATATTCGGAGTGAAACTGATAAACCAGAAAAACCGTCCTTTTTTACTGAAACGAAAATCGTAACAGAACCACCCACAATTCCACATACGTCCACTGAACATGCTGTGACCACATCCCCATGTGGTTCCTCTCCTTCCCAGCTTACTGCTAAGTATTCTCTCTTTCCTTTATTAACCTTCAGGCCCCCCACCCTGCACAACTGTTCTGATGTAGGGCCCCACAAATCACTGAAGTTCTCATTATTTGCAGATAACATAAAAGGGTTTAGCCCATTCATGAACACTAGCTAATAACTTACCTGCCACCAAAAAAGACAGTAAAGGCTGAATCCTGTTCCATTATGCACCCCTACCTTTCAACTGAGGGACTTCACTACTTCTCCATGAAGACCTAACACTGACTATGGACCCTTGGTACATGTCATCAATTATCCTAGCATAACCAACCTTCCTTTATGCCTTTTTCCCATAATACATCCCATACTTATTTCCGTGGGAAATTGTCACATTTTATTTATTTAACATACAAAGGTTGAGGATGGGGCCAAGCAACAGAAAGAGGTCGGGCCTAGTACACGTTGCTCATGGAAGGGGAAAGGCTCGGGGTAGGGAAGAAAAGAGAAAAGGGGCAAGCCTACAAGATGGTAAAGTAGAGATTACAAGATTTGTTGTTGCCGAGATCTTCGTCCAGCTGTGCAGTAAGCTAGAGAGAAAGTTGGCTGCACAACTAATAGTCCACCATGGAGTTTGCAGATTTTGTGGGGTCACAGGTGCAGTATTGGGTGGTGAATCACGTGGAAGGAGATGATCACGATTTTCTGATGGCTAACCATTAAAGAATTAGCCAAGGTGTCAATAACAGACGAAATTGCAATAATAAATCGTTCATTAGAATAGCGAAGAGCAAGGGCCACAGGGTACTACCTTGCAAGACGCCCACAGATTGTACATAATATCATAGGATGTATATTGATCATAATCTTTCTCTAAGTCAACAAACATTATGTGGCGGTCTTTCTTAACCCTTTAGTAGACGCACTGAGAAAATCACACAATTGGGTGCATGGGGTCACCAGCGACCCCAAATTCAATTGCAGATATTTTGTTAATGGAGCGACTTTGAAAAATAACAGGTACAAATAATAATACATAATGCTTATTGCTTTAATTAAGAGATGAATTTTTGTTTACAAAATCAAATAATGAAAGGAAACCAAATTTTCAAGCCCATGTTTTGGATATACTGGCAGTCAGTGGTTCCAAAGAGTCAAGAAAAAAAAATCAGGAATCACTACTCTGATGAATCACTGTTGCCACAATCTGCACATAAGATTGTACATTGCTCCTTGCATACAAAATTCTGGCAGTTGGAGCACTGGAGAGATTGTTTTTTATCATCTTTATGGGGGCATAAATGACAACGTCCTCATGAGGAACTGGGTCTGGTTTGCACTCCTGCTGCACCATGAGACATCTTTATCTTCCTCTTTACTTATTTTGGAGTAGCCTTTATATCAACACAGGCTTTTTTTGCTCAGGTTCCACAAGTTTAACAGCTATTTAAATGTAATATTGGGCCTCTAGAATTCAAAAGCAGGCTTTCTTTGTGTTTAGCCTATTACTTCACAAATATCCAGTTTGAGAAAATGAAAATCTAATTGGTATTCATTTGATATTTAAAATCAGCTGCTAAAATCACTAAAAATGTTAAAAATTTCTATGACATTAAAAGAAAATTAGCAGATGAAAAAGTTACCTAAGTGGGTGCATGGGGGTCACCCTCACTAGATGAACTGCACTTCTGAATGTTGCAGCAGGAAAAACCCCACAAAATTAGAAATGGCAATCAAAAATATGAAGCTACAGGGTAGGTCAGGTTTGCAAAATAATGCTTTCTATATTTTGTATGCATTTGAATTGGCTCTGACCCCACGTGCCTACTTAAGGGTTAACTGCTCTTTATTTTTCAACTAACTGTGTCAGGATAAAGATTGGTTCCATATTGGATCTCCTTAGCATTAACCCAAACTGATTACTTCCCCACCAAAAGTATTCGATCACAACCCTTACTATATAACCCTCTCCCACATTTTCATATTGTGGCTCATCATCTTACTGCCTCTATAATTGCCACACACTTGAATATCTCGTTTGCCCTTTGGTCATATCCAGCTCTCTCGCCACTCTGCAGGCATTTTGTCTCAACTAACTTTTGTATTAAAGAGTTTGGCTGACTACCAGGTTTCTTTTGGTCCCCAGCTTTTCTACATTTCCATTGGAATGTTATCTGGTCCCACTGTTTTTTGAGTATGGAACAAATGCATTACATGAATTCCCAAGCAATTTTAAGGTTAGGTGCCACATTAGGGACGTTGAAATTAGTTGGGAAGTGGGCATTCCCACTATGACTATGAATGTATTGAGTATACTCATGCAATGGTTAGAAGAGTTCAGAATTGTAGCTTTTTGCCAGTTACAATTCATAATTTGCTGAGCAGGCCACACCCTTGTGAATGTCCACTGCATGCCTCCATCACCTCATGTGTTGTCATGCCATTCCATGGTCCTTCCGGTGGAGTGGTTTCTTGACATGTCATCTCTAGTGGCAGGGCTCTCGCGATCCGATGCCAATGTGGGCTTGGTTTTTCTAGCACTAATGTATCCGTTATCTTTATCCCTCTTACAAATTGTTTTCTTTCCTCATAGATGTTTGTTATTTATTAAATTTTTGCTTTTTAGGCTTGTAGCCACAGGGCAATCCACAAAATACAGAATCGACAGGGTTTTAGGCTTGTAGCCACAAGGCAATTCACATGTAGTGTGAAGTGTGAACTTCTATATAACACATGCACCACATGCCACTGGCACCTTGTAGGGAGTGGCGAGTTGCATTGGACACACCAGTTCTCGTCTGATCACTGAAGTTAAGCAACGCAAGCCCAGTTAGTACTGACATGGGTGGTCGCTAGGGAAAGCTGGGTACTGCTAATACCCAATAATCGTCGCATTAGTGTAGTGTCTGTGCAGTATATGCATTAGAACTATGCAGTGGATGGGTCTCTAATGACCTTGTAGTTGACGGGACCTTAAACACCAACAAACAACAACAACACTGGCACCTCATGCACTGCATGCCACTGTCACCTCATGCACTACATGACACCCTTGCACATGCCACCAGCACCTCTAGGATATTACACATGAAAAATGCATTTGAACATCAAAACTAGACATGAACCATGTAAATATAAATTAAGTTTAGAATTATACCTATTGTAAAAAAAAAATGCAAAAACTATTAAAATCACACAATTGGATCTCCAAAACATCTCCAAATCTCTGCAGCAAAACATCGACATCTCCAAAGACATGAAAGGGAATTTGCACACTGTGCTAGCAAAACCATACACCAAGATAGCATGTGACGTCTGCATGCTTCTTTACCCTCAATTACTTAAAACATCCCTAGGTGAAAATAGTCATTTTGGACATTTTTTTTCAACGTCCCTTCACAATTAATGAATACCATAATTATTCTAATAAACGGCGCACCGTTTATTTTTTCAAAGGCCTTTTTGTTGCACCGTTTATTTTTTCAAAGGCCTTTTTGTTGCACCGTTTATTGGAGGGCGCCGTTTATTATTTTTTTCAATGTATAAATGGAAACTTTTTAGCCGGACAAGTTGATATCATTAATTTTGATATTTTCCTAATGCCACTCTCGCATCTGAATTTATTGGCAAAAAGAAATTGAGAAAAATAATCAGTGGTTCATTTAAAATTTAAATCCTTACCCTAGAATCAGATAACTGTAGAGGTTTAGCCACAGGACGATTACTATCATTCTCAACTGCAGAAATTGTCAAAATTTTAAATGCTAAAGAATACTTTCTCTTTGAAACTTTTCTTTCAACAATATCTGCACTAAAGCTTAGTTTACACAACTGTGACTTATTAGGAAGTTCAACCTATCATGTGAAAATACTGTGAATCGCATTGCACAAGGGGCACCCACAGAACAGAGAGGAGGAAGAAAAATCCTGGGGTACACCAGTACCTCTGTTCAGGCATGAGTCTGATTCCTTATTGCAGTATAGTTGCTGTGCAATAGGTCAGACACCATGCAATATTAAAACTGACAAAGCATTAATTTACCTGCCAAAATTTATATTTTGGTTGTAATATGTGGTGTTGGAACAGTGTGGTAGGCCGGTGTCATGTGTCAAAGTGCCCGGCCAGACACTTTGAGGTATCTCAATGTGTCCGGGGAACACTTTGAGGTAATTGTGTCCCGGCCGTTTCCCACGTGAGGGATTTTGGCCCACCAATAATGTCAAAGCAATTTCAATGTTTGCTAAAGGGCAGCTGAACGTTGTATCTTCTTATCTTCAAAAAGCCCACAAAACTCACTTGCAAAGCAGAGCTGGCGTTTTTATTTTCCGTTTTCATTTGGCGTTTTCATTATGGATATCAAAAAATATGATGAGATTGTGGCCTATCTTAGTGATGGCTCCTATCCCGTTGGTGCATCAGAAAATGAGAAATGGGCATTACATCGGCAAGTAAAGTGGTTTATATTAAAAAATGGAAGAGTATTGTATCATCTGCGAGACGGTATGCTAACATTATGCAAATTATGCTTTGATAAAACTAACGTTGCATATGTGCTCTGCAGTGGGTAGGAATAAAAAGAAAGCAAAGTCAATCAGTGACAAGTGTGATGAAGCACAACTGGTAAATGTCTGTGATGCAGAAAAAAAGACAGATAATTAAGCATCTGCACTCAGGCCTAGGTGGTGGACATTTTGGAATCAAGAAAACTGCTGCATAAGTTCATCAATGTACAAACCCTCAAACTTTGGAGTATGGGGATGAACCATGGCTGGGTGTGGGACTGTGTTCACTTTTTCATGATTTTTAATGCCAGGTAATATACCTCATCCAGAAACGTTGAAAAATGATGGTTTTATTGCTCCCTAACTCATTTCATGGAAGTTTGAAAATCTTTCAAGATCTTGGCACTGCATATGTTATGTTACAGTATTGGGTTGGGGAGTAAGCCATGCAGTCATAACAGGCCAAACCCTAAGGAGGCTGCTTGAAGGTTAGGAGATAAGTGTAGTGGATGTAGGATGGGGAAATTTGCAGCACCCAACGTTCTCAACCAAACACCCATGCTGGTACTAACGTGGGCTTGCATTGCTTAACTTCAGTGATCTGATGAGAACTGCTTTGGCCAAAGCAAGTTAGCCACAATGCTATGGCAGCAACATGCATGCTCTGGGCATTTCATGGCAACAAAAGGCTTTCAAACCAGCCAAATCGGTTTTGGGGCAAACAGATGATAGTAAAAATGAGCTACTGTGTGTAACTGTGCTATCACTTTAATACTGATTTAGATGTGTCAAAATTTAGGCCACGAGTTTGAAATGTATGGCTAATGCAAAGAATTGGATAAAAATATCCACACTTTACATCTTTTCCACTAAAAATCAAGAAAATTTCAAAACGTTTTATATTTTTAAATGTTAAATGAAACAGAATGGTACATTGAGAAATTTTTGGGCAGTTTTTTGAAACTTTAATCCCACTGTACTTCATCTTTAGCAAACTTTCTGAGAGGTACTGGTGGCCAGGCTTTGCAGATGAAGTAAAAAATTTTGTGCACAGCTGCAAAACTTGTCAACTTTCCAACCCATTAATAAGACCACAAAATGCTTCTCTCCATCCAATTGGTGTTACCTTGGACTTTGGCTACTGGTGGTGTATTGACTTGGTTGGACCATTAAAGGAAGCCAGAACAGAAAATTGGTAAGTCATTCTGCATGGGGTAGCCACTAAACCTCCATATCCAACTGTTTAATACACTATGAAATTTTCTAAATAAGTCTATGCTGTGAATTTATTTGTGCAAAAATTTCAGTTACTAGTTGCCCCTTTTTCAATTGCATTTTATGCTTATGTATATTGTTGTGGCCACCAAATATCTCACCAGAATTGCAGTTGAAAAACCAATTTCTAACAAGGATGCTGTAACGGTTGCCAAATTCATTGTCAATGAGATAATTTGCATGTTTGGCATCATGAAAATATTGCAACATGACCAGGGTTGGGAATTCTGTAACTCATTAAATCATCTCCTGTGCAAGAAATTGCAAATTAAAGAAGCAAATTTAACAGTCTATCACCCCCCAAACAAATGGCCTCACTGAAAGGTAATAACTTGATCACTTGATATTGATTTATGTTTAGGTTTAATGCTTTGTGCCATGTTGCCTTGAAGTGCAAGAATTCTGCCTATGAGTTTAAAAAAGTTAGTTGTGGTAAGAACAGCGGTGGTATCACACAGATTGTGCATCAAAAAAATTTAAATTTTACAAAATTCTAGATTTGTATTTATTTTTTAAAATACCTTGATGGGGCTAAAATCTGAATTGTTTTAGCTTGCCACTACACATGATGGGTGAGGGAAACCTATCCACAGAAAGCTTTTCACCCTTGTACTTTTTTGGGAAAATAGAATCATCCACAATTGAGAAACCAAAAATTGTCTTTAATGCTGCCCCACAGTGGCTTTTGACCCCTTTCTGAACTTTGAAAATCTATTTCACTTGAAAGTTTTGAATTTTCTGCATATTTCGAATGGAGCAAACATTGAGAAATGCTCCAAAACGATTTTTAATGTGTATCAACCATCTTTAGCCCATTCTTGGGCACTTACATATCTGCCCCACAGAACTTCTTAGCCTCTTACTTATGATCAATTGGTGGTTTTTGATTTGTTATTTCATTGTTTAGGTTTAACCAGACCTTGATTACCCAACTTATGAAAGTGATGCATGAAAGCTCAAATGATTGGGTGCAGTTCTTAAATCCAATTTTATTTGCTTATTGTGTATCAGTGCAGGAATCAACAAAAAAGTTGCCATTTGAAAAGCTTTTTGGTGCAAAGCCATGCCTTCCCATAGACATGAATTATGTTGTAGAACAGAATGAAGACCCAGAAAGCCATTTTGAACAAAAATTGCAAAGCAGATGCTAGTGATTTCAGAAGAAATTGTAAAAATTCATGAGGAAGGTCTGCTAAATCTGACTGCAGCACAAGAAAAACAAAAGCTACAATATGATGCCAAACACCAAGGCCCGTTCTATGACGTTGGAGATCATGTCTTAAAATACAACCGTTGCAGGGAAACTCAGCAGGGTGACAAACTACAACCTCACTTTAGTGGTCCATTTATAATTCATGAAGCACTTGGCAAAGGCATCTACCAATTGCTTGACCAAGGTCACATCCTGCACCAAAGAGCAAATAGTCGTGACCTAAATGGGTTCCACAGTGAACTTGATATGCACCAAGATCCACTTTTGCATGCAGTAAAAGCAATAGCTGCTGAAGGACCTTACTACCAAACCTGTTATCAAAAAGGATGGTGCTTCACTCAAAGACAATCCATCTGATTGTCATGGGGTAAATATTATCTTAATAAAAAAAGATGATTTTTGAATGGCATGAAGTGCCAAGAAAACGATTATGGGTTTTTTTTTGCTGCTTACAGTAGCTAAAATTGATTCATTTGAATTTTAGTAGGAAGATATTTGAAGTTTTTCGAAACCAGTAGCAATTGTGGGGGTTAGCATCATTCTGGTGTGTGTCTGTGTGTGTGGTTAGAATGTTATATTGCTATTGCTTTTGGGCCCACAACTACAGTGGTGATTCGGGCCCAGAAAGACAGTCATTTTCTTGTAGAGGGTGTAAAGTTCAATCCCACCATGGTGACATACTGTATGGCTAAAGACAAAATAGTAATAAATAACATAGTCAAATAAAGGGGGGTCAACAATCAATCTGGTCAGGACCAAAACATGCACCACCCCCACCCTAATGTGCATGTACATACTGTATAAATTGTGCAGCTCACTTTATTTAATAGTGTTGTTTCACCACAGATCTCTGATGAGGTGCAATGCCTTGGCAAAACACAAGGCATCATACAAAATTTTGACTTTATTCCTGTTTCAACCAAATGGATGTGAGAAAAGTGTGCTGAAGTTGGCTTTCAGTGCAAGGGGCAAAAGCAAAAATTAAAGCCTCACAGGAAAACAGCTATTGATTGTCCACCATGTACTCAAAAGATTGTTGGTGATGGCAACTGCTTGTTTCGAGCATTAAGCCATGTAATCACCAACTCTGAAGAGTATTACAAGGAAATGCGACAACTTATCTGCGGACAAATTATGAGCAGTGGTCCAAAATACTGTTAAATGCAAGATCCAAAAGCATACTTGACAAATTCACAAATGACAGAAGATACAACATGGGGTACTGACCATGAAATCAGTGCAGCAACAGACTTACTTTGCACAGTGATATGGTGCTATGGATATCAGGGAAGTGGCAGTGCCTGGCTAAAGTTCATTCCACAGAAAAATAAATATGATGAAGCTATCTTTCTAGTAAATCTTAATCACCATTTTGAACCACTGTACAAGTGGCAATAAGCCATCAGGAAACTAAAAAAATAAAGTACCTAAACTTTAATTCTTTTGTTTATACTTATTAGTTTGACAGTTTCCTCACAATGAAGGACAGGATAATGGCCAAGTTGCTTTATCCCACCATGATTATGGCAGATTATGCATAGAAAACATGTTGGACACTTTAAGGTACTCATAAATTACCTCAAAGTGTCCTGACCAGTTTCCATTTTACCCATTTAGGTTTTTTGGTTCGTTAGTGTTTTAGGGTAAAATTATTGCTGGAAAGAAGTATTTTTATGAATAAACATTATTTTTGTAAAGACAGAATTGCAACTAGAGTGTGGTGATGTGAGGAAAGGCATAAGGAAAGCAGAATCGAGATTTTTCTGTGCCTAGAAAAGCAAGATTCATACAAATGGAATATTCGTGGCTAGACGAGACCATTCACAGAATCGATATGTATCTGGTTTGCAGGGCAGGGGACTGAAAGTTGAGATCATTGTCAAGGTA
>JAAFCE010009109.1:1045248-1075877 GCA_013389805.1 Trigoniulus corallinus
CATGTTGCATATCTGCTCTGAAGTGCATATGTGCTATGCAGAAAAGAGGCAAATTCGGGCATCTGCATTCGGACCTAGATGGCGGACACTTTGAGATACTCAAACATTGCATCAAAGTGTCTGGCCGGACACTTTGAGGTAGACCCGGACACTTTGATCCCCACACAGACAACCAGCCAATATTCCTGCGGGTTCCAGACGCCTGGCTGGGGTGTTCCCAGTCATAGCTTGTTCAATGGACCCATGGACCCAACCCTGCCACAGGCTGGATAAGGGTGTGAGATGAGGATACCAGTACCCCTGTGTAGCATTAAAGGGTTAATCATTAAAAAATTTCAAGTTAACTTGCACGATCACTTCCAGACAGTTTTGAAATAAACGGCGTGCCGTTTATTATTTTTTTTTCAGCTGAAAGGTGCGCTGGTTATTGGAGGGCGCTTCATTGCTAGTATTTGTGTTTAATGGCGTATTTGTGGCCAAGTTGCGTTGGACACACCAGTTCTTGTAAGATCACTGAAGTTAAGCAGCACAAGCCCACGTTAGTAACAACATGGGTGGTTGGTAAAGAACGTTGGGTGCTGGAAATTTCCCCTCTCCTATGTCCTCTGCACCTACCTCCTCATCTCCCGCGAGCAGCCTCCTAAGTGTTCGTTCTGTTATGGCTGCTCGGCATACTCCACATCATCATCATCATACCCTTATCCTGCCTGAGGCAGGGTCGGGTCTGTGGGTTCTACCCCTCCACTCCCGTCTATTTCCCACCAAGACCCTGTCCACCCCACACATAGCCATGTCCTTGCGGACCACGTGTTCCCATGTCTGCTTTGGTCTCCCCTTACCTCGGGTGCTACCAACCACCTGCATTTCTGAGATACACCTGACTAGCTCCTCTTCCCCTCTTCTCATGGTGTGTCCATACCACCTCAGCCTATTCTCCCTCATTTTTTCTGCAATGTCTACTACCCCCAAACTACCTCTAATATGCATATTCCCGATTCTATCAGCTCAAGACATGCCACTCATATATCGCAGCATACGCATCTCGGCTACTTGCATTCTATTTACGTGGCTCTTCCTCACTGCCCAGCACTCAGATCCATACAGCATAGCTGGCCTAACCACTGTTCTGTAGAACTTACCTTTCAACTTGATTGGGACCCTCCTATCACACAGGACGCCACTTGCCTGTCTCCATTTCAGCCACCCCCCCATTGATTCTATGAGTGACGTCCGAGTCTATCTCCCCATTTCTTTGGAATGTGGATCCTAGGTACTTTTTCCTCTTGTACCTTTTTCACCCGTTCACCCCTCAAGTGCATGTCACTGCCACTTCCCTGTCCTTCCCAATTGAAAGCTAAATACTCTGTCTTCTTCATGTTAATCTTTAGCCCTCTCTTTTCTATTGCTTGTCTAACATCGTTTAGTCCCTTCTCTATCTGTTCTCTGCAGTCACTGACTTTTCCAATATCGTCAGCAAATGCCAGGCACTGAGGAGCCCAATCTCCTACCACCTGTAAGCAGCTTGTCCAAAACCAGGATGAAAAGGTATGGACTAAGTGCAGAACGTTGATGCACACCCACTGTCACTGGGAAGCCCCCTGTATTCCCCCACGGTGTCCTTACCATGGCTGTGGAGCCCTCATACATATCCTGGATTATTCTAATGAATCCCTCTTCAACCCCCCTTTTTCGTAATACTTCACGAACTACCTGTTGCTGGACACTGTCAAAGGCCTTCTCCAGATCAATAAAGATGGCATGGAGGTCTTTCTTTGCTGCCCTATACTTTTCTACCATCTGCCTTAGAATGGAAATTGGCTCCATTGTGGACCTACCTGGCATAAACCCAAACTGGTTTCCACGGACACTAGTTCTATCCCATAGGTGACGTTCCATTACTCTCTCCCAGAGTTTCATGGAATGGCTCATTAGCTTTATACCCCTATAATTACTGCAATCCTGGACATCCCCTTTGCCTTTGAAGAGTGGCACTATCCAGCTCTCCTGCCATGCAGATGGCATTTTATCTCCACTTGCTATTATGTTGAAAAGTTTCCCTAACCACTTGGTACCTGTAGTCCCTAGGCTGTGCCATACTTGGATGGGAATTCTGTCTGGGCCTACTGTTTTATGGCCTTTCATCTTCCTAAGTGCCCTGACAACTTCCTCCTCTGTAACACTGTCTACGATCCCAGATGATGCAGGATAGGTGGAGGGACCCACCCCCACTCCCCCTGTTGCACTCAAGAGGTTCTGGAAGTACTCTTCCCACCTGCTCCTTACCCCCTGAGAGGATAGCAGGATCCTACCTTCACTATCTTTCACTGTTATGGCTTGTGGTGTATCTTTAGTTGCCCTGTCTCTAGCCTTGGCCAGTTTGAAAACTTCTCTCTCCCCTTCCTTTGTCCCTAACCTCTCATAGAGGGCCTCATATTTCTGGTGCTTGGCCAGGGCAATGATCCTCCTAGCAGTGGTCTTGGCCTGCCTATATTGGTTCTTTGACTCCTGGTCCCCTGTCTCCTGCCACCTGTGGAAAGTGGCTTTCTTTTCCTTGATGGCTGCTTCTACCTCCTCATTCCACCACCATGTCTGCCTGTTACCCTGGAATGTGCCTCCTGCTCTACCCTTCCTAAAATGGCTTTCCCACATGTTCTAATTTTTCTGGCGACCCTGTCCCACATGGCATCAGCTGTCCCATCCCAATCCCTGTTTACCTGCCTGTGCACTTCTTGTATAAATTCCTCAGTTTTGGCAGGTAGTTTCCACCACTTGATTGCCTTCTCTCCATTCCAGAAATGTGCCTTGCCTGCTGCCTTCACTAAGATTTCTATCATAAGTAGCCTATGACCACAGTCCTTTTGGAAATTTTCACTGGGGAGTGCCCAACAATCTCATACCTCTGATCTATGCCTTCCTCTAACCATAAAGAAATCTATCTGTGACATCCCTTGAGGTAACTGAAATGTTATTAGGTGCTTGTCCCTCTTCCTAAACCAGGTATTAGCCAATGCAATGCCTAGTGCATTTGCAGTGTCTTGGATTTGCTGTCCATCAGTGCTAACTGTTCCATACCCCCATCCCCCATGGACCTTCCCATAACCCTGGTTATTAATGCCCACGTGGCCATTAAAGTCCCCACCAATAACCAGGCGCTCATTCTCTTGGCACTGTCCTACCTCAGCCTCCAGTGACTGCACCGAGTCCTCAAATTCAGTTTGGAAACCCACCTTTGTGGATTCATCCAGACCTGCTTGGGGGGGGGGGGGGCATATGCACTGATGAGGTGCAGCACTACTCCCCACCAAACCACTGTAACCAACAGCAGCCTGCTATTAATGCGTTTTACAAGTGTGACCCCTTGTTGTAGTTCCTTACCCAATACTATACCCACCCCGTTCTGTCCCCCCTCACTAGCTGTATATATGAGCTTGTACCCCTCCCCAAGGGCCCTTGACCTATTCCCCTTCCACCAGGTTTCTTGGAGAAAAGCTACCTGAATCCTCCTCCACTTTAGTATATTTACTAATTCCCCTGTTTTACCTGTAAGGGTCCCCACATTCCAAGTTCCTAATCTGAGGGTTACCCCTGTGTTTTCAGTACGTGCTCCGGCTGGGGTCACCCCAGCCAGGCGTCCAGAACCCACAGGATTGTTGGCGCTGCTTGCCATGGGGGGATGCCGGCCTAGACCATGGAGGACACCCAGCATGCCACCTGCCACGGGGTCAGAGGTCCCAACCCCCGTGGCATCCTGGTCCACTGATGATGGCAGTTGAGGCTCCCCTGCACACCCCTGGCGGCCACCAGCACTGGGGTTTTAGCCACCTGTGCCACCGGCCTGACAACCCCTAAAGGTTACCTCAGATGTGAACCAAGGGAGAAAACCAAACATGTGTCCCAAGGAAAACACAATACAGAAACACACTCCCAGCCCAAAACAACAACCCACCAAAAACAACCAACCAACCAAAAACAACCCACCAACCAACAACAACCAACCAACCAACAACAAACAACCAACCAACAACAAACAACCAACCAACGAACAACAACCTACCAACAACAAACAACCAACCAACGAACAATAAGCAACCAACCAACTATGGCACCCACTCCCAGCCAAAAACAACAGCCAACCTACCAACAATAACACCCACTCCCAGTCCAAAACAGCAACCAAAGAACAACAACAATCAACAACAAATTTATATTAACACTAAGGCTTTTGCTGCTGGTGCTGGTCCTCAGCACCAGCAGCAAAAGCGCTGCGTGATCACTGCTGAAGCAGACGATGCACGCCACAACACGTTGAGACCGGTGGGAAAAGACGCGAGGTTAGGCTTAAACAGCCAAACCCCGCGACCGCCTCACCAAAATCTCAGACACGCCCAACACCCGCAGCCCTACCTTGACCTGGTCCTGGAACCTTTGCTCGGTGTACTCCACAACCCATGAAATTAATTCAGTAATCCAGTAAAAATTTCCAACTAATTTCAACATCCCTATTACGTCGATAGCCAGTTGTATAAAAATGTCTTCAAACAGATTGCCCATTTGTCCCAGAGGGAGAACACTGGGTACCTGATCCGTGCTACGGGCGGAAAAAAAAAAGGTTTACTAGCTGCTTGAGTTATTGACGGACCTTACACGTTCAATCTGGCATCAGTAAAATCCAATTCTTTGATCCAGATTGATAAAAGATTGAACGTGTAATGGTCATATTGATGGATTGACAGAGTGGATTGACGATTATTCGAATAATTGAATAAATACTGTCAATCCTGATTTAACTGATGACAGATTGACCGTGTAATCGCATTTCCATCAATCTGTTGTCAGTCAAAGGGCAGACAGCAATGGAGGAAGTCAACGTGGACACTCCGGAGCCACAGTTAGCTGCAGACATGCAGTTAGAGCCCGAGAAACGTTTCATTCTCACGTTTGAAACACTTCCTATTTTATGGGATAAAACACATACCGACTATGTGAATAAATATAAAAGAAATGACGCTCTGAGAAAACTTCTTGGAATTTATAAAGAAATGAAACCTAATCACAAAAATGCAACATTAGAAGACGTAAAGAAAAAGATCAACTCTTTGCGATCAAATTATAGAAGAGAAGTTAAAAAAATAATAGAATCTAGAAGATCCGGAGCTGGAGTGGATGAAGTATACACTCCAAAAAATTGGTCTTTTGAATTTCTTCGGTTTTTGGACAGATTCGAGAAGCCCCAGGTAAAATTGCATTTGTAATAATTATACAAAAAGTAAAATTTCAATAGATATTATTTATTAAGGTTGATATACATAGGTCATGTTTATACATAGTTAACTTTTAGTAATATTCAAATTCCCCTCATTATTAAAATAGTGGCAAAATCTGTCCCTTATAGTTTGTGCACTTCTCAGTGCCTTTCTCTGAGTGCCAGTGGGCTGTAAAGATGAGAATTGGTGATCTTTTGTATGTATCTCTGCTCTTTTAACTCTCCAATTTGAAGCCAAGTAACTACGTGACTGTGTCTTGAGCAAATAGTTATGTAAAAAACAGCAAGTCAGTACTATGGTTGTTGCTTTTTTGGGCTCAAGACATATTGCCTTTTGAAAGACACCAAACTTACTTCTTAATAGACCAAAGGCCCCCTCAACCACTGATCTTGCACGTGACAGGTGGTAATTAAACGTTAGGCATGTCTTGTTGTTAGTGCACACACCTTGGGGATATGGTTTCAATAAATTTGGTTTTAATGAAAAAGCTTCATCTGAAATAAATACATATGGAAAGTGTTCATCAGTGTATGGAAGTGGAGACGGTTCTGGCATATTTAACCTACCATGTTCAACCTTCCCCCAGAAGTCAGTGTAGAATAGTACACCACCATCAGAAACATGCCCATTTGTTCCAGCATCAACCATAATGAATTCTTTTTTGGAATTTGCTAAAGCCATCAGAACAATGCTGTAAAATCCCTTATAATTATAGTAAAGTGCTCCTGAATGGGCTGGTTTTTGAATAGCAACATGCTTCCCATCTAAACTTCCTAAACAGTTGTTAAACTGATATCTTTCCCCAAATTCTGAAGCAATGTTTTTCCATTCTTCCTCTGTTGATGGTACCTGAAATAGAAAATGAAATTTAAGTATGCTACATTTTTATAGGCTTTAAATGGTGATGAAGAGGGCAACAACTTCCCAAATAAAGATAATGTGAACCAGGAAGAAGAAGTTGAACCTCAAGAAATAATTACATCCATTTCATCAGTTAATCCTATTCCACGTCCTAAGCCTCGGCCTACTAATGTTAGGAAAGGTGTAATTGCTCAACAAAATGATTTATTAAATCGTGCATGTGAATACTTATCCCAACCCCCCAAGCCAATAACCAATCCAATTGCTTTTGAGTGGGCAGAAACTCTTGATCGACTAGACGCTACACAAAGATTATATGCCAAAAAGGCAATAAATGACATACTCTTTGAGGCTGAACTAGGAAATTTAACCAGAGATTCTGTACAAATAAATATATCAAAGTCTAGCATTTCACATCATTCACAGTCATCATTCATAGTTCAGTTACTTCTCAGCCATCTCCTTATTCAGTCATATCAGAACAGTCTCCACAACCACTCTACACACAAACTTCAGTTACAACTCCAGGCCCAGCTCAAGACATGGAACTGTGTTACAGAAGTGCATATGAAGAATCTCAGTATACTAGTGGTACAGTGTTTGTTAGTTTTGAACCATAAAGATCTACTTTGTGCATTATAAGTATTTTATATTTTTGCTATAGTTACTGTATTTCATTCAATTTTTATCTGTATTAAAGTAAAATTACATTGTACAAAAAAGGAAATATTGTATTTTTTACATACCTTAATGTAAGACTGTAGGACATACAGTAGTGCTTCACATGTGCTTATTACAGCCTCACTGACAGCAGCTGGGGACATTATCACTGAAAATTTCAAATCCTCAAAATTCCTTCCAGTAGCAAGGTATCTCAACGTTGCAGCCAGTTTTTCTTCTGCAGATATTGATCTTCTCATGCACGTATCTGTTTTGGTTATATATGGCTTAACCAGATTTAACAGTTCGTCAAAACAGGCTTCTTTCATTCGATAGTAATTTTCATAATCTTCTCCTTCATCAGTGGACCTTATTTCATTCAATAGATTTAAATGAGTGAACTTGGTTCTTTTCCTCAGCCACTCTTTCATCCATCTTTTTCTTTTAATTCGTTTTTTTAGTAGCTAACGCTACTATTATTGCTATTACACCTTTCCGAAATTGTTGACTATTATATTCCATTCTTGACAGATCCTCTCTCGATGGCTTCAATGTCAAAACTGCTGATATTGATGCCAGTTTTGATTGAACGTGTAATGCCGTCCATCAATCAAACAATCTGCCATCAATCTTTTCATGATCACGAAAATGGATTGAACTGATGGCAGATTGAACGTGTAAGGTCCGTCATACGTGTGCCACGTCTGCTCCGGGCAAGTAACAGGGGAAGGGTTGCCCTGGTTGCCACAACTGAAGTTAGGCCACTGCTTTAGATCTCATTAATGATTCAATACATCCTCAAAATGCATAAATTATACGTTTTCCCACACTTTCCATATTTTGGAGATACTTTACTATAGATTACCCGTTATTGAGAATAATTATTCCCAGCAATTTGGGAAGTAAAAAAATATATTCGCTGTTTGGAAATTATCCTTTTCCTTGGCGAGTATGTATTGATATCATTTGACTTCACATAGTTGGCCTAACCACTGCCCTGTATAACTCCCCATTTACGTTCATTGGGACTTTTTTGTATGTCGCATAAAGGAACGTTTAAGTTGAATTCATCAGAAGATATGAGCTTGTCCTTTATTGTAAATAGTTACAGCAGATTGAGTTACAGAGTATACATGCAGTCTGTATGGGGGATATGAGGTGGCTAATGTAGATGGTGTTAGAAAAGGAACTGGACCTTAGCCCCTTTCTTAGGATCATAGGCCATAATAAGGGACCTTTACGTGATGTAGGTAATGGGGAATCTTTCGTCATTAAACCCTCCAGTAGTCACATTCGAAATGAGAAATAAATGATCACGATGCATCTGACAGATGCAAAATTTAAAATTATGCCAAAAATTAATTATTGATATGCAGTGACAAATGGGGTTTTGAACTCATGCAACATTTATTTAGCTACATTAAAAATATTATTGAAATATTCAATGAAAAAATCCTAATTTTGAATATGTTTCAAAACTACCAAAAACGAAGACATTTCTACAGGGGTGAACAAAAGAGGAAAACGTGGTGAACAGCATTTTCATAAATAGAAAAATATTTTTGTTAAATCGGTTTAAAGAAATTTTGAAATTTATGGGAATTTGTAGAAAATTAGTGCAGTATAGTCTGCGCACCCAAAGAGTGCAGTTGGGAAAAATGGACTGCCCCAAGAATAGGGGAATAAGGTACTGTATTTACAATGCCCATCACAGCTTGACCACACTTGACCAACCTTTGATGAGCATTGTAAAATTTGAAATGTATGGGCAATGGGATAAAGGCCAAATGGGTGAGGGGCGCCTGGGCAACTTATAAAGGCATTACATTTAAGGGGGCGGTGGCAAAGGACCCGATTGCCTAGGGCGGTGGTGACGTGCAAAACTATGTAATTTGATGAATAAAAATAAATTATGATTAACAGAGAATCCAGTTTATAAAGTTTAATAATGAATAAAGGGTCAGGTCTGCGGGTTATAGCCCTCCACTCCCACCAGGTCTTTATCCACCCCACACACCACCATATTCTTAAAGACAACATGCTCCACGTCTGCCTTTGTAAAGGCAGACCTAACCCTTTTCCCGCCTATGGTAGGGTCGGGTACCCATCTTGTCACTCAGAATTGCTCCCTATACTGATCAGTGTTTTTCCACAGCCAGTTTCCCACCAAAACTGCAATCCCTATGCTTATTTATCATCAGGTCCACTTTTCGTTTTGGAATTCCACTGACGCGTCCCTGGCGCTCCTTGGCGTTGCAACACCAGGGATTATTACAGTGGCTTATTATTGGGGAAACATGGTATGTACTAATATTATAAAACATTTTTTGCCAGTCTTGTGGTTAATATAGTTAGATTTTTCACCATCTCTTTGGCAACAGAAAAATCCTAAATTTTACAGTTCACATTTTCAATGAGACATGTTTAAGTTGGTGGCATTATGGCACAGGCAACTCATACTACTGGTGTTATTTACCAAGGCCCATTCAGCAATGTGGGGTGGGAGCACACAAGAATTATTGCTTACGGTTTTAGGAATTTTATGGTATCATAAGTAGGGGATCACGTCAATTTCGTGTATGACAATTTGGCGTTCATACAAATTCAGCACATGACAATTCGGCATACGTAAAATTTCGCATACATACAAATTTGGCATACATACCAATCTCTGGAGTGCACACATTTGTTCAAAATTGCAACTGTCATAACCAGTGGCAGATCCAGGATTTTCGTCAGGGGGGTTGAGCTAATACACAGGGGTTGACCTAATATGGGGGGGTTGAGCTAAACCTCACATATTATGCAAATATAAGTTAATATGTGCTTGGGGGGTGGGGGTTGCTACCCCAAAAACCCCATCCTAGTTCTGCACGTTATCATAAGTCATTGCAACGGTCCCGTATAACACAGTTGGGTTTTTTGTGCTTTAGGGCCCATTGACTTCAAAGGTCATTAGAGCCCTATAACACAGTTGTGGTAGGCATTCATTATTCTATTACCTTGCAATGACTGTTGTTATGACTGTTGAAATATGTTGTTATGACTGTTGCAATTTTGAACAAATTTGGGCACCCAAGAGATCGGTATGTATGCCAAATTGATGCATGCCAAATTTGTATGTATGTCAAATTGTCATACGCCAAATTTTATGTATGCCAAATTGTCGTATGCCAAATTTGTATGCATGCTGAATTGCCATGTGCCAAATTGACGTAGACCCCGTAAGTAGGAATGAGAGTCAGTCTCTCCACTGCCATATTGGCCAAATAACGCTGCTTGCAGTGTAGTGAATTAGAATTATGGCAATTCAATAATTTAAATGTAATTTCAATAACATACTCTTTGTTCCTAATCACATTATTCAACAGTGATTTTTGCACCATTTTTGCTTTAATTAACTCATTTTAAAACCATTTTTTATATCTGTCATCATACACAAAGTATTAAATAGTTATTCACATCAGTTTCTGCCCCATTTAAGACTAATCAAATGGGGAAATAATTTAGGTGTCATTTTGACAGCAATCATGCATCCAACATCAGGAAAAGCGAACACTGTGATGTAGGCGCCATGGTGTGCTAAGCACCAGTTTTAGACTAGATGAGGCCCTGAGCTAGTTAATTTCTGAGGCCTCTTATTTTGGCTCTGAAGGAGGTTGGCCTTGCAGGTCTACGCAGGCAGGCAGACATTCATAGCAGTAGTTAAAATATTGCATGTCATCTGATCAGTCATTTTTAGTGTTGATTGATAAAGAAGTTTATTGTTATCCTAGGAAGATGCCCCCTGGCTGATGGACCCTGTGCTGAAGCACAATGGTAAATCCCATACTGAGTGTGGACAGGTAGGCCTATCATGGAAAGGAGAATCAGTTATCAGGTGATGGAAGTTACCGACCAAAGCAAATGAATTCCGGCAGGAGGTTCTCAGACAGGTTGACTGGGACTAGGATGGGTCAGCCAATGCCATGTGGGATAGGGTTGCTAGGAAGATTAGGAGATGTGGAGAGGCGCTGTTAGGCATGGGTAGAGTAGGAGGCACTTACCAGGGTAGGCAGACATGGTGGTGGAATGAGGATGTGGAAGCAGCCATAAAAATGAAGAAGGTGGCTTTTCATAGGTGGAGAGAAACAGGGGATCAGGTTTCAAAGGCAGATTATGTTCAAGCAAGGAAAAACGCCAGGAGAACTATTGCCCTGGCTAAGTACCTGAAGTAGGAGGCTATATGAAAAGCTGGGGACAAGGGATGGAGAGAAAGCAGTTTTTAGACTGGCCAAGATGAGGGACAGAACTAGTAAGGATTTCGCCAGGGCCATAACGGTCAAGGATATCAATGGTAGGGTCCTGTTCCAGCCAGCAGAGGTAATAAAAGGATGGGAAGAATTCTACCAGAACCTGTTAAATGCTGCCAACTGTGCAACAGTCACAAATAGCAACCCCCTTGCTGCACTGGCAGTGGAGCAAGGTGAGTGAGGATGGTTAACTCAGTGCCCTTCAAAAGATGAAAGGTCAGAAACCAGTAGGCCCTGATAAGATGCCCGTAGACGTTTGGCGCACCTTTGAACCACAGGAATTACATGGCTAGGCACGCTTTTCACTAAATTAGCAAATGGAGACAGGATGCCATCTGCATGGAGAGAGAGAGAGAGAGTTGGATGGTTCAACTGTTGAATGGCAAAGGGGATGCCCAGAATTGTGGAAACTATAGAAGCATAAAGCTGATGAGCCATTCTATGAACCTGTGGGAGCAAGTCATAGAATGTCGCCTCAGAAACCGAACTAGTGTCTGGGGAAATCAATTTGGGTTTATGCCAGGTAGGTCCACCATGGAACCAATTTTTATTCTACAACAGATGACAGAGAAACACAGAGCAGCAAAGAAAGACTCCCTAGAAAGGAAATATGGAGCGTTTTAAGATAGAAAGGATTGGATGTGGGCCATATAAGGATAGTGCAGGATATATGTGATGGTTCCATTACTAGGGTGAGGACAGCATGAGGAAATACTGCATCCTTCAACGTGCAGTCCGGTTTACATCAAGGGTCAGCACTTAGTTCATATCTATTTACACTAGTAATGAATGAGCTGCTGACGGGAATAGGGGAATGGGCCCCTAAGTGTATGGCATTTGCCAATGACGTGGGTAGGCTGGAGGAGTCCAAAGAGCATGCACAAAAGGGCCTTCAAGATATCAGAACGGCAATGGAGAGGGGAGGGGCCTTAAGGTGAACATGAAGACCACTCAGTACTTAGATTCCAATTTCAGTGGCCTGGGACAAGGGGGTGAGAGGATACCAGGGGTGCAGGAGTTCCAGTATTTAGGATCAGTTTTCCACCGCAGTGGAGAGATAGATTCGGATGTGACACATGGGATTAAGGCAGGATGGCAGAAATGGAGACAGGCAAGCGGGGTCTTGTGCGACCGACGGGTCCCAATTAAGCTGAAGGGCAAGGTTTATCCAACTGTCGTTAGGCCCACAATGTTGTATGGCTCAGAGTGTTGGGCAGCTAGGAAGAACCATGAAAGGCAAATGCAAGTGGTGGAGATGCGAATGCTACGCTACATGAGTGGGGTGTCAAGAGCCAACAGAATCCGAAACACTTACCTTAGAGTTAGCTTGGGAGTGGGGGACATTGCAGAAATGATGAAGGAGAATCAGTTGAGGTCGTATGGGCGTGTAATGAGGAGGGGGAAGAGGAGCTTATTAGGGCCATTACGGGACTGAGGGTGATTGTGGGCACCAGGGGTAGAGAAAGACCAAAACGGACGTGGGCGCAGGTTGTGCAGAGGGACATGGAGGCATGTGGGGTGGATTGGGACCTGGTGGGGGATAGGCGGGAGTGGAGGATCAGAACCCGCAGACCCGACCCGGCGTCAGGCGGGAGAAGGGTGAGATGATGATGATTTACGCACAGGCTCTGACTGTATTTCAACTACGTTCACAAACGAATAATGTACTACGGGTATTGAAGGTCATGTTGCATCGTACTTGAGATCATCGACAACGCCTTATTAGTGAGTTAATTGTTAATTTGTGGCCAGTGGTTGCTGAAATGTCATTAATTTGCCTCATACCATTTACTTTTAAATTTGTCTACATGTAATTTCGGATGGTCATTAGAGAGTTAGTGGTTAGCTTCAAAGAAGACGATACAGAGGCAGCAATGCGATACGAGGCAAAACGAGGCAACTGCACATTCCTTTTAGGGCACGGGGTCTAAGAAATCGATTTATTATGAATGGTTTCAACATTCGATCTCCTGATCGCATATATACAGTATTGTATACATATTTGAGAAAAAGAAATTTTAATGAAATGCAAACCACGTAACTTGGAAATCGCATTAAAAGAACCCGCATAAAAAGAGAGCCAACTGTATATGCAAAGCCTTTAGAAGGTAAAATCTTAAATGTAAATGTCTTGTGATATTAAAAGATGCCAAAGTATGATAAAATATCATCACAATACCCTTATTTCGCCTGTGACAGGGTTGGGTCTGCAGGCTCTAACCCTCCACTACCATACATCTCCTGCCAGGTCCCTGTCCACCCCTCACACTACCATGCTCCCTGTTCCCACTCCCACATTTGCTTTGGTCTCCCCCTGACCCAGGTGCGTTTAACCACCTGTATGTGGTGGTTGGATGGTCTAGCCAGTCTGGGTATGACTCTTCTGGGGTAGAGCCTGTACTGCTGGCTTCTGTGTTTTCATGTCAGACAACTTGATCATAAACGATACGATGCAGTTTAGGATGCATAGGTCCATCCAGATATGTATTACTCTTTACATGGCATACAGCATGTGAACGAGACTAACACTAAGAGAAAGAAAACAAAACAAACTACAACTTCCAATTTTTGGCACCTGTGCATGCTGTATTTTAAACATGATGCCTAATGACATGGGCCCTAATGACCGTTGCACTTGAAGGGCCCTTAAGCACCAATAAACAACAATCACTACTGCAATTTATGTGTTCTTCAGTAGCTATTAAATACAGTAAACACATGTTTACTGTATTACTATAAAACTTCACCTCACAGTGGCATGTTGGAAGAAGTTTTTGTAACTAAAATAAATGACCATGTTTACTTTTGCTTTTAGTACTTTGACTGTTGAAATGTTGAAAGAATATAACATTTTATCTCTGTGAAGGGTGTACTTACTTTCACAAATATCCTACTTATTTTGTACATTTTAGGCAACTTAAAACTTACTTATTTTCAACATCTTCACTATTTAGGAATCTAGGCTATACTCATTACACTTCATAATGGAACAAAATGTTGAACAATGCTGTGCCATCAAATTTTGTGTGAAACTCAAGAAATCTGCTGCTGAGACATTTGCAAATTAATCCGAAACTTATGGAGATGCTACTCTATCAAGAAGTATGGTTTTCGAATGGTATAAGGCTTTCAAAGATGAGTGAGAAAATGTTGAGTTGAACCACGTTCTGGAAGGCCCACTTTATTGACAAATGATCAAAGTGTGGAAATCGTATGAGCTGCCACTGAGGAGGAATCGTGCAGAAAGAAATTTTGCCTCCTGGACATACCGTTAGTCATGCTTTTTACAAAAACGCCCTCGAACGACTTCATAAACGGGTCCAGTGAACTCGAACAGATATTGCAGATGACTGGGTGCTGAATCATGATAATTCATCAGTCAGCACTTTCAATTCGTGAGTTATTGAAAAAAAAAAACATTCCTACACTTTCACAACCGCCCTACAGTCCTGACTTCGCTCCGTGCGACTTCTTCCTCTTCCCAAATCTGAAATCTTAACCGAAAGGTCATCACTATGGGACTGTTGCAAGCATACAAAAAGTTTTAATCGGCGAACTGAACTCACTCCAGCAAAACGACTTTCGATATTCTATGCAAAATGGAAAAAGTGAGGGAATCACTGGTTGATTTTCCAGGGATTGAGACTGACTTCCCAGGGTGTGAGACTGATATTCATTTAAATAAAACATCAGTACATATAAGCCTACTTTTGGGGCACATCTTGAATGTTATTAAATCCAGTTGGGGATCACTTTACACCACCATTATTGAAACTTATGCATCATTGAATAATAATTTCTGCTTCAGTTTGGGCAACACGATTATCGCATTGACATCGGGTTATGTTTTGTGCCTGCAACAAAATACTGAATCCTGTTGATATCATTTCATTTGATATCTGAGTCGTGTGCTCGGGTACTTAAAGGAATACGTCAACATGAGAATTGAGAATTACTGCCAATGATTGTGCAGACTCCTTTCCTCAGCCGTCATCTCCATGCTGGACAAACTTGTCAACAAATCGCTTGAGCGTTAAGACCACCATCAGGCATGTGAAACGATAAATTAAATCTTTGAAACATAGAATACATTTCCTTGCGAATTCTCAACTGTCGCCAAAATAACAGCTGTAAAGTTTGAGAAGGCATTGGCTCTAGCAAGACGTACATGTCATTCCCTCTGCAGACAGGTTATCAGACCAGTATTAGCAAGATTTGAAAGATTCTCCATTTTGGGGTTTTCAAAAAAATACAGCACACTACAATAATAATGACTTGCAGAGATGACAAACGAGGCCTTTACCCTCCCCCACTTTTATTTTCAGATATCCAGGAATGTTGGCTCCACTGTTTTTGAAAGCTCCTTTGGTAACTTTCAATAGTGGGAGCCACTAAGTAGTGGATATTGTGCTTGACGTGAAGAGTTAGGATTGCAGGATCCACTCTGTTCGACACACAGATCGGTTTTTTGGGGTGAGAGAGAAGCCCACACACGGTGCACTTACCTTGGATGGGAAGTAAACCTGTGGTCACGATTGGTGCTGAGCATTCTTTCTTTTATGGCCGTGCATGTAAATTGACATTTCCGTGCTTAGGAGCTCGCCCTCTGTCTTCCATGAAAAACAGAATCTCAATGAAGGAAATAAACCGACGTCAAATAAAACTGGGACACTAAATTTTTGTTCCCTACTTATTCCATAGGTGTTGTGAGGGTTAAAAGGGTTGAGTTCTAAACGTTCAGGGCACATGGAAGGAGTACAGTGACAAATTGATTCGAAAGGCTTAGTGTTCCCTCCCGATGCAGGAAGAAAGTAGAAAGGAAGTATAAGAAACAGCCATAATTACAGCCAATTGCGGAGTACTGTAGTCCAATTTCGTTTCCGTTTAGGCAAGACTTATCATGGGAAATTGAAATGGAACAACGGAGGGCAGCAAGAATTGTGCTAAATCGCTTCCCTCATAGATTGAGTGCGTCGGACAGATTGTGTGGGATGCGCTACATGAGAGGTGGGTATCTGACAGCCTCAACCTGCTTATCAGACTGTTGAAAATAGGGTAAGAGCCCTCTAGTTGGCAGGTTATCCCATTCAGAATATGCTGGAAGTAATGATCATCCGTTCAAATTGAAGGAGATCAGGGCCTAAACAGACTCGGATTTTGGTCTGTTTTCCCAAGGGTCATTCCGCACTCTTGATGAAGATAATGTGAGGAACTACTGCAGATCCTAAGTGCTACAGGCCAGTTTCTTTAACGAGTGTGGTATGTAAGACTTTTGAGCATATATTATTCTCACATGGGATATTTGGAGGAAAATGTGTCATGTGACACTCAACTGGCTTGTCTAATTGAATACATTCAAAATGCTGTAGATAAGGGTAAGCAGGTTGATGTTATATTCCTGGATTTTGAACAGGCCTTTGTCATGGTACCCAATGACAGGCTTGTTTCAAAAATGTCCAAGCTAGGGATTCATAGTAAGGTTATTCAGTGGGTAAAGGCCTACCTGCAAGGCAGGCAGCAGAGAGTACTTTTTGATGAGGTAGCATCAAAATGGACACCTGTTACATCAGGGGTACCCCAGGGAAGCGTATTAGGACCTTTACTCTATATATAGAGTAAAGGTCCTTTCTTGAGTTGTTTGCAGATGACACATGCATGGCAAGGGTGGTGGAAAAAGGGTTGTCTTCCTGCACAGAACTGCAGCAAGACCTAAACAAGACATATGATTGGAGTAGAAAGTGGGAGTTTGAGTTGCCATTGAACCTGCACAAATGTAGCTTTCTTAGAATAAGCAGGTTGATTTTTGTTATAGCATAGGTGGTGTGAGGGTTCAAAGGGTTGACACTCACAAGCACCTTGGAGTTGTCTTAAACACTCAGGGCACCTGGGAGGAGCACAGTGACAAATTGATTGGGAAGGCTTGGCATGCTCTCCGGTTGGGTAGAAGGGTGTTGGGGGACAGAACAAAGGAAGTAAAAGAAATAACTTACTTTTCAGTGGTGTGGCCAATTATGGAGTACTGTAGTCCAATTTGGTTTCCGTTTAGGCAAGACCTATCTTGGGAAATTGAAATGCTCCAAAGAAGGGCAGCAAGAGTTGTGCTAAGTCGGATCTCGCACAGATTGAGTGTGTCAGGCATGAGCAAAGAATTAGGGTGGGACTCACTCTGTCAGAGGCAGGCATCTGATAGCTTTAAGCTGTTTACCAGACTGTTGAAAATAGGTTATGAGGGTCCTCTAGATAGCAGGTTATCCTTTGCAGAATAGAGGGGGAGAAATGTTTATCTGTTCAAACTGAATGAGATCAGGGCCCGAACAGACTCATATTACTGGTCCTTTTTTCCAAGGGTCATTCGGCGATGGAATGCTCTTGATGAGGATAATTAGAAGAATTTTATGGAAGAAGGTGCCATTATAATGGGCAGGTGTATGGCAGAATAAATGCCATGCTTCAGATTCCTTGGCGTTTTAGAAAGAGTGAAATTTAGGAATGAGAGATATTCTCTCCACTGCCAATTTGGCCTATCACGGCTGCTTGCAGTGTATTCAACTAGAACTGGAAAGAAGGTACCATTATAGCAGGCAGGCAATGTATGGCAGAATAACTTAGATGCTATACATCAGGATACTGGGGGGTTTTGATTGAGTCAGTTATTAGCTATGAGAGGACTGCTTACAGTGTGTTAAATTAAAATTAGAATCAGGTGGAAAGTGTAGTGTTGGTGTGTATGATGTCACTTGCATATAAAAGGCAGGGCCGTAACGAGGGCGTGGTGAAGAAGGCGGCCGCCACGGGCGCAACTGGGTTTAGGGCGCAAAATGTTTAAGTTTTTCGTCACTATTGGATTACGGGCAAGTGAAAGTTAGAGACTTGCCACAGGCGCTTCATACCCACGTTACGGCACTGGTAAGAGAAAATCTTTCTAGTATTCAATGAGCCATGTGATAAAATTTTCAGGTGTGGGACCTCACCCCCTGGTGTCAGAGGACTACAATGAAAAATAACCTGATGATAAATAAGCATAGGAGTTGCCACATCCTATTGGTAGCCGGCTGTGTAAAAGTGTCCATGTGTCCCATAGGGATAAAAATGAGTACCGGAGCCTTTCATAGGCGGGATGCGGGTTAGTAGTTGTTCGTGGCTTTTAACAGAACTACTTCCTTATTCATAAGGTGACCAACCGTCCTCCTTTAGGAAAGACAGTCCTTCTTTTGTAGGTTCTCTCCTCCCTTGAAAAGTGTCCTCTTAAATGTCCTCCCTTTGTAGGTTCTGTCCTCCTAAATGTCCTCCTTTTTGATATTTTAAAACAAATAGATAGTTAGGGTAAATGACGTAAACGTAAAACTCAGCATACTTAAAATTTTTTACGTTTACATTTTTGTAGCTATAATTACGGCATGTCAATTTTATGTCGTGCTGCCAGACTGGTGTGCAACACTGTGGCACTTGCTCAATGATGAATTACTCCAGCAACCACGTTTGCTCTGCATGACACCTGTACTTCGTGGTGCAGCATTATATAAGGGCCAGCCTATGTTTTCAAGGCATGTTCTAAACAGTTGAATCATTGATAGATTTCTGTTTAGGGACAAGCTGAAATTCCTAAATATTTGAAAATTCATTTTACCATCTAATAAAAAAAAATTATTTTAATTAAAAAAAACCACTACTGCCCTACAAATCGACGTGTTTGAGGCTATATCTTTACCAATTCCATTTGATTTTTAAAATTCGGACATACACTACCCTATCAAAAATCATGGACAACCCTTATTTGCATGAAAATGTGACATTCCTTTGAAGTAACACAGGTGGCATTCCTCCGAGAACTACATAACAGAGAGTACACTATTATGAGATGATACTTCCATGAATGCTGAAAGAATGTCACAAAGAAAAGTCTTCCAGAGAGGTGCAGTTTTTGGGTGCCATCTCGCAAGCAAAACTGTTAGGGAGACGTCAACCCTCCTAAACATCCCAAAATCAACCGTTCACAACGTCATCCGGCCCTGGAAAGAGAAAGGCACCACAAGTTTTCCACCTAGGACTGGAAGACCCAAGATCATGTCGGCTAGAGACCAAAGAGCTTTTCATAAAATGGTCACTGCAAACCATCACACATCACTTGATGAACTGACAAGATCATTCATAAGAGTCAATGGGAACAACTGTGAGCACCCTGACTTTGCAGCGAACTGCATGCAATGGGCTTTTATGGCAGAGCGGCTGCCCACAAGCCTCACATCAGCACCAGCAATGCAGCAAGGAGATTGCAATGGTGCAAAGAGCGACGACATTAGAATCTGGATCAATGGAGAGGGTTGAATGGAGTGATGGGTCCCACTACACCATTTGGCAATGGGATGGACGGGTTTGGGTATGGTGAACGCCCAGCGAGAGTTACCTGCCAAGCTGTGTTGTGCCCACAGTGAAGTACTGCAGAGGGTCAGTGATGGTGTGGGGGTGCTTCTCATGGGATGGGTTGAGTGCAGTCGTTTCTGTGGATGGACATCTAAATGCAGAGCGTTATCTGGACATTCTGGACAATGCAGCACTCCCATCTCTATGGCAGCACTTTGGCAATGGCCCTTTTCTGTTTCAGCATGATAATGCACCTTGCCATAAAGCACGGGCTGTAGGCACATGGTTTGATGAAATGGGGGTTCGAGAACTTCACTGGCCTGCACAGAGTCCCGATCTGAACCCCATCGAACATCTGTGGGATGGTGTTGGAATGTCAATTGCACACTTTTGCAGAATGCCCAACATCTGTGACTGAACTGTCCAAGACACTTATGGCAGAATGGTATAAATTATGAGTCACAAGATATCAAAACCTTGTGGACAGTATGCCCCAGAGAGTAGATGCAAAAGGTGGACCAACAAGAAACTAAAATATGTATATTTGTGAGTGTTTCTATTAAAGTGGTGGTGTCCCATGACATTTCATAGGGTAGTGTAAGGTAGCGGCACGCACATGCACCAAATCTTATGTTGGTCGTTTTTAGCATCAATGCTGCTGCTATTTTTATGTACAGTTTAGCAGATGCACATCACTTAAATGACTTTGACTACCTAAATTTTATATTTACATCGTTTGCCCTATCTATTCTGTTAACTAATTCCTGCATTCAGAGATGCCATGTTGAACGATTTTGTGTCATGTGACAGTACAATTAAGAAAGACCACTTTCAAGATGATTGCCACAAATGGTGAGGTGAACCACAAGGTAAATGACGAATGTGGTGTTCACATGTTCGTTAAACATACTCGCCTTGCGATTTGCCGCGTTTTACTCACGAATGTGTAATTTGATTGCATTATCAAAGGTCAAAGCATCATTGCTCACATGTTCATCAAACAAACTTGCCTCGTTTGTTTGTTTGTTGGAGTTTAAGGTCTGGTCAACTACAAGGTCATTAGAGACCTGTCCACTGCATAGTTCTAATGCATATACTGCACAGACACTACACTAATGTGACGATTATTAGGTATTAGCAGTACCCAGCTTTACCAAGCGACCACCCATGTCAGTACTAACTGGGCTTGCGTTGCTTAACTTCAGTGATCAGACGAGAACTGGTGTGTGCAACGCAACTCGCCACTCCACTTGCCTCGTATTATTCACGAACGTGTAAATGCAGCACATAACACATGTGCTGAGCATAGGAGAACTTCACGTCTCTCACACCACTTGATACTCTTGCTGCAGCAATATGAAGTATATTTCTTGCTCCAAAATTTCCAATATATTCACTCAATGGCAAATACTCATTTAATTAAGTAATTAAAAGGGATGTAAGCATAATTAGTGCATTTTTGTTTCAATTAGTAAAATGTTACATTTATTTATGTTGTACTTTTTTATTGTCCTCCTTTTCATTATAAAAAAATGGTCACCTTATTATTCATGTGCAGCTCTTTGATGCATTTTAATTGCTCTGGGTATTTCTGTTGTTACATATTCTGTCTCTATAGGTACCAAAATTTTTCTAAAGTCTGTCCAATAGTTTTTGAGGAATTGCACCAATTTTCCGTTTCTCTTAATTTTAACATTAGTGTAGTTTAATAATTTGGAGAATCAAGTCATTTTCGATTTTTGGGAACACCATCAATTGTTTTTGGAGGAATAGTTGACAAAACATTGGGAGCAGTTTATTGCATTGGACTCAGCAGTTCTCATGTGATTACTGAAGTTAAGCAGCGCAACCCCAGCTATATAGTACTTACATGGGTGGCTGCTTGGGTAAACTGGATTCTGCTAATACCCAAAAATCGGAGCATTAGCATAGTGTCTGTGCAGTCCCTACATTATAACTATGCAGTGAATGGGGCTCTAATGACCTTGTAGTTGAAGGGTCCTAAAACACCAACAAAATAATAAAGAAAGAGCAGTGCATTATATTCCATCAGCTCTTAGAATTCTACTGTGTTGACCAGGGAGATGCATATGGGCATCAAAATAGACATAAATGTGTCCAATCCGACTTACTATGGTCAGATTAGACGGATATTGGTGGGTCGAGATTCAGCCTAGCCACAGATTGTAAACGACCTTTGATTTGGAGAGAACCTGGACCCCCTATATGCCACCTGCAACATCAGGAAATGAAACCATGGTATCTGTAGGCATCATGTTGGGTGATGCAAACCAATCCACCTTCTCGACATAGGTTCCCTGACTCTTCAGTGGTTAGAGAGATCTTAGAGCCTTACGTGCCAATTTTCAGGGGTTCAGGCATTGCAGGATCGATATAGACCGAGGCATTGAGCCCCAGACAGGAGCCACCAAAAACATCTCTTATCGAGGGGAATTGCTGTTGAATACTGCTCTATGCCCCTTACCAAATTTTGCCAATTTTGTCCAATAGCTTTTGAGAAATTTCAATAATTGTGTTTGCTCTCTTAATTTGAAACAAGTGTGTGTGGATATTTACTCGTATTGGCAATTGTATAAGAAAGTGTAGTATTCTTTGTTTTCAACGGAAATATTAATAAATTTCAACTAATTTTTGAAATTTAGTTTAATCTCTTCATTATTAGCCTCATCAGGAATTCAAAGGATTACTTTAAATTCGGCCTTGAATTAATTTATTTTGGCAGGTTTGAAGTTGTCGAACATACGAAGTGAGTCTTAATAAGGAGCTTTCTTGCAGCATCCATGAACGCACGCAAAGACGTACGCAGACCACGTGACTGACAGATGCATCAGTCAGGAAAAACTATTTTCTTGTAACGTTTAGTAAAACTTAAAACGTAACGACCGATGCATGGGCGCCACCTATTGACTGCTGACGTCAGCCATTTATTTTTCATTAGTGGTTTAGCATGCGTCCAACATAGAATTGGCGATGCGTGTGTTGCAATGCACCTTAACGTAACTGCATGCAGTGTTCGCACCTTCGCAGTTGAATTGTCATCTGCTTAACGTAGCATGCGTCAGCCAAAAACGCTTCAAGAAAGCTCACTAATGCAACCCTGAAATCCCAAGAAAGTCCTTGGAAATAGTTCTAGGGCAGTGGTCTCAAATTCACTTTATTGCAGGGTCATATTTACAACAGTGAAAATTTCTGCTGGCCGCATGCACTATGACCTAAGGTATGTGTAAACTACCTATATATAATAAGTGCTGTGTGCATTTTTAAAATGTATGAAATAACACAGCCAGGGTACGATTTAGCACTTACGTTGCCTCGGACAAAAAGACAAGTTGGCGCCCCTTAAGAATATCATTCAATTTCAAGCAGCAGTTTTTCTCACACTTACAGCCAAAATGGTGCCCCAGACTAATGCCTGGGTTGCACCCCCTAGAGTGGGCCCTGACAGTAACTGTTAGACTACCAACTGTGTGGGGGTGGACAGGGACCTGGTGGAAATATGCAGGAGTGGAAGGGGTTGCAAATGAATAGGTATGTTTTCTGGGGTCACATGTTTTCTGAAATTAGGGATGATTTTGTGATTTTCTGAAACAGCTATGATCGGGTTGTTAATGATTTGCAAAGATCTATCAATGCTGTTGAACCTTGGCACCACCAGTTCCATTCTACTATCTGTTGTGATCATCCAACGATTCGGCATTTGATATCTGCACTAAAGACCGAGGAGGCTGTTTTTACCCGCTGAGTTGAACAACTCTTGGCTGAGCACCAAGCAATGCGAAAAAAGTGGTACATGGATCTTGATCAGCGCATCAAAAGCATTGTTACGAAGTTTGCTGATACTGGCATTATTCGTTATTTGTGTGGTATTGTTCACAACTTGTAATTTTAATTTTTTGGCAGAATGTTGTCAGGTATTTTCTTCTGGTGATAATAAACTTTGCATCATTAATTCAAACAATACAGACACTATTTCTTATTTTTCAACATCTGACTCCAATAAACTAATTTCATAGAAAAACCTACTGATTTATAACCTTTGTTTGATTTGACCATTATTTTTACACAAAATCATTGCTAATTTCAGAGAACATGTGACCACCAGAAAACATTCCTATTCATTTACAACCTCCTCCTCTCCCACACATCTCCCACCAAGTCCCTGTCCACCCCCCCACACAGTTGGTAGTTTAACAGACTGGGTCCCTGACAGACTACCTTCATCATCTGCATTTGTAAAGGTGTGCATACACTGTAGAGAAAAACCAAACTAGAGGTCGCTGCTCTACAGCAAGAAGTCTATTGTATGTGTTTACACTACCACAGACTTTCTCTCTACATAGGGCAACTTAGGATACTTGTAGAGAATCTCTAGCAAGACTTGTCTTCAGTGTGTTTACACCTAACCATGTGGAAGCTACATAGATTAGATTATAGAGACAGTAAAAATGGCATGCAGTGTGAGTTTTTTCTTATTTTTTAAATGTCTAGAATTCATTATGTAGCTCCAGCTGCAGTGATACTTTTAATGAAAAGAAAAAATAAGAGAAAGACTAGAAATGAAAGAAATTGGCATAGCAAGTGTGAGGGTTGGGGTGGCAAATTTGATAACTGTCCAGTGTCATAAGCCCTAGTTTCATTCCTGGGGTATATTAAATACCTACATTAATAAGTGGCATAGCAAGGGTGGGGGCCATGGGATTGGCGGTGGCAAATTTGTGAAATGCCCAGTGTCATAAGTCCTAGCTATGCTCCTGGGGTAAAGTACATACATCCATTAATAAGTGGTATAGCAAGGGTGGGGGTGGACCATTTAGGGGAAGCATTTTTGAAAAGGAATATAAAATTTCAGATGTAAAGAACTAATAAATATAGTTATTTATAGCAAAAGTCCCAGAATGGTAAATACTAATAACGATTTTGGTCTAGACATTTTTTCCACTTGACATTTGCTTCACTCTACACTAAATGAATACCACCGCGCTCTATGAAGAGAAAGGCAGTCTATTTGGTTAGACAAATAGACCTAGAGTAAATTTTTTCTGTCTGTCAGTTCGATTTACACTATGCTCTCACAGGACAGTAAGTACTCCATGGTAGAGTGGAGTGCTTTCTAGCTAGACCACTTTTTAGAAGTGTTTACACTTGTAGATTTAATGGAGAGCGCTCTAGCTAGAGCAAATCTAGCAAAAATAATCTACAGTGTACATGCCACTTTAGGGGCTACGTGTAGTAGCGCAGCTCCGCATGACAGCTGTGCTTTGTGGTGTAGTATGATTCCGTGGGGCAAAAGCAACTTAAAAATATTGTTTTTCACTCAATTTTCCTATTCACCCAATTGTCGTATTCACCGAATTGTTGTATTCACCCAATTGCCGTATTTACTGAATTGTCGTATTCAACCAACTGCCATTCACCCAACTGTCGTTCACCAAATTGTTGTTCACCCAATTGTCGTAAACCCCAGTGACACATTGGGAACGCGTCCAAGTCGGTCCAACGCCACTAAGGGCCTTATTTATGCTGCAATTGTGTTCATTGTAGCTTTTGTTCGTCTGACCAAAAGGGCGAGAAGAAAATCTCTCTGTAAAGAAATATAAGAACTAGTTTTGTGTTAAAACCCTTTTCAGAGATTAGATACAGTACACAAGAACTTAAGTCATTAATTGTATCATTGGGCTGTAGACATATTTCACTTAGTAGTAATAATCTCTGATTGATTTACTGAAATTCTCGGAAGAGAGTTTTGAAAGCTACCTCGGTGCATAATTAGAGTTAACCGTTTTACCACACGTACATAGTGAATCTCTCAATTGCCAATATTCTCGGAAATGAATTTCTGTTTAAAGATCAATGCGAACAAATAAGCTTCTCCAATTTCACAGCTTTAGGCCAAGTATTAGTTTTTATTAGGTAACGAGGTTTTTCTCAAGAAATTGGTGCATCAAACTATGACATTTTAATGCTAGAGAGACTTAATATGTAGTCTTTTTTATTTAGGTTTCATTTGTAGAGTTGAACTCCCTATCCTGCACAAGGGTATTGCACTCCCCAACAACAATGTAATAATAGGTACATCATAATGTAAAATTCGACCAAATTTGGTTTTACAATCCAAAATCCGATGTGAGACAAAGACTAGTTCCTATTAATTCGAATGAGACGCAGTATGCAGGATAACATAAAGACTATTTTGAAATCAGTACAGTTGAACCCACTTACCTCGAACTCCGTTAACTCGACGTTTTTAAAGTGGAACCCCCAAATTCCCTCTTCGTTCTAATTGCTTCTGATTGCTTATGTCGATGACCCCTAATATCTTGAGCACAAAAAGGGTCAAATTTGCCACTGAACTTTGGTTATGTCGATCCCAGAATCTCCTTGACTGCTGGCTTTTGAATACAGTATTAACCATTAACATTATTGCACCTACAATAGGGAGTGCGTGGGAGGAGGTGGTGCAAAGGAACATGGTGGCATGTGGGTTGGAGGGGGACTTGGTGGAAGATAGGCGGGAGTGGAGGACTGGAACCCACAGACCCGACCCTGCCGCAGGCGGGAGAAGGGTGAGATGATAATGATGACCTACAATAGGGGGTGTAGTAGTTCACTGCAGATGTGTTGTATTTATAAACTCATGTACATTGCACATTCTCCTTTATTTACCCACACCATTGCCGCCATATTGGTGTTTGGTTATCTCGATGCTTTTTAGCAAACCCCTATGCCATCGACATAACAGGGCTCAACTGTACTTTCGATTTGCAGATGAGCCACACGTGCTGGAGCGTTTGCTGTATTGTTGATTAGAATTTGGGAAAAGCATGAAAAAGCCATCTGCTGGGGGCGCTTTCCTCTTACCTGGAAAAACATCTACCTTTGCAATGACCACTTCTACGACCACTGACCTCATTTATCGATCTGTGCATTTTCTGATTTATGTAAACCCTGAGATTATACAAACAAATGGACATGTATGAACTGTGTAGCTGTTGAAAGCGATGCTCAAGAGTCTCAAAAAACAGTAAAATTGACAACCTTTTCTGTGGCGGAAGTAGGCGGGGCTAGGGGAAACGCTAGGGCTATGTAGAGAGTTTTCAGTTCACAATTCCAGTAAGTAACCAATTAGTGGTTGACACTCAAATGCAGCCTTCACACGGTATGACGAACTGAGTGATCAGCATTTTACTGAGCAAACAAAAGTGTTGCTCAGTAGGTGAGCAATCAGTAACTGAGAGATCAGAGGTGAGTATTCAGCCAACCAGTTGTAGAACCCAACAAGTGCTTATAGAAGTGCAGACAGTCGTTAACATCATCGTCATCATCATCATCATACCCTTATCCCACCTATGGCAGGGCGGGTCTGCATGTTCTAATCCTCCACTCCCGCCTATCCCCCACCAGGCTCTCATACACCCTGCACCCACGTCCGCTTTGGTCTCCCCTACACCTGATGCCATCAACCACTTGCTGTCCCTTATTGTAGTGATAAGCTCCTTCACCTCCTTTATCGTATCTTTTCTGCAACTTTACCCGCCCCAAAGCTACCTCCAACGTACTCGTTGTGGACTGTGTCAACGTGCAGCATCTCAGCCTCTCCTGGTTCGTCCTTACTGCACAACCGTCAGAGCCAGATAGGATAGCGGGCCTAACTACAGTTTTCTAAGCTTTACCTTTCAACTTAATTGGAATTCGGCGTTCGCACAACACTCCTCGTGCCTGTCTCCACTTCAGCCATTCTGCATTGATTCTATTGGTAACATCCGAGTCGATTTCCCCATTGCTCTGAAACATCGATCCTAGATACTAAAACTCATTGCACCACTGGATCATCTCACTCCCACAACGAACCACACCCCTTGGTCCCGGCCGCTCCAACTGAATGCTAAGTACTCCGTTTTCTTCCCGTTCACCTTCAGGACCCCCTTCACCATTGCGGTTGTAATATCCTGTAAGCCTTGTACATCCTCTTAGGATTCCTCAAGCCTTCCTACATCATCAGCAAATACGATGCACTGAGGGCCCCGCTCACCTATTCCCGTCAGCAGGGCATCCATTACAAGAAGAAATAGGTAAGGGCTGACAGCCAATCCTTGATGCAGACCAACCTTCATCTTGAAGCCACCAGTATTCCCCTATGCTTTCCTCGCTGTAGTAGTGGAATAGTCATACAAATCCGGACACGAGATCGGTCACTGAGGCGACATGCAATGACCCTCTCTCACGGTTTAATAGAATAGCTCATTAGCTTAATGCCTTTATAATTTCTACAGTCCTGGGCGTCACCTTTGCCCTTGAACAGTGGAACAATCCAACTCTGCCTCCATGCGGATGGCATTCGATCACCACAAACAGTGGTTAACATGCGCCCCTATATTCCTTGTTCACACTAGGCGACGTAGCAGGTGCAAGTGGTAAGTAATTGGCCAAAGTGCTGCATTTGAACTGGCGAAGAAAGTGAAATGGCAAATAGAAGCGGCAAGTCAGTTTGATAGATTCTCTTCCAATTGTTTTCCTCAAGTAGAGTCTCATCACAATCCTTCACTGCTATACACTAAACACATAACACGCCACTAGATCAGAATGGACACAATATTTTTAATCGATTCCATTATTGTTTGTTTCATTCTGCCAGAATGATTATGCAATGAATGCTTTTGGAATTCCAAATCTCTACTGTTTGACCATTGGGCCAACAATAATTTATTAATGGGAATGTGCATATTGATGGTTGGTAAGAAGATTACATAGAAATATAACGTCAGTATAGACCTAGATATTTTCCTAATGCTACAACCCTTATTACTTATATTTCTCCTCAGTGGGGGACTTTTCCTCCACCGACTCCGCTGACAAACTCCTAATAATGCAATTTTGCCGATCTTCAAATCGTTTTGCTGTTGTTTTTTTTTTTAATTTATAGCTATATTGGATAACAATGTGTGATTGATGCTAAATGATATTCCAGTTAACGTAGTTCCATTTATTCTTGTTGTGGGTTGCTAGTAATTTACTACTACCATAACCACATTCACGTATACGATTTTGGAAGTGCAGTACAGTAGAATTCCAATTATCCGAATCAATTGGGACCAGACCCCATTCGGATAATTGGATTTTTTCCGAAAAAAAAGGGTCTAATTTAATTTATCACTGTTTGCATGTTGAAAATGGGAGAAAAAACTATTTTTAAATGAAAAGAGCTTTTAATTAATTAAGTGACAAGACAACACTTTTACATATTAAACATACTTAAAAGCGCTGTACATTAGTACAGTATGTATATGTACCATACTGTAAATGAAAGTCATTGCTTGCTGAACATCTTGGTCAAAGTAAGCTGTTTGACTGTCAGTATCCGTTTTCGGGCAGCCAAATCACGCGTTATTTTGCAAATCGCAGTACGTTCCCTCTTAATTTTTTTTCTGAAATTCTGAAAGCAATTCGGATAATCAGCGATTCAGGATAGTCGGAGTTTGGAATATTGGAGTTCTACTGTAGTTCTTTACTGCAGCACTTCTAAACCCGTTTGGAGTCACGGAGCCCTTACTTGGCAGCCAGTTCGTTCACATAAACACTATTTGATTCAAGCAATATTGAAAAATGAAACATGCACAGAAATGACTGTAAGCAAATATATAATATGGAAAGTTTTAGGAACAAGTTCTTGTTCCAGAAATCCTACCAGTGTTTTAACCGCTTATCCATCGCTAGACAACGATCAACACACTGCTACTACAGAAGAGAAACCTCAAACAAAAAACCTTAGACGGGTCCAGCGTATTGAGAGAACACAACTACGTAAATATGAGATGCACAGGTTGAAAATGAAACAGCCAAGTTGCGTGGGTGCAGCCCAGTTGCGTTGGACATACCAGTTCTCATGGGATCACTGAAGTTAAGCAGCGCCAACCCACGTTAGAACCAACATGGGTGGTTGGTAAAGAACGTTGGGTGCTAGAAATCTCCCGCGAGCAGCCTCCTGAGATTTCGGCCTGTTATGGCAGCTTGTCTTACTCCACAACCCATGAAATTCATTAAAACAAGCAAACCACACCTAGAGTTATACCTATATGCGTTTGTGGTGTCCCAGGCTCCTCAGCACTTCGTTTGTTTGTTTGTTGGAATTTAAGGCCCCACAGCACTTCGTGCTGCAGATCCTTGAAAATCCTTCACTCCTATACACCAGTGGAGAACCGCTGCTCTACTGCATAGCACAGTAGTTCATAATTAAATCACTGCCATGCACTTTAAATTTAGAAATCATAATTGCCTCTCCTATTGCCAGAGGCAGGCTCATCGGAACTACTTCTACTACTACAGTTTCCCCTACTCCCAAGGTCAGTGTCAGACCAATGGGTGTTATGGGGTCTTCTAAGGCTACTAGCCAGTCTCTTGCCAATGCTCCCTCTATGGATACTGAACGAGTAATCCTGTCTAATGTGTCTATATGTTGAGTGTGGAAGGTGGGTCACAAAGTCTGGCTCCACCTCCAGATCTGTGTTTGTGCGTGTGGTGAAATCGAATGACCGGGTAATCTCTGAGTCATCATCATGGCCTCCTGGAATTTTTGCACGTCCAATTAGAGGCAAGAACCCTGTCCTTGTAGACTTGTTACCAGTTGTTGATCCTTCTCCATCCCAAGAGCTGTGACTAGGATCTGCATGTGAACAACCTTTGTCCATGTTTTCATGTAATATTCGCTCCTTGCTTCCGAAGGTTGACCTTCTTTCATCATATTGCTTCGATTTTCAACCTTCTCTTATTGCAGTCACTGAGATGTGGCTGCATCCTAATGTTCCTGACTCTCTCATCCACTTGCCTGGCTTTGTTCTCATCCGGTCTGATCAGAACACCCGAGGCGGTGGAGTCGCCCTCTATGTGAAACAATCTCTCATTATTTCTACAATCTTGCGTTTCTCTACTGAAGGGAGCCAAGCCTTGTGTGTAGTGCTGGGTCATCCCAATCTCTCTATTTGGGTCATTTACAGGCCCTCCTACTCTCCTATTGAGCATTTTCTTACATTTGTCTCTGCCAACATCGGATCCTGTTTTCATCACGTCATTTCTGGTGATTTTAATATTAATTTCCTTAAGCATTCCAGAATTACTTGCCATGTACTTGATCTGCTTGGTGCCCTTGATCTTCAACCGACCATATGCTGCCCCACCC
>JAAFCE010009109.1:1075977-1087702 GCA_013389805.1 Trigoniulus corallinus
TCAGTCTGTTTCTTCTGCATCCTTACTAGATCAAGTATTTGTCTCTTCTACTGTACATTGTACCTCTACTACCCTTCTTCATGACTTCCATTTAGACCACTCCATGATTCTCCAGACTTTTACATGCTTTATCTCTGGCTCCTCCTGCATGGCCTCTGGTTCCCCATCTGCAGAACTGATGAGTAAACCGAGGGTAAACTATGGGAAGGTTCTTCCGAACTATCTAAACGCTACTATACACTCTTTGGACTCCCACTTTTTTTTGGGTCTGTGCCGACAGTCACATCTTTTTCAGGCAGTCACATCTTCTTTTCCACCACCTTCTTCCTTTTCCCCTGTTCTCTCCTGGGCTTTTCCCAAGCCATAGTGGCGCCCTTTCCTCTCTACCCTTAGGAACACCTGTTCCCATTTACACTGGTGCTGGAAACACTCTAATGATCCCACTGACTATGCCCTTTTTTCATCCTCTAGGAGAGTCTTCAAAACCGCTGTTAGAAATGCGAAACATTCATCATTTCATCCTGCTATGGCCACTCGATCCCTGTGGGCTCTTGTTCGCAGGTTATCCTCTTCCTCTACCCATGTCCCCCCTCAACTTATTCCCTCCATTCTCTCTCTTCTCGCTAATTCTCTTTACCAACCACCCCCTCCCCGTCATTAATTCATTTGTGCGCTTGATTTCTGTTTCCCCCCTACACTGGGTGTCTCCCAGTTTCTTCTTTACCTCCAACGTCTTAAGCCCTGGGCCTCTCCTAGTCCTGATGATTTTCCCACTTCAGTACTAAAATTGATGGATACCCATAGTGTGTCCCTTGTCCTCCACATATTTAATACCTGTATGGCTCAAGGTACAATCCCACCTATTTGGAAAACCACCTTCATTGTCCCTATATTTAAAGAGGGATCACGGAATGACCCTACCAAATACAGACCCATTGCAATCCTTCCTCCTCTTGCTAAATTACTTGAGTGGTGGCCCTACGACCTTACCCTGTCTAGCTCTCAATAAAGTTCCCACCCATCTTCTTCTTTTAAATTTCCAATACTTGGGATCTACACTGCCATTGCCCTGGCCTTTGCTCGGGGGAATGCCTTCTTGCTCATCAAGACCGACGTAGCCAAGGCGTTCGATTCTGTCGATCATGCCTTTCTTGTGGCTCAGCTTCAGTCAATTGTCAGTAATCCCTGGGCAAGGCAATTGCTCCTTTCTTACCTGGAGGGTAGAATCGCCAGGGTCAAGGGGCATGCCTTGTCTATAACTTTACTCAGGGGTGTGCCCCAGGGGTCAGCTTTGGGGCCCATCCTCTTTAAACTGGCCACATGCTCACTCCCTGCCCTGCGTGGGGAGTGGGAGTTGTGGTCTTTTGCCGATGACAATTTCTTCGGGCTTGAGGTGCCTATTGGTCTGTTGTCTTCCCTCTCTCCTCTGATATCCGATTTGCTTACCCGTCTTTCTAACTGGTACCTATCTAGACACATGAGTCTTCATCTTGATGAGACTCAAAAGATTCTGTTTCTCCCTAAAACCCTCACCTCAGTTGGTAATGAATACTGCTCCTCGGTTTGGATCCTAGGGGTCCTCTTTGACTGGGCTTTTACCTTTTGTGAACACCTCAACGCCCTGATATCTTCTTTGAACACACTTTTGTATTTGTTCAAACGCTTTAAACCTTTATTATCCCGCAAGTTATTACTGCAGATATTTCGTGCTAAAGTCCTCCCTCGAATTGATTTTGCCTGTCCCCTTTTAATTTCTCTTTCAAATATCCAGCTTCGGCCTCTTTGCCTAGTATATAATAAAATTCTTAGACTCATCTTGGGTATTCCATTCTTTAGCAGAGTTACCCCTTACTGTATCCGGTTTCATATCCTCCCCTTTAAGCCCTTTATCCTGTTTTGTCACCTTAACATCCTTCCCAGTGCTCTACGGTACTCGGCTCACCCATGTCACTACATTTCAGTCTACTTTCATTCTTCTACTTGTGTTCGTCAAGTACGCCGTTTTCTTTTTCAGCCTGCTGTCCCTTATCACGACTTGCATAAGCGCCTGTTTCCAGCCGCAGTCCTTCCTTCATGGAATGCTCTCCTGTATTCCCTTAGCGCCTCTGTTTTTACTTGTTCTGAGCACTGTTGTGTGCTTACTTGTAAGCACTTCAAGCGCTCTCTTATTAAGCACTTTTTTGAGCAAGGTGCTCATGTATAATGTTGGAGCAACGTTTTCCTTTAAACTTTCTGGTTTGGTTCCTGGCACGGGACACTTTGTATCATGTGGTGTAACTTTTTTGTACAGTTCGCGTGCGTTAATAAATAATAATAATAATAATTAATTAATTGGTGTTGGGTGCTATTATCAGCTGTTTGTTTCTTTTACGTGGAGTGTCATAATGTTTCATATTGGCCGGAAGTTGTATTTTTACTGTAATTTAAATATTATTCAATTCACCCTGTATACATCTATAATGATTTCCATCTGCAAATTTTCTAAACCAATAAAGATTTTATATTACAACTCCTGCATCGATATTCTACTCTCTCAAATTTACCACTAGCTTTCAAATATCTGTTTTGGATATTCCATGCAACAGCTTGTTTGGCGAATAGTTACACAAGTGCAGAAATCAGGAGGTGGCGAACAGAATGAATTCAGTCACAAAAATAAAAATTTTGAGTTAAGGATATGTTTCGTTAGGTTGCTTCTTCCTGCAATGTGTTCACATTCAAATTGGTCAAAACTAATTTCATCCCATAAGAAATTGGGATAATGTCAACGGTTAGTGTATTCAAAGCCATGTTAACGATGACAGCTTTTAGTCTCTTCTGAAAATTCTTATTCCTGTGACTAAACCTTTTCTGTTCGCCACCTCCTGAAATACCTGGAATCCGAAGAACATATTGTAATTGGAATGCTCAAAATAATTATTTTTGAGTTCTGGGAACATTGCATCACTCAGAGGGTGGCTTATAAAGAATGGAATTCTTTATCTCATAATCCACTGGATAGTCCTGTTAGAGTTTGTAGAACCACTCTATGGGATGTAACACCTGTACAATGACGTGAACGTTGGTTTCATTCAGAGCAGCTCATTGTTGAAAAGTGCATGGTCAACAAACGGTATATTGTTTTGCAATGTAGGAAAGCTGCCTTTTTTTATTGCACATGGTGATTAGAATTCCTACTTTCAGTCTGATCGTCCAACAGAACGTCATCTTAATAATCCGCATATGAAAAGAAGCAGTTGGCAAAGTATCCATTAGTACTCTTTCTAAATATTCAAAGATTACATGGTTTGATACTGATTATAGAACTGAGCAGGATGCATTGGATTAAAAAAAACAGTGGATATGAAAGATAGTGACTTAAAGAGTTTCTAAAAAGCAGGACTAATCCTTTGGCAGTGGCAGCTCTCTATCGTTTATTTATATAGTAGATTTTATACACCATTCATTAAATTTGAAATAAATTTCCCAACCAAATAAATAAATAAGAAGATCTGTTTCCCATGTGATGAATCCATGCAGTGCTCTAATGAATAAAGGCTCCTGATAAAGAAGCATAGAAGTTGCTGAATTTCGGCTGTATAAAAATATTGTCTAACAGATCACCAATGTATCGCAGTGGGACAATCAAGGTACCCGTCTGTGTCATAGACAGAAATTTAAGTGGTGGGAGGAAAGGTTGGAATATTGAATGGGTTATGTTCATTGAAAAGAAATAAATGCATATTACAGGTTCCATGTGTGGAGAAATTGATGCTCTGAATTCCTTCACTATTTGTTTCGATTTTGACATACAGTAAAACCTCAATTATCTGGCATCCTTGGGACCAACCATGTGTCGTATATTTAAGGGCGTATCAAATGTACACTGTTTCAAAAAGGATGAATACCCCTTCCCTGAACTACAAAATGAACCAAAAATCCACATTTAACTCAACTTTTTTTTAAGAACACATCAACAAATGCACCTACTATACATGACTTTTCCACATACAACACAATAGTCTTAAAAATTAGTGTTGAAAGGTTTGAGTACAGGCAAAGTTATTTATTTGATTAAAAATCATGTTACTTTTGCCCAATTTCCCACCTTTTGTCTTCCTCATCATACTGTAACTGTTTCATGGTCTTTGAGCATAAAAAAAATCGTTGGAAAGAGTTTCATACAAAGTCATTGATGTTGAGTACAAGAAATTTCATAGGGATGTTTTGGGGGAAAAGCTCAAGAACAATCCAAAAGCTTTCTGGGGGTACCTCAAAAAGTGTAGAAAAGGGGGTTATAAGGTTCCAGCTATTAAGGACCAGTCAGGAAACCTAGTTAGTGATAGCCTTATAGCTGCAAATATTTTTAATGATTCATTTTCAAAAACATTTGCAAATAGTGATGAGTATTCACCAGTGTCAGGAACTGACTATCAAGGGCAAACGGAGGAGGTTGTTATTACAAGAGAGGGGATTCAGAAACTTTTGAATAAATTAGTGGTCCATAAGGCAGGAGGCCAAGGTTACATGTCTCCATTTATTCTTCAAAGACTTTCTGGGATTGTAAGCTACTATTTGGTGGAAATTTTTAGAAAATCATTACACAGTGCCATTGTTCCATCTAGCTGAAGGCTGGCAAACGTTGTGCCAGTTTTCAAATCAAGGGATACTGCAGATACTAAGTGCTACAGGCCAGTTTCTTTAATGAGTGTGGTAGGCAAGACTTCTGAGCATATATTATTCTCACATATTATGGGATGTTTGGAGAAAAATGGCATCCTAAGTGATAAACTGCATGGGTTTAGGAAAGGTAGGTCATGTGACACTCAACTGGCATGTCTAATTGAATACATTCAAAATGCTGTACATAAGGTTAAGCAGTTTGATGTTATATTCCTTGATTTTGAACAGGCCTTTGTCATGGTACCCCATGACAAGCTTGTTTCAAAAATGCCCAAGTTAGGGATTCACAGTAAGGTTATTCATTGGGTGAAGGCCTATCTGCAAGGCAGGCAGCAGGGAGTACCTTTTGATGGGGTAGCATCAAAATGGACACCTGTTTCATCAGGAGTACCCCAGGGAAGTGTATTAGGGCCAGTACTCTATATACTTTATGTTAATGATATAGGGCTTGATATAAAATCCTTTCGTGAGTTGTTTGCAGATGACACATGCATGGCTAGGGTGGAGTAAAAGGGGTTGTCTTCCTGCACAGAACTGCAGCAAGACCTAAACAAGATATATGATTGGAGTAGAAAGTGGGAGTTCCCATTGAACCTTCACAAATGTAGCTTTCTTAGAATAGGCAGGTTGATTTTTTTTATAGCATAGGTGGTGTGAGGCTTCAAAGGGTTGACTCCCACAAGCACCTTGGAGTTGTCTTGAACACTCAGGGCACCTGGAAGGAGCACAGTGACAAATTGATTGGGAAGCTGCACATGCTCTCCAGTTGGTTAGAAGGGTGTTGGGGGACAGAACACAGGAAGTAAAAGAAATAACTTACTTTTCAGTGGTATGGCCAATTATGGAGTACTGTAGTCCAATTTGGTTTCCGTTTAGGCAAGACTTGGGAAATTGAAATGCTCCAAAGAAGGGCAGCAAGAGTTGTGCTAAGTCAGATCTTGCACAGATTGAGTGTGTCAGGCATGAGCAAAGAATTAGGGTGGGACTCTCTTTCAGAGGCAAGCATCTGATAGCATTAAGCTGTTTAGCAGACTGTTGAAAAGAGGTTATGAGGGTCCTGTAGATAGCAGGTTATCCTTTGCAGACTATAAGGGGAGAAATGATCATCTGTTCAAACTGAAGGAGATCAGGGCCCGAACAGACTCATATTACTGGTCCTGTTTTCCAAGGGTCATTCGGCAATGATATGCTCTTGATGAGGATAAGGTGAAGAACTTTCTGGAAGAGGGCGCCATTATAGAGAGCAGGCCATATATGGTAGAATAGAAGCTATGCTTCAGGTTCCTTGGGGTTTTAAAATGAATGAATTTTTAAGAATGAGAGCTATTCTCTCCACTGCCAATTTGGCCTGTCATGGCTGCTTGCAGTGTATTCAACTAGAACTAGAGTACTCACAGGCAAGGAGATTGAGCTAACTGTTAGGAGGTGCCTGGGTGAAGTTTTGGGGGCCATGTTTCAAAAGTATTTTGCAGGGCCTTCTGTAGGAAAAAAATATTTTACAGTTTGATACATTTTCATAAAGCCCGTTCATAGGGCCAGTTTGCAGAAAACGCACAGCAGAGAGCCTCATAAGTGCATCAGTTGACATACTGTATATATTTTTTGAAAGGTTGTGATAAATTTGAAGTTCTGGCTCAATTTCCAGAAAAATTGATAATCCATTCCCAATTTCAAAGCATTTTTTGCATTTTGTACATCTTGATATAAGAGAAACACAGCATGTTTAGCACTATATGTTATTTGATTAATATTAAGAGCAGTCATATATGTGAAGACATTATACAGAATCCATATTTTTGGAAACATCTTGAATATCAGTTTGTTTTAATAATTTGATTTGTCTCACTTTGTAAACGTATTGCATTGCAATATAATTGTAAAATGATTCCCACTTGATGTACAATGGATTTTATAACAGTTTGGGAACATTTATTGCCATATTGGAAAGGTAGGCCCAAAGATTTAATGTCTCCCTATGACGTAAGGGTACCATTTCTCATTGCTGGATAAATGGTAATGCCGGGTATCTGGATGCCGGATAATGGGGTGGGGGGTTACTGTATATAATACTCTTCAGAAGACAAATAATCCAGGCCTGCTTGTTTAACACTTGCTTATTATTCTGATAGAATATATTAATTCAAAAGATTTTTGGCTCAACTCTAGTTCTAGTTGAATACACTGCAAGCAGCCATGGTAGGCCAAATTGGCAGTAATGAGAGTATCTCTCATTCCTAACATATCACTCATTGAAAATCCCCAAGGAACGTGAAGCATAGCATCTATTCCGCCATAAATAGCCTCCCCACTATAATGGCACCTTCTTCCAGAAAGTTCTTCACCTTATCCTCATCAAGAGCATTCCATCGCCAAATGACCCTTGGAAAAAGGACCAGTAACATGAGAGTGTTTGGGCCCTGATCTCCTTCAATTTGAACAGATGATCATTTCTCCCCCTATATTCTGCAAAGGATAACCTACTATCTAGAGGATCCTCATAACCTATTTTCAACAGTCTGATAAACAACTTAATGCTGTCAGATACCTGTCCCTGATTCATGCTGTCAGATGCCCACCCTAATTCTCTGATCATGTATCACACACTTAACACACTTAGCACAACTCTTGCTTGTTGTTGTTTGTTGGAATTTAATGTCCCGTCAACTATGAGGTCATTAGAGACCCGTCCACTGTATAGTTCTAATGCATATACTGCACAGACACTACACTAATGCTACGATTATTGGGTATTAGCAGTACCCAGCTTTCCCTAGCGACCACCCATGTCAGTACTAACTGGGCTTGCGCTGTTAAACTTCAGTGATCAGACGAGAACTGGTGTGTCCAACGTAACTCGCCGCTCCCCACAACTCTTGCTGCCCTCCATTGTATCATTTCAATTTCCCAAGATAAGTCTTGCCAAAATGGAAACCAAATTGGACTGCAGTACTCCACAATTGGCCATACCAGTGAAAAGTAGGCTATTTCTTTTCCTTCCTTTGGGCTGTCTCCTAGCACGATTCTAACCAACCACAGGGCACGCCCAGCCTTCCCAATCAAATTATCAGTGTACTCCTTCCAGGTGCCCCGAGTGTTTAGGATAATTTTGATGTGTTTGTGGGTGTCAACCCTTTTAACCCTCACACCACCTATGCTTAAGAAAAATTTTTGCACATTTGTGCAGCTTCAATGGCAAACTCCCAATTTCTACTCCAGTCATATCGCTTAATACATTGGGAGATGACAGAGTAACACGTCTTTAATCCATCAAACCAAGAGAACGTCTACTAATTCTCTATTTGAAATTAAATCAATTTTTAATATTCAAAAATTCGAATGAAATGGAAAACTTAAGCTATGCTGCATGTGTCACGTGACTCTGACGTATGCATGGCACATGCAGCATCCACCACACTACCCCCTTGCCAGAAATGAATTGACCAAAGGGAAAGCTAAATGGACGTGCAATTGATGTGTACGAAGGCAAGATTGGATGGGGGAAGAAGAGGAGGAGTTGGAAACGTCTGGCAAAGGAGCCAAATATTCGTTAGTTAGAAAGGCGGGCTTAAGCCTATCAACCGTCCCGTCGTCCATTAAGGTCTAAAGTAAAATATTTATCATGTCAACACAAAAAAGCCTGACTCCTGTTGCATTACAGTTACTGTGGAATACGTCATGCAATATTATAACAAACAAAGCTTTAATTTACCTGCGAAAAATTTCTATTTTGGTTGTATAATGCAGTTTTGGAACGGTTTCCGGATGGCTGGCTGGGGTGCCCCCAGTCAGAGCATGTTCAGTGGGCCCCAGACCCGACCCTGCCACGGGCAGGATGGAGGTATGATGATGAATTATGCAAACCAACACGTACAAGTACATCCTTTGCATTACTAGCAAGAACTATTACAAAGCGAAGGTAAAAGGATTTTCTGTATAGGCTATTATGCAACCATATAATGAACATTATATTTTCAAAGCCATTACTTTTGTTTAGGTGCAATTTTAGCAAATGCAGTGCAGGAGTTGAAATATTTCCTATGCTGTATCACCTCGCCTCCCTTCCACTTGTGTGTGTTTACGAGTATATGTGTTGCTGCTGTTTGGCGCTAATCAGTTTATAGAATAGCTGTATTGTTATTATTAGACAACATTGTGATAGGAAAATGCTTTGCACTACTTCTTCTGTAGAGAAAATTGTGCTCGATAATACGTCGTAATGGCAGGAATCTTAATGTAAAACAATTAATGCAGTACTCGTAGTATCCATTGCGATTTTATGGAAAATTCCATACTAGGCAATGTTTCTGCTAACCGCTTACTTAAGGATGTGGTGTTAGGAGCTGTGCTTTTCTGAAGTATCTGCAAGAGGCAATAAAGTAGCATTACGTGAAACGTTATAAGATGCCATTTAATTACTTGCAAACACTCACTTGACGGACTTCAAAGATACATCTAATGTTACATAGTCATTAAAACATACACTGAGAATGCAGCTACTTACTATTATTATTATTGTGGTCTAGTTAATGTGTCTTAAAAACCAAATGAAAGGATAACTATGGTCTTTAAGATAGATTTATTTGTGACATCTTAGCGTTCATTGCGAAATAAAGATTATAAAGTGCGGCATTTATTATATCCATTGCAAATCCTCATTATACCCTGACTCGGCTACGCTTTTACCCGGTTGTTCTATTTTGCACTTTCCATTGGGTTCGTTGGTGTTTTAGGGCCAAATTATCGACGAAAACAAGTATTTTCATGACTAAACATTATTTTCCGAGCAGAAAGAAAGCGGAATTAAGATTTTGACTAGAAAAGCAAGATTCATACAAACGGGATATTCCTGACTACACAGATCATTCACAGAATCGAGATGCATCTTGTTCGCGGGGATGAGGCCTTCTCGCCTTAGGCTCGAAGGCCGGAGGACCCAAAGATAATTCATTGCACGCATCTTTCACCTCAACCGAGTAAAAGGGAAAGTCCATCCCCTGACTCCATTAAATGTAATTCATTTGTTAAAAAATCTCAACGATACGGCGCCGCTAACATGACGGGAGGGTGCTCATCACTTAAAACGAAATGCAATACAAACATTTAAAATGAGGTATCAATGACATAACATGAGATAAATTGCCCTTTTTTTCAGTTATAAGAAATGCGCATCCATTACATGAAATCAGGCGGATAAAGATTAACCGTTTTCCTTTTTATTTGGATTTTTAAGGCCGCGTTATATATACAGGGCAGCTGCGAGCAGTAAAAAAAACGGTTCTAAAACCTGAAAACCTAAAACCATATAATCTTTCCAGATAGATCTGTGACGAAGAGATAACGTGTCCAATTACTGCATTAGTGGCTCAAGATTTGATACCAGGTTAGACGCAGTGTAATTAAACGTTATTGTTGTTGTTCCTGTTATGGAAGATGAAAGATCTCCTAATTCAGTTATCTATTCAATATTAAACGTAATTTTAATCACCCCTTGCCATTCGGGAGCCACAACAATTTAGACTTCACAATACTAGTTTTGCACATGTGATCAGAAGGTTAAACGATACTACTGTATGTTTAAATTATAGTAATGCAATTTATCTGATGAATTAAATGTTGAATTAATCCAACAAATTTTTAATGAAGAACAAATAATAATAATGAAATTATCAATTTAAAGCGGCCCTCACACGATCAGTATTACTGTCAAAATTGAATACTGGCAATATTTCATCAGTATTCATAACGAGCCCTCAGACGATCAATATTATTGTCAGTAGCTAGTTAGTTAAAAAATTTTGAAGCATTCGTTTGGTGTCCTCTGTTTCTCATTTCACAATGGATAATAAAAAAAGCATATATTGCTATTATTTTATGTGGAGTAACATGCAACACAAAGAAAAAACGACATTGGATTTACAAATTGCATTTACAAACGACAGGAATATGTACTTATTTAAATTTAATAAATTACATTAAGGCCCTTCGTCCACCGGCGCAACGCGATTGCAATCCGACTCGAAAAAATATCGTTTTAGCGTTGGATGGGAATCGATTTCCAGTCGGACCCTTGCTATTGTGCAGTTGCTCGTCCACCTAGACGACTGCAACGCAACTTGCAATCGACTGGCAAACGACCAACTGCAAAACGACTGGCATGTCAGTTGCATGGCCGACGCTTGTGCGACTTTTTTCAAGTTTTTATTGTCAGCGCTAGTACAGCAACGCAGGAAAGAACGCTTTCAATACACACCATTTCAATATGAATATGTAATCCTTTGTGATGGATACCTTGCTAGCGAGATCTTTTCATGCTAGACCCATATGCCCAGATCTCCACCAGCACCCCAGCAACACCTTTGCCTTTCGCACCCATCCCAGCCGCTCCACCCCAGAACCTCTTTCAATGTGGGGGTTCCCCAACCCCTCCTGCAGTGATACAGTGCTGGGCAGACCAGTATCTGGGAGCGGCGAGTTGCGTTGGACACACCAGTTCTCGTCTGATCACTGAAGTTAAGCAACGCAAGCCCAGTTAGTACTGACATGGGTGGTCGCTCGGGAAAGCTGGGTACTGCTAATACCCAATAATCGTCGCATTAGTGTAGTGTCTGTGCAGTCTATGCATTAGAACTATACAGTGGACGGGTCTCTAATGACCTCGTAGTTGACGGGACCTTAAACTCCAACAAACAAACAACAAACAAGCAGACCAGTATCACATGTCTGACGTCCTCCACTTGATCCCCACATAATCCACAGCCCTCCTCTCCACCTGTGATCTTTGCCATCCTCTGTTTCGTCTCCAGTGACCCAGCTCTTGCCCAAAACAGAAATGAGCTCTCCCACGTATTGTCATAGATTACCTCCCTCTCTATGTTAAGCTTGTTCCCATACACCCTCAGCGTTTTCTTTTCAGCCCTTCCCTCCATACTCTGTCGCCACTGCCCTAACCCCCATTCCTTCACTTTGTCCTGTACGAGTCTTTATGGTGTTATTGCCCCCTCCTTGTCTCATATTTGTCCAACTGCAAAGAACCAGTGGTGTCACAAGGGATCTGCGGGGGGGG
>JAAFCE010009109.1:1088102-1127575 GCA_013389805.1 Trigoniulus corallinus
TGAGCTCTCCCACGTATTGTCATAGATTACCTCCCTCTCTATGTTAAGCTTGTTCCCATACACCCTCAGCGTTTTCTTTTCAGCCCTTCCCTCCATACTCTGTCGCCACTGCCCTAACCCCCATTCCTTCACTTTGTCCTGTACGAGTCTTTATGGTGTTATTGCCCCCTCCTTGTCTCATATTTGTCCAACTGCAAAGAACCAGTGGTGTCACAAGGGATCTGCGGGGGGGGGTCCGCACCGGGTGACACCCCTCCCACCAAGACAAATGGGTGACACCAAAGCAGAAGAAGCAGCTTTTTTCCAGGAGAGGGAGTGACACCATGGCATCTCCGCACCGGGTGACGCCAACCCTAGCGACGCCACTGTAAAGAGCCTTGAATAAAGACACTGTCATCACACTATATGCAACAACAACATTACAATAACTAACTGCACGGTTTGCCATTGTGGACGAGACTGACGAAAAAAAAGTTGCAAGACATTAGTTGCAAGGGAGTTGCGCCGGTGGACGAAGGGATGTGCAACGCAACTCTCACGCAACTGCCATAAACGCGTTGGGTTGCAGTTGCATTGCGTTGCGTTGCGCCGGTGGACGAAGGGCCTAAAGTAACTGATCCTGAGGATTACTGCAAATAGTTTAGAATAAGCAGTAAATAGCAGTAGACTGGCGATAAATAAGCATAGGGTTGCAGCTTTCATTGGAAACCAACTGAAAACCAAACTGCCCAATATATCACCCTTGTGTCCATTCAGAGCGGCAAGATGGGTACCCGACCCTTGCCATAGGCGGGTAATGGCCTAGGAGCTCCTTGTTTGATTGCTAAGGATAATAAAAAGTAATGGAGTAAATGTGTCTTATTGTAAGTATTCAAATTCCAAGTTTAAATTTTATTGTCATCCTGCTAAGACATAAATCTCATCTATTATTCATGAACATTACTTGAAATTTAATTGTATTTTTTGGATGACAAAATGTCCTAGTTTAATTCAATCCGATATGTATATCAAGTGTGACACAAAGATAATTCTTTTAAGCCTCCTCGAATCCGCATTTAATTAGAAAACAGATTGTTTTGTATAATAGGATCATCTCAAGTTCTCTATGTGCACAGCAAAAAGAACCCTTAGCTCTGATCAGTTTCCCAAGATCAATCTTGCTACAATGGTCATTAGAGCCCCGTCCACTGTAGTTCTACTGCAGAGTCTGCACAGCCACTACACTGTTATGATGGTTTGGGTGTTATCAGTACCCAGTATTCCCAGGCGGTCACCCATGCCAGATCTATGGCATTGGTTTACATAAGTGATCCAAACAAGAATTTGTGTGTCCAACGCAATACAGCCAATCCTTTTCCTGGTTTGATTAAGTGAATCCCAGTGTGCATTACATCGGTTGGGAAGAAAAGAGCCGTTGTCCTGTTTGTACGACATCACCTTCACTTAACCTTCTAACAGTCACCCCATATCTATGAGGCGCATGGTTCATTTTATGCATCCCTCCCTCTGTCTTACCTAATCACCAAACACTACCTACATATTATTTGAATTTTTGTTAGCTAAAGACTAACGTCCTCAAAGTTAGAAGAGCTGGAACATCTCTCAGATGCACTCGTCTGTCAAAGTCTCAAATAAATTTAATATTGAGAGGAAATATTAGTTAATACATTAATTTCCTACAATCGCGATAAATTTTAAAATCCCTTTAATTATACCAATTTAACAGAAATATTTTGCTATCTAAGTAAACAGAATAGTCAAGTCTCTTTTTATGCGGGGGATACGTTCCTCAGAAAATTGCATAAAAAGAATTCGCATAAATGGAGACTATAAGTCTATGGAAAAATGAGGGATATGTTCCATAATTTTTAAAATTCACATAACTCCAAAATAACGAATTAAAGTGAATGTACAACTGCATAAAAAAAGTTTGTTGATGTTAAAGAAAATAGGTTTCTTAATAAATTTCTTTGGAAGGCTGAAAAAGATTTATATAAATCTTAAATAAAATTGTATTTACATTCAACTGTCTATCTGGTAAAGGTATACACCATCTCCACACTATTTGAAAAATCACTTTCATCATCAGAAATAACTGGCTATGCATTAGATCTCTTTGGTAAAACGCAACTCCTAACCCTTTTCCCGCCTATGGCAGGGTCGGGTACCCATCTTGGTCCTCTGAATGGACACAGGGTGGTATATTGGTCATAGTTTTTCCTGCAGTCGGTTGCCGGCCAAAGCTGCAACCCTACGCTTATTTATCGTCGGTTTAGTATTCGTTGGGGAATGCTACCGACGCCAAGGGGCGAGCTCCTACACCTGGAAATCTTGCCTCATCTACCTGTTGCGTAGTAGAGGGGGATTTTTTTACGTGCAAGTGCCATCGTACACCCACACGGGACCCCGGTTTTTCTTCTCATCCGAAAGAAGGTACACTCGTGGCCTCTCTCTCGCCCGAAAGAAGGCACACTCGTGGCCTCTCTCTCGCCCGAAAGAAGGCACACTCGTGGCCTCTCTCTCGCCCGAAAGAAGCCGACCCACCTCGGTCCAGTATCGAACCTGGAACTATTGACGCAGTTGCCGAGTGTGCTAACCACTACGCCACCGTGGCGGGCTGGATCTCTTTGGTATAGGCGATAAATTTTCACAAACATATTTTTTCTCACTCTCTGCAGAGTGGTAGGGTCGGGTCTGCAGGCTCCCTAAACATGCTCTGATTGGGGATACTAAAGTCAGGCGTCTGGAACATGCAGGGATATTGGCTGGGTTGTCTGGTGGGGGATGCCGGTGTCACACGTCAAAGTGTCCGGGCACTGGCGTGCCTGCATGGTGTGCAATGTGTGCGTCGCGCACAAGCGCCAAAGATGAAATAAAATACTGTAAAATCTTCCGTGGAGTCCACATCTCAAATATAGTCCGTACTCGTGTATATTAGGCCCATGCATTAGCGATGGGTATGTTTCATATATAGTCTACACTCATGTATAGTGTGCACTTTAAAATTCCACTGTAGCCAGTGGCACAACTTGTAGGGGAATGGAGTCAAATCAATTTGAACATGAAATGTCTGATTATTCTGACGATGAAATTGAAATGTGAACGATCTTATATTGTAATATCATATAAAGAAGAACGCACTGCGTAAAGTAGTGTTGTCCAGTGTAACGAAATGTTCAGAATATGAGGAGCAGTTTTCATTGAGAACCCTTGCAGGGCCCGCTTTAGGAGGGCGCCACCAGGACATTTGTCTGGGGCGCCATTTTGACTGTAAGTGTGAGACAAATACTGATTTCCTTGTGGGAAAAATGCTGAACTGAAAAATACTTGTCTGAACATACATATTATACTGCTCTGAGCAGAATAGCGTTAGCACGGAAACAGAGTGGGCCCTGACCCATGGTTTCATATAGAGTCCGCCCTAGCATATAGTCCACACTAAATGACCCTATGTTTTGCCTAAACTCCACTGACACTACGTGAGATTTTATGGTAATTTCATTAGTTCTAGACGTCCATTAGATGCTCTGCTAGATGCTCTGCAGGTTTTCCACTTTATTCTACATTCCGTTCTGTTAGAGGTGTGTAGTACGGTTTACGGAAGTTTCGCCCCTCCCCCCCCGACATTTCGCCCCTCGGATGTTTCACCCCTGGGAGAGCAAATGGCCGTTTTTTTGTTCTGTTTTTATTTAGAGAAACAGTTTTGTGCATTCGGACCTTTTTCTGAGTCATCATCATCATTATAATCACACCCTTATCCCGCCTGTGGTCAGGGCCCGCTCTAGGGGGGGGGGGGCAAGCCGGGCATTTGTCCGGGGCGCATTTTTTTTAGGGGCGGCCTTTTGGCCGTTTGAGAAAAATATTAATGTGTTAATTACGAAATTAATAGAAAACTTCACATCGATTTCTTTCCTTTGCAAAAATTTACAGTGCGTAGTGTAATTATATTGCTTATGTCTAAAAGATAAAAACAACCATTTATCCCGCTTGTGGCAGGGTCGGGTCTGCCGATTCTGGCCCTCCACTCCCGTTCATCTTCCACCAGGTCCCTGTCCACCCCATACACCGCCTCATCCTTATGGACAACCTGCTTCCAAGCCTGGTTCGGCTCCTCTTGCCTCGGGTGCTTCCGACCACCTGAATTCTTGAAATGGACCTAACAAGCTCCTCCTCCTCTCTTCTCTTTACGTGTCCATACACCTCAATCTATTCTCCCTCATTTTTTGGCGATGTTCATCACCCCCAAGCTACCTCTGATGTACTAATTCCTAATTCTATTAGCTCTTCAGCATTCGCATCTCAGCTATGTGCATTCCGTTGAAGTGACTATAGCATAACGGGCCTAACCACTGCCCTGCAAAACTTCACCTTTAACTTGGTTGGGACCCTCTTATCATACCAGCTCCGCTTCCCTTACTCCAGTTCAACCACCTTGATTGATTCTATGGGTTCACATCAGAGTCTATCTCCCCACTGCTTTGGGATGTTGATCCTAAGTACTTTTCCTCTTACACCTTTTCCACCAGTTCGACTCTAGGAAGTATGAAACCGTTATTTTGGTGTCCTTCTCAACTGAAAGCTAAATACTCTTTCTTCTTCATGTTTATCTTTAGCCCTTTCAATCATCTAGCCTTTTCTATCGCTCCTCTAATATCGTTTAGACCCTTTTCTACTTGTTCTCTGCAGCCACTGAGATTTGCAATATTTGTCGGCAAATGACATGGACTGAGGGGCCCATTCTCCTACTCCCGTCAGCAGCTCATCCATAACCAGAATGAAAGCATTCTGGTTATGGATGAGCTACTTGCTAAGTTATGGACTTAGTGCTGAACCTTGGTGTATCCCAAAACTCACTGGGAAGCACCCAGTGCTGAACCTTGGTGCAACCCAAAGCTCACTGGGAAGCACCCAGTGTTGAACCTTGGTGCATCCCAAAACTCAGCGGGAAGTCCTCAGTATTTCACCAAGGTGTCCTTATCCTGGCTATTGAACCATACATGCCCTCTACTATTCAAATAAACTCTTCTACCAGCCTTTTTCAGAATACCTTCCAAACAACCTGTCGTGCAGCACTGTCATAAGCCTTCTCCACGTCGATAAAGATGGCATGGAGATCTGATTTCCATGGACACTAGTTCGATCCAGGAGGCAACATTCTATTACTGTCTCCCAGAGCTTTATGGAATGACTCATTAGCTTAATACCTCTATAGTTACCAAAATTTTGGTCCTATCTCCCATAACTATTTTATTGAAAAGTTTCCCTAGCCACGAGATTCCTGTCATCCCTAGACTATGCCCCACTTCTATGGGGATTCTGTCTGGGGATACAGCTCTTCGACCTCTCATCATCCTAAGGGCCCTGACTACATCCTCCTCTGTTATGCTGTCCACTGCCCCTGAAGATATAGGATGTGTCAATGTCATCCTCTCCCCTAGCAACATTGAAGAGGTTGTGGAAAGCTCTTACAACCTCTTCTTTACCTGAGACGGGGGAAAGAGGGCCTTACCTTGGCCTATTTAAAAACCTCTCTGCCCCCTTCCTTGGTCTCTAACTGATGATAGAGGGCTTCATACTTCTGGTGTTTGACCAGGGCAATGATCCTCCTAGGTGTGTTCTTGAAAAATAATGGCGCTGCTTGAATTTGTTTGAACGTACTGCACAGCACATACAGTATAATTCTCTGAACAGAATAGCATTAACACGCAAACACAGCACTGCTTCAATGGGTTGCCCAATATGAAATTTAAATAATATGATTTGATTTGAATTGAAAATGAAAAATATATACCGATATTTAAGTACTCTTTTTAATAGTACCTTTTAAAATACCATAGTTATTCTAATAAGCAGCGCCGTCTAGAAAACTTTTTGTTGTGTTGTTGTTTGTGTTTTAGGGCCCTTCAACTTCAAGGTCATTAGAGCCCCGTCCACAGCATAGTTCTTATGCAGAGACTGCACAGACACAGCACTAATGTGACGATTTTTAGGTGTTAGCAGTACCCAGTTTTCCCAAGCGGCCACCCATGTCAGTAATAGCTGGGGTTGCGCAACCGATTGCCGACTAAAGCTGCAACCCCGATGCTTATTTATCGTCGGTCTGCTGGGGTTCTAATGACCTTGTAGTTGAAGGGCCCTAAAACACCAACAAACAACAACAACTTGATCTGCCTAATGAACAGCAGGCCGACTTGTTGTTTGTTTGTTGGTGTTTTAGGGCCCTTCAACTACAAGGTCATTAGAACCCCGTCCACAGAGACTGCACAGACACTACACTAATGCGACAATTTTTGGTGTTAGCAGTACCCAGGTTTCCCAAGCGGTCACCCATGTCATTACTAGCTGGGGTTGCGCTGCTTAAGTCATCAGACGAGAACTGGTGGGTCCAACGCAATTTGCCACTCCCTCTGATAAACGGCATATTGTATAATTAAGAAACTGAATTTAGCATCATTATCATCATGCCCTTATCCCGCCTGTGGCAGGGTCTGGTCTGTAGATCCACTTAACATGGAGCACCCCAGCCAGATATCTGGAACCCACAGGAATATTGGCTGGGTTGTCTATGGGGGTGCCTTATTAAAGGTGCTGAAATATAAACAGCGCCCTCCAATAAACGGCAATAAAGTGGCATTCTTAAGGGGAGCAAATTTGTCGCTTTGCCCGGGGCGCCATAAGTGCTAGGGCGGTCCTTGACTGTGGTAGGGTGGGGTCTGCAGGTTTTAGCCCGTGACCAGTTCCCTGCCCACGCCACACACTGTCATGTCCTTACGAACAACCTGTTCCCACGTCTGCTTTGGTCCCCCCCTGCCCCGGGTGCTACTGACCACCTGCCTTCCTGGAATGGACCTAATGAGCTCCTCTTCCCCTCTTCTCACGACGTGTCCATACCACCTCAGCCTATTGTCCCTCATTTTTGGCAATGTCCACCAACCCTAGACATTTAATATAATAATTTTAATAAAATAAAAAAGACACAAACATACACTAAAATTCAAAATTGTGTGCTATGCTTTTCAGGAAGTCCATTAAATTTCGATTGTTGATGTACTCCACAGTATATAGAATTCGTGCCGATATTGCCACATATTTCTTTTACTCAAACATAAACTAAATTTCCATTGCCCTCCCAGGGCGAAACATCGGAAATGTGTGGGGGCGAAAGTTCCGGGGGCTAAAAGTACTCAGGGGCGAAATGGCGGGGGCAAAATGTCGTAGGCAAAACGTCAGGGGCGAATGTTCTGGATGCCATAGTACAGCATACTGTACAGTGATACTTCCCGAACTGGTTCACCCCTGTGGATATGCAAAATTGGACCCATTTGAGGAGTGGGCCAATTAGGGAGTTAACCAAAATACAGCACATGTACCAGGGAATTTTCCATTGTTTAAAAAAGTGGACCTTTGTGAGGGGAGGGGTGGAACAATTACAGAGGTTTCCCTAAAGCAGCAAAGGGGCAAAAGATAACTAATATTAAGTAAAACTGCAAAAGGTGTAATTCACAATGACTTCTTTCCAAATTGCATAAATTACTGTTCTTCAAATTATTAGTGTTACTTTTGTTTTATATAGTACTTTTGTATTAGGCGAGAGGACTGGGATAGGGGCGCCAAATAAAGTTTTGCACACAAGCGCCAGACACTACAGGAACGCCACTGTGTCTGGGGTCCAAAGGTGCCAAACGTGCCCACTAGCTAGGTCCGAATGCAGATGCCCGAATTGGTCTCTTTTCTGCAAAGCACATATATAACGTGTATCAACGCGCAATTTCTACCAAAATATCCTAACACAGGTAATGGAAAACGGCGAGACACTTTGATGTGAAAGCGGACATTGAGGTACAGTGTGTGTTAAATTACCTCAATGTGTCCGGGGACACTTTGAGGTACATCAAGACACTTTGAGGTATGACACCAGCCTGCACCTGAATTTAGTTTAAAGCTATTATCGTCATTTAAGACATCATCCACCAGCAGTTCTTCTATGTATATCATCATGGTTAAAAATGTTCAAATCACCTCCAAAATAAGTTTTAATTTTAGAGCATGTTCTGTGGAACTGCAGACCCGACCCTGCCACAGTCGGAATAACGGTGTGATGATAATTGTATGATTGTTAAGTGTCACGTACAATTGCGGAACCCCCTATTGTGTATGCTAATTTCTGACAGACTAAGACATCTTTGACTGGCTAATACAATGGTCGGTGGATCTTATCAGTGTCATGGGCCTTACACTTACTTGACTTCCTGGACAAGCATACAGTATGCATATTTGGCCAAATTTTTTTAATCAAATGCAAACTGCACAACTTTGAAATCACATAAAAAGAAACCACGTGAAACGAGACCCAACTGTAGTTAGCTTTTAATTGGGAAGGACAAGAAAATAATCGTGACGTACTCTCTAGGGGCGACTGGTCAATGAAGTGAAAGAGGTAAAGTACTTGGGATCAACGACCCAATGCAATGGGGAGCTAGACTCGGATGTGACCCATAGAATCGATAGGGGGTGGTTGAAGTGAAGACAGGCAAGTGGAGTCCTGTGTGATACGAGGGTTCCAATCAAGTTGAAAGGCAGTTTTACAGGGCAGTGGCGAGGCCCGCTAAGCTATATGGATCTGTGTCGGGTGGTGAAGAAGAGATGCAAGATGCTAATGATACAGTATACTGTATGAGCGGGGTGTCGAGAGCTGACAATTAGGAATGAGGAGTATATTAGATTTAGGTGGTATGGACACATAATGAGAAAGGGGGATGAGTAGGTCATTAGGCCCATTAATGGAATACAGATGGTTGGAAGCTCCCATGGCAGGAGGGAGACCAAAACAGATAAAAAATCTGTAAGTCATATTTTATCATAATTTTCTCTCATTATTATTGGAATGTCAGACATGAAATGTCCGATTGCTCCGTTGATGAAATTGAAATGTGAGATTTTATATTGCATTATCATATAAAAAAGAATGTACTGTGTAAAGTCGTGTTGTTCAGTGTAATAAAATGTTTAGAAAATCACGAGCAGTTTTCATTGAGAACCCTTGGTTTCATTTATAGTCCGCACTCATATACCAGATATAGTCTGCCCTTGATAAAGTCTGAACTAAATGATCTTATCTTCTGCATATAATCCATGGAGGAGGAGCTGGATAGCTCTAGCATAGGGATACAGGTTATTGAAAGGACCTGGGTAGAGGAAGTCCTAAACAGACGTGAAAGCAAGCTGTACCAAGGGATATGATAGTGTGTAGCAGTGATTCTGTGTCGAGACAACCCGAGAATTTATTCCCCGGAAATCCAAGAGTTTTCACTGTCTCGATTCGTGGGAATTTCAAAATTAACCCCAGAGTTGAGAAGTTTCGTTTCAAATTTTATTTAATATAACCTTTATGTACGTAGGTGACTAAAAGTTTCATAACTACGTATGTGGGGTGCTCACACCACCCCACCCCCAAAAATAGCTTGCATAACCAAAATAAATATTTAAAAATTTTATTATATGTGTTGGGGTTAGCAATGGAGTATATGCAAAAAAAATTTTGAGAATGCTTAAAAATAAGAAGAAAAAATTTTTTTATCAATTAGCATTAAAATTAGCATATCATTAGAAAAACTGACAGGAATTTTAAAACTCAATGTCGTTTAATGGGAAACCAAATTAAAAACTAACTTCACACTCTGTTAGATATATTTTTGCAAAAAAATTTAAGCTGTACGAAAAATTATATAACAATTCTCTCTGCAAAAACTAGCCACAGACACATAGACAAGTGACACTTTTCTGTATGTTTGGTCAACAACACCATCAATTTCTTTCCCCTCTGTGCATGGGCCAAACTGCTCCCTGTAAGGAAAGTGGCAGTATTTAAGTGGCATTTTAATTTTAATTAAAAATTAAGCAAAAACCCCAAAAGAAATTTACAAAAAAAGTTACATAAGTACGTAGGTGGGGTGTTGTGAGCACCCGAAGCTGATAAAACACCTGCCTTATCAAAATAAATAATCAATTCAACACAATTTTTTTTTGGTTGTTGTAGAGGGCTAAATAAAACTAAGCTACTAAATGTTTCACAGCCCTAATATAACTATAATTGATTTTTTTCCTAACTTTTCTGAAGTGGGGTGTTGTGAACACACCATCTACGTACTTAAACGTTAAAGCAACCAATGCCTTTTTTTAAAAAATTTTATGAGATATGGGATAAAATAGTTAGGAAAATGTTATAGTGGATTGAGGGGGACATTCATTTCTTAAATCAGTTCAGAAATTTTGGCAGTAGTTTTTTCAGGACAATGCAAAGTTACATTTTTTTTTCATAGATAGGGGTAGTTTTAACTATCGCATAGCTCTAAAAAAATGTGAAATTTTAATATATCATGTTCCTATACCTAATATTAAAAATAAACCTTCAAAACTGCCTTAATGAGTTTGCACCAATGGCCCAGGGCTACAGAATGTTGTCTCAGGTATGGAGCTCAGCAAATTGTCCCTCTTAACCATGCCAGCTAGCTAGCATTGGGCTAACGTGTATTGTGTCACCTTGGCTTGTGCTCCAAGTTAGCTACTGTAAAATCTCACATAGTGCCTGCAGACTATATGTGAAACATAGGGTCATTTAGTGGGGGCTGTATGGGGACTCTAAATGAAACCAAAGGTTCTCAATGAAAACTGCTCCATATTTTCTGATCATTTTATTACACTTAACAACATGACTTTACACAGTACGTTGTTATTAATATGATAATGCAATATAAAATCTTTCATATTTCAATTTCATCATCAGAGCAATCTGACGTTTCATGTTCAAATTCATTTGATCCCATTGCCCCTACACTGGCTACAGTAGGAATTTTGAAGTGCGGACTATATTTGAAACATCCCCATCGCTAATGTGGACTATAGACGGGTGCAGACTATATTTGAGATGTGGACTTTACGTGAGATTTTACAGTAGTTGGAGCGACTAAGAGCGACAATTTGCTGTGGTGCTTACTCTAAAACGTTCTAGTTGATTGTAGCGGTCAAGGGCGACAATTTGCTGAGCTCCATACCTGAGGCAACCTTCTGTAGCCCTGGGCCATTGGTGCACACTCATTAATGCAGTTTTGAAGGTGCATGTTTGATTTTAGGTATAGGAACGTGATATATCAAAATTTCACATTTTTTTACAGATATGCGATGTGATACTTAAAACTACCCTTATCTATTGAAAAAAATGTAACTTTGCATTGTCCTGAAAAAAACTACTGCCAAAATTTCTGAACTGTTTTAGGAATGGAATGCCCGCTTCGGTGGCGAAGTGGTTTGCACGCTCGGCCACTGCGTTAGTAGTTCGAAACTCGATACTGGTCTGAGGTGGGTGGCTTCTTTCGGGCGAGAGAGGGGTCCCGAGTGTGCCTTCTTTCAGATGAGAAGTAAAACCGAGGTCCCGTGTGGTGTACGATGGCATTTGCACATAAAAGAACCCTCTCTACTATGCAACGGGTAGATGAGGCAACATTTCCAGGTTTAGGAGCTCGCCCCCTGGCGTTGGTGAAGTGCCCCGAATAACACTCCATAGTTACCGATGATAAGCTAAGGGGTTGCAACTTCGGTCTGCAACTGGCTGCGGAAAAACCATGTCCAATATCGCCCACTCAAGTTGGGTACCGAACCTGCCATAGGCGGGAAAAGAGTTAGGATGAGTTGCTTTTTTTAGGAATGGAATGTCCCCCTCCATCAACTATAACCTTTTCCAAACCATTTTATCCCATATCTCATAGATTTTTTAAAAAGGCATTGGTTATGTTAAAAGAAACACCCCATATAGTGAATGTGTTATCGCCGTGGTGGCACAGTTGGGATCACGCTCGACGGCTTGGCTTCTTTCGAGAGAGAAAGAGAGACCCTCAGAAGCATTCACTTGTATTGCATTGGACCCACCAGTTCTCGTCCGATCCCTGAAGTTAAGCAACGCAGCCCCATCTAGCACTAGTACGGGTGGCCACTTGGGAACACGAAGTAGGTATGAAGTCACAAGTTTTGTTCTTTGCTCTTCTGGAAAGCATGTCTTAATACCCCTACTTGAGGGCGCTCACCAAAAGCCCCCATCCCGCTTTGCCCTCTGTAAATCTGATCACCTTACATGAGAGGCTTCTCTCTCGCCCGATAGAAGCCAACCCACCTCGATCCAGTGTCGAATCTGGAATCACTGGCGCAATAAATTGAGCATGCTACCTATTACGCCACCGAGGCAGGTCTAAGAACGGTAATTGTGACTCAGAATACAACCATAATAGTTACTCCTTCAGCATTCCTGTCTCATGTAGCTGATTGTGTACCACTTTATGATTAATACAAATTTGTGATTATGTCGCCTTCTTAAAAGGTTTCTTAGTAACTGTGCCAAGAGGTACTGTTATTGTTCATCAATTTTTGATAAGCTCTTGCTGTATGTTGGACAAAATCAAACAGATCGCAGTAAATTACTTACCATTGGAGTTCCATGCTGTAACAACAGCCTAAGGCGCTTCTTTAAAGAAACTCACATAACCGCTGTCAAGACAATGGGCAATGTGCAATAAAAGTCCCCCCCTTAAATCTGTTGCAACTTTAAAGTAACAATGAAATAAGAGCAGCGTCGTTAATGTAAGGGCACCCATCCCATATCTGCAGTAAAAGGATGAATTAGAGGGCACTTCGAGTAGCAGTTTTTCACGTTTGTGATATTGCATTTTCAGTTATTATTACATACCTTCTGCGCGAAATGTTTGAGATAAAAGTTATAGTAAGGCTGATCAACTGTGATAAGCACAATTCAGCATTTATTGTCCCTTAATGGACATAAGCCATGATAGAAACATTTTCGAAATACTCTCCCTGAAGCTTAACCATTTTGTTTTAGTTTTTGGTTGTATGTTTGATGCAGACAGTTACTTATCAGGAAACACTGAAATACTGGTCATTTTTAAGATTTACAATAGGTGCTATTGTGAATCATCTCGTGGTTAATATCTCTGAATGCAACACACTAAAAGTTTAGAAAACTTCACCCTTATGTCCATTCCCGTAAAATTTCACATTGTTCAATTGCCAGGTACCCGGGTACCCATCGAAAATAAAATTGAATTCAGGCAATCACATGTGCCAACATGCAGGTATTTCTAAAGCTGTCATATTTCTTTACTTCTTCTCCGTCTTCTTGGGTTGGGGAAAAGCCAACCAACCAAACGGGTCGAGCCCAAACTGTGGTTGATCGCTGGGGTGAGGGTAATATGATGGCATGGACAGGGATTATTTCAACAGGCTGGCTAAACGATGACAAGCCTGCCTTTTAAAGGTAGATAAAGGGGCAATCAGATCATTAATAGAGAAATTCAGACTATTAAAGTCTCTTTGAGCCAGCTGAATAACTGTCACTACTTTTGGGTTAGGGAAAAATAAATGAGACCCGGGTTCGCCTGCTAGGCACCCTGAAATTTAATTCAGCAATAAGCTCAGGACAATCTAATTTATTGTTAAAAATTCGATGTAATAGCAACAATGTTGTAAGTGATATCTGGGCCTGAAAATGGAGGATGCCATGAAAACGTCAGTTGCAGATGACGCTCAATGTCGTGCATTGTGGCAGCCTGGTACCTGATGGAAAGGTCGTCCACAAATAGGGACGACTGTACTGGGGTTGAATGGAAGAGGGTAAGCCAGTCACCACAACAGCAAACAGTGTCACACTCAAGACGCTCCCCTGTGGAACACCATCAGTGGCATAGCCAGGATTTTCTTAAGGGGGGATATGACTGTCGGTAGCATGAACCAGGATTTTCTGAGGGGGGAATACCTCTTCGTTATATTCGAGGCCCAAGGGGGGTAACCCCAACCCCCCCCCTTGGCAACGCCACTGGACACCATTCTCCTGCAGGAAGGCTGAGGAGTAGGTGTTACCCACATGCACTCTGAAGGTATGGTCAGACAAAAAGCTATGGAGGAAGAGGAGCAAATTTTCCCTGGGCCCCCACTGGTGCAAGGTCTCCAGTATACCATGGCACCATGTGGTATCATATGCTTTCTCTACATCAAAGAAGACAGCCACCAAGTGCTTCTGTGGAGAAAGGCATCATATACTGCAGTCTCCAGTGAGATCAAATGATCCACCAGAGACCTGCCAGCACGGAAGCCACATTGGCATTGTCAAGAAGGTGGTGCCATACCAGATACCACACCATGCATTCCATAGTTTTACAGACAGCTCGTTAATGAAATGGGTCTATAATTCATTGGAAGGCTAGTATCCTTCCCAGGTGTTTGGAGTGGGATTATAGTAGCTTCCCACCAGCCTGCTGGGACTTCATGCTGCTGCCAAATGTAGTATTGTCTCACATATAATATGCACCCAAGGCTTCAAGATTGGGGTTAACCCATTTTCAGCCAAGGGTGCTTAAACGCACCTTTTCTATATAATTTTTTTCTGAAAATGTGATTTAATATTGCCTTGCCAATAATTTTATTTCAGTAGTATAACATTAGATTTACTATAAAATATTTTATAAGCAGGGCTGTAACTAGATGGGGCAAAGACGGTGGCTGCCACGGGCACAACTGGTTTGGAGTGCAAAATGTTTAAGTTTTTTGTCATTATTGGGTTATGGGCAAGCAAAAGTTAGACACTTGCCACAGGCGCTTCAAACCCTCGTTACAGCTCTGGTTATAAGCAATGTGGACACACCAGTTCTTGTCTGATCACTGAAGTTAAGCAACGCAAGCCCAGTTAGTACTGACATGGGTGGTCGCTCGGGAAAGCTGGGTACTGCTAATACCCAATAATCGTCTCATTAGTGTAGTGTCTGTGCAGTATATGCATCAGACCTACACAGTGGATGGGTCTCTAATGACCTCATAGTTGACGGGACCTTAAACTCCAACAAACAAAAAACAACAAACAGTGGAATGTGATAAAAACAAAATTCTTAACAGCCCTAAAATGGAATTTTGTAATTGGTTATTTTGAAAAGTTAATTTAAAATGTTATATATTAAAAATCCCATTTTCTGCTAGTTGAATTATGATATTCAAACATTAAATAACATATCTATTTTTTGAAAGGGTATTTTTTTATCCTCTAATCAAGTCGCTAACTCTAATGAGAAGAAAAGGGTGCGTTTATGCAACGTTGGCTGTGACAGTTGTCCATAGGGTCTTGCAGAATGTCTCTATCGTTTAATTTCTTCTTATGTTATTCTCACCCGTTTTCATGCATTTTTTGTTTTGTTTTCATGGTGTGGAATATTTTGTCATTATGGTTTTCTTTCAAACTGTAAGTTAATCAATAGTTGTATACATCAACAAATTCTTAAAGATGAGTGTGGAGAAATATGTGATTCAAGAAGAAATTCTTAATGCAATAAGTTTTAATGGAATCGAATAAAATGATAGCTGATGTTATTATTCCAGCATCTCCAGTCCCAATGACTGATGAAAAAGATATTGATGAAAACCAAATTTCTATAAATAATTCTGGGGTAGTATCACCAAATGATGTTCTTAGAAGTTTAAAACTTCATTTAGAATGTGATAAAAATACAAGTGATGCATCAGGTAGTACATGTAACTGTATAGGAAACTGTCACTTGTTAGAAAAGGATTTGCTCATGAAATTTATAACAGTGCCATAAATTTAAAAGATAAATTTTCTAAGCTACGACCACTGTTTGACATTTTAAATAAAAAGTTTATTCAGCTTGGGGTTTTTTATCCGTTGTTTCCTTACGTTTTTCATCACTCTGCAAAGATGTTTATTAGAGGAAAACCACTGAGATTTAATATTTAACTTTGGTGTTTGGCTTCAAGTACAGGGTATTTATATAAATTTAATCCATATGGTGGCGCAAGCAGTGAAATTCAGAGGATAGGTCTAGGATTAGTTGCTTGAGTAGTTTTTGATGGCTAAACAACCAAGGGGATTGTGTTATTCTCTACTGACAACTCGAACAGGCAAGGGTGCATAAACGCACCCTTTTGTTTCTCTTGCCCAAATGCATCTAGATGCTTTTCTACAATAAAAAGTGTTATTTGGGATGTAAATAATAATTAAAATTGGTCAATAATAATAATAATAATGTAAATAATAATTAAAATTGGCAAACGATTTCTAGGCTAAGTTTGACATTTCAAAAGTATTTCAGATGACGATTCTGAAGAATTTTTAGGGTTTTATTATTGGTAGTGTTGCATTTAACTGCACTTAGAATACTCATTTTTATTACAGGACTTATTTTTTAGTAGTATGCTCATATTATTATCTCTATGGTTACACTTGTATTAACATTCAAGCACTTGTATCTATGGTATGAAGGTAAATAAAGTGTAGTTAAATACTATATTTATAAAACTAACTCTAAAGAGCATCTAATAGAAGTTAAATGAAGTAAATAAGCAAACATTTCTCTTCTTGCTTTCGATGGAATGATCCAGCATTCCTTATGCATGCTTAGTTTTCCTCTGAAAATGTCTGAAATTTTTACTCTTATGTATAGTATGCACCCAGACTTTGTGTCCAATTTTTTTGGGAAAATAGTGCATATTACAAGCGAGATGATATGGTAAATTCCTCAAGGAGGTAACTGAAGCCCCTCTCTGGTAGATGTAGCATTTGATAGTCGATATGATCTGCACCAGGGGCAGTATCCCTGACCCTTGCTAGAGCTGCCCATAGTTCCCAACGGGTAAATGGGTTGTTATACGCCTCAGCGACACCACCAGCAAAATTCATTGAGTGGCGTTCTACAGCCTGTTTGTGCTGTATAAATGCTGCCACGTAGTGCTGGGAACTGGAGATGGCTGCAAACGTCCTTGCCAGCTTCTCAGCCACCTCAGACGTCAGAAGTAAATGTCTCCCCTGCACAAGGAGACCACAGCCACGTTATGGTAAATGCCATCCCTCGATCTTCCTCAGCTTTTACCAGACTTTCTTGTAGGGCATGTGACAGGTAAGTGAGGAGATGTACTGACTACATTAGGAGCGTTTTGTCTCCTTGATTACCCTCATGCATATTTCCTGGCTCAGAGATAGTTGACATTATCAGCGTCAGAAGGATGAGACCGGAAGATGCAAAGGGCTTGCCTGCGAGTGCAAAACGCCTTCAGACAGTCCTCCATTCACCATGGCACCTGTGCTCATGGTGGGTTGCATGAGCTCTGGGGGATGGATGCCTATGCCACTCCGACCACCACCTCTGTGAAGTGACTCACTAGATCGTTGACCTCATCAAAATCACAAAGTGGGTGAAAGTAGATGCGATGGGTGAACTCCGCCCAACACTGACACCACCATGGTGGTTGTTGGGTTAGTGCCCCTCTCCACTGCTATTCCTGATGGGGAAGTGATCACTTCCACAGGGGTCTGACAGAACCTTCCATTGCAAACCTGGTGCCAACCCAGGAGAGCAGATGGATAGGTCTATACATGAAATACCACCAGGGGCAGTCATAACATGCGTGGGGGCACCTGTGTTTAGAACAATAGGCCATTGTGTGATACCCATTGTTCCGCAAGGAGTATTCTGGGATTGTGGCTGTCCGAGCCCCATTGAGGATTGTGGGCATTAAAATCACCCATAATCAGAAAGGGTCTAGAAAGCCAGGCTGTGAAGGAGTCGAGGTCTGCCCATGAGATGTCAATCCCAGGGGGCATGTAGAAGGAACATAGAGTGGTGGGCACATCCAGTTGCAGTGAGACCGTCATTGTCTGCAGAGGCGTCTGCAAAGCCACTGGCGCGTCACGTGCATGCACCCATTCCCGATACGGACAGCCACCCCTCCCACAGGGTGGCTTCCTTGCTGCCAGGTGTCTGCATATATGGTGTACCCCTGTAACGAAATGGGGATATCACTGTAACACAAGATCTGGAGGGAGGTGCAGATGGGACTATGCCATGAGATCAGCATTGAGATGTCGTCCCTCTTGTGGGAAACCCCGGAACAGTTCCATTGTAGGAATTTACCATCACGTGGGCTTAGGAGGCTTATAACAATCTCTCCCTTTACTTCATCCCACTGCAAAAAAAGGATGGGTGCCTACAATTGGGTCTTCCTCCTCCATCTCGAAGGAGTAGTCCCCATCGTGCCCCAGTTGGGGCATGCTACCACCCAATGCTTTCTGTCATTGGCCAGAGAGCCTGGGTGGACGAACCAAGGACAGGCATCCCACTGCAGGAGTAGGAGGTGTCCCTAGTTTCTTTCCTCCTGTCTCACCCACCACCCCCTAAGCCAGGGACGGAGACCTTCAAGGGAGATGCATCACTGTGATGAGAGGCATCGTGTTTCTCCACAGCCGGTTGCTGACAAAAGCTGCAACCCGATTGCTTATTTATCGTCGGTCTACTGTTCGTTGGGGCATTCTACATACGCCAGGCAGGAAGCTCCGACACCTGGAAATTTTGTATCATCTACCCATTACGTAGGAATATATATTTTTAGTCAAGAATAGAGTCCACAAAAACTTATCGTTAAGCCTTGAGGGTGCTGCTGCAGACACTCAAGGATAATCAAAGGCTGAAAACCACTGTGATAAAAAATTGAGCACAATTACTGGGAGTTATCATTGGTAACCTTTCTCCCACCTACGGCAGGGCCAGGTGGTCATTTATATCGTCATTTATATCGGGGCATTTGGACGATCTAATGAAAAATTATTCCAAATATGGGAAGGCGTTAATTTGACATTTGCAGGCAGGCGCTGAGCACTCTAGCGCTGCGTTTGCTTACTATGCTCATCAAAATCAGCCGTTTTATATTTCACATTCAACTGTAGGCGTACAAAACTATATAACATTTATTTTTTCCTCAAGTAACAATTGCAAATTTCAAAGGACCTTATGCTTTACGAGTCCTACGTGGACTCAACTTTCCTCTTTTCTCGTTCTTTTGATGACATTTCTAGCTCTCTTTATTCCTCATCTATTGTTAATCTTTTTATTCTTGTTATATGGTTTCATTTCGCTGATGCCATCTTCAATTCATATTCAGTTAAGAAATATAGCTTCCCTCCATCCATTCACTATTTTCATAGAACACTTTAAGTTTCCACTTTAATTAGTTGACGGCAGGGTTTGGGAGTCGTCTGGCTTTCAGGTGTACTGGATTTCTAGTATGCACTGACCCATAAACAATTTTATTTGCTCCCACTGTTATTTGGTTCAATGGGTGCTTTGCTGTTCTTTCAAGAAGTTTATTTTCATTACTTTCTCCCAGTTACATAGGTTATATGATTATTATCTTATTAAAGGAGATCCTGTAAAACGTGGAGGTTAACAAAGAAGTCAAGACCTAGGACTAAAACTTTTAACTTTTAATCTAGCCCACGGAAGAATTCCATAAAAGTGTTGAGATATCGAGCAAGAACAATAAATTATTTTTCCATAAAGATTTTCGCTAATAATTAATTTTTGCTAATAAATAATTTTTCAACCACTTCAAGTGTCCGCATAAAAATTAAATGGACAAATAAAGGTGTTGGAAAAAAATCGATACAATTTAAAATAATTTTTGGATGTTATTGTAATCGGCAAACGCAAATGACATACAGTATTTGTTCGTTTTATAGTTACTGTACAGCAGAGGCGTACCTAGGCTTGGTGTCACCCGGTGCGGCAAATCCCAGTGTCACCCCCCCCCACTGTGCTCCACCTGAGCCACCAAAATTTCAAATGCTTTTAGATTAATGTTTGTTTCAGGCATGGTGTGTCAGCGGGCCCTGGACCACTGTCATCACAGTCTGCAAAGTCACAGGGTTTGGGACTTTGGTCCCTGTGGCAGATAGCACTTTGAGAGTCCTCTGTGGGGTAGGCAAGCATCCCCCCACGGAAAGCAGTGACAACATTCCTACAGGTTCCAGACGCCTGGCTGGGGTGAACCCAGTCAGAGCATATTCAGACAGCATAAGGGCCCATCTTAGATTAGGAACGTCAAATGTGAGGACCCTTACTGGCAAAACAGGGGGATTAGTCAATATTCTAAAACAAAGGATTCATGTAGCTTTCCTCCAGGAAACTAGGTGGAAGGGGAATAGATGGACAGATTTTGAGGACTTGGTGCACTCACTAAAGGCTGAGATAGGGCAATTCCAAGGGAATGAGCGCTTCGCTATTGGTGGGGATTTTAATGGCCATGTAGGCAAAGGTAACCAGGGTTATGGGGATGTTCAAGGGGATGGGATATGGAACAGTTAGCGTAGAAGGACAGTGCATCCTCAACACAGCCAATGCACTTGGCCTGGCATTGGCAAATACGTGGTTTAGGAAGATGGACAAGCACCTAATCACATTCCAGTCGCCCTTAGGGATATCACAGAAAGAATTCTTGGCGATTAGATGGTGGCATAGAGCAGAGGTTTGTGATTGTTGGGCACTCCCAAGTGAAAATTTTCAAAAGTAATGTGGCCACAGGTCAAATCCTAGTGAAAGTGGCAGGCAAGGCACATTCTTGGAAATGAGAGCATTCCTTCAGGTAGTGGAAACTACCCATCAAAACGGAGGGATTTGCCCATAAAGTGCAAAGGGAGGTTGACTGGGATTCAGAAGGGACAGTGGATGCCATGTGGGATAGGGACGCCAGAAAAATTAGAACCTGTTGGAAAGCCATTTTAGGGCAGGATCGAGTAGGAGGCACAGTCCAGAGAAACAAGCACACATGGTGGTGGAATAGGAAGGTAGAAGCAGCCATTAAGCAAAAGAAGTCTGCTTTCCACAGTATAATGGAAGATAGGGGACCAGGAATCTAAGACTCAATATAGGCAGGCTAAGACCAGTGCTAGGAGGATCATTGCCCTGGCCAAGCACCAGAAGTATGAGGCACTCGTTTGGCAGTTAGGGACAAGGGAAGGGGATGTTTTCAAACTGGCCAAGGCTAGAGATAGGGTAGCTAAAGATATTCCCAAGCCATAACAGTGAAGGATAGTGGATCATTTTGTTTGCTGGTGTTTTAGGGCCCTTCAACTACAAGGTTATTAGTGCCCCGTCCACAGTGTATTTCAGATGCAGGGTGCGCACAGACACTACACTAATGCAACGATTTTTTTTCGATACTAGCAGTACCCAGTTTTCTAAAGCGGCCACTCATATCAGTATTAACTGGGATTGCATTGCTTAACTTCAGTGATCAGACTAGAACTGGTGTGTCCAATGCAATTTGCCGCTCCCAAGGGTGGGGGAGGTAAGGTCCTACTCTCCCCAATGGAGGCAAAGAGAAGGTGGGAAGAGTACTTCCAAGACCTCTTGAACGCTGCAGGGGGAGATGGGGACATAGAACTGAGTAACCAGGGCACTTAGGAAGATGAAAGGTCAAAAAGCTGTAGGCCCAGATGGAACACCCAATTCAAGTGTGGCATAGCCTAGGGAGGACAGGTATCAGGTGGCTAAGGAAACTTCTCAGGAGGATTGACAGCAGAGATACAGTAGAATTCCGTTGGCATGGCATGAGAGTTGGATAGTGTGGCTCTTCAAGGGCAAATGGGATGACCAAGAATGTGGTAACTATAGAGGTATAAAGCTGTTGAGCCACTCCATGAAGCTCTGGGAGAGAATGATGGAATCTCACCTATTGGACAGGATTAGTGTGCATAGTAATCAGTTTGGTGGAAATCCGGTATCCCGCCTGTGGCAGGGCCGGGTCTGTGAGTTTCAGTCCTCCACTCCTGCCTATCTTCCACCAGATCCCCATCCACCCCACACACTGCCATGCCCTTGTGGACAACTTGCTGCCACGTCTGTTTCAGTCTCCCCTGCCTTAGGTACTTCCAACCACCTGCATTCCTGAAATGCACCTAAGGAGCTCCTCCCCTCATCGCATTGCATGTCCTTACCACTTCAACCTATTCTCCCTCGTTCCTATGAGAAAATCCCTCATAGGGATGTTCATGCTCCCTCAACCTATTCACAGCATAGCTGGTCTAACCACTGCCCTGTAAAACTTCCCTTTCAGTGTGAATGGGACCCTCCTATCACATAAGACTCCACCTGCCTGTCTGCATTTCAACCCCCCCTTTGGGTCACATCAGAGTCTATCTCCCCATTGCTTGGGAGCGGCGAATTGCGTTGGACACACCAGTTCTCGTCTGATCACTGAAGTTAAGCAGCGCAACCCCAGCTAGTACTGACATGGGTGGCCGCTTGGGAAAACTGGGTGCTGCTAATACCCAAAAATCGCCGCATTAGTGTAGTGTCTGTGCAGTCTCTGCATAAGAACTATGCTGTGGACGGGGCTCTAACGACCTTTGTAGTTGAAGGGCCCTAAAACACCAACAAACAACAACAATCGCCATTGCTTTGGAACGTTGATCCTAAGTACTTTACCTCCATGGCGTAGCCAAGTTGTATTGGATGCCCCAGTTAAGCAATGGAACCCAAGTTAGTACCAACATGGGTTGTTGGTAGTGAACGTTGGGTGCTGCCAATTTACCCTTTCCTACACCCCCTACACCTAGCCCCTCCTAACCTGCAAGCAGCCTGCTTAGGGTTTGACCTGTTATGGCTGCTTGGCTTACTCCCCAACCTGATAGTGTTACATACAGCTACTAATACTACTCTTGCACCTATTTCACCAGTTGGCCTCTAGACATCACGCAACCATTACTTTCCTGTCTTTCCCAATTGAAAGCTACATATTCTGTCTTCTTTATGTTTATCTTCAGCCCTTTTCTATCGCCCCTCTAATATCGTTTAGGCCTTTCTTGACTTGTTCTCTGGAACCATTAACTTTTTCAATGTCCTCAGCAAATACCACGGATTGGGGGCCCATTCTTCTACTCCCATCAGCAGCTCATTCATAACCAGAATGAACAGGTATGGGCTTGGTGCTTAAGTTTCCCCAAGGTGCTCTTACCCTGGCTATTATCCTTCTTCATTCACCTGGAGAAAGCTTATGACAGTGTGTTAATACTCCTAACAAGTCAAATCAGTGCAGTGGCTGTGCAGTCTCTGCATTAGAACTGTTGTCAAAAAGCCCTAAAATACTAATGAACCAAACGAGTTTATGTGAATCCACTAGCTGGACTGTGTTCCATACAAAATTCGCATTCATTGAAACTAAAATTCAAATAGTGCTGTAAGAAAGGGTTGCATCTGGGGTGCGATCCACACACCCCATGGTACGCCTCTGCTGTACAGCAAACCCTTGCCACTTCACGCTTCAACTTTTGCGGCTTCACTCTATCACGGTTTTTTTCTTAACAGCACACGCTTCGTTATCACTGCCACTGAATGGCTCCGCCTCGCATAAGTTCTTCACATACATGCTTCTGCATCGCAACGTATTGGATAATGTTGACTAAAAGGTGTTTTTTCATGCCCAGGGGGCTCTAAAAATGTTAAAAAGATGTATTTAGAAGGTTGTAAATAGATTTTCTATGCTCTAACTACGAAAATATTTAGGAATCCTACTTTGCAGAATTTCACTTATCGCGGTAGGGTCTGGAACCGATTAACCACGATAAACGAGGGTTTACTGTATATAAAATGGTAGTAAATACCAAGTGTAGAAGGTGTACAAGCTGCTTTATTGTTTATGTTAAATTGTAAGTGTTCTGTGCAAGTAAATGTCACACTTTAGTGTTCCTTGGCTTCAAAAAGATTGAGAACCACTGGTGTAGTGTCTGTGCAGCTGGTGGGGCTCGAATGACCTTGTAGTTGAAGGGCCCTAAAAATGCCAAACAAAACAAAAAATATATTCAAAGCGTTTAAGGTTATTTGATCTGAAATGAAAACCTTAAAATGAGGCTATTCTTAAACCCTTCTATTCATTAATAACACAGGTCTGCAAAAAATTCTTTTTAAAAATTGTTTTACTTTTGATAACTGGTTTTTATATTATTAGGTGCACTGATTCCAAAAACGAAATTGATTTTCTTTTATCACGTAAGGTTTTCTCTCAAAAAATTATCATAGTTTGGAAGAAATAAGGGAAATTGCAGCATTTTGATGTTTCGGTTTTCATTTTATCACTCCACAATGATTTAATTTTCCTCTTGTGGAGTTGCTTGAGATCATCTCTTTTTAGCCCTTATGTCAATACCCTGAAAGTTCCACATTGTTCAATAACCAGGATACCCATATTGAATGAAATGGAATTGTGCCAAACACATGTTTCGACATGCAGGTATTTCTGAAGCTATCATATTTCTTGATGCATGACGGCCCATAGATGATCTTTACCCATTGTTCTACTATAATCTTCCAACCATAGGCAGCCAAACTGTTGTGCATTTAGTCTTTCTATTCGATATCAACGCAAAAATCCAATGTGTTGAAAATTCCAAGACATCTGTTTTATGCATTTGCTGTCCCACACAACAGTAATCTCTTAAGGCTGCTACACACTAACCAACTTTTTGGGTCAACTTCCCAACGAACCCAACAAATTGCATAGTCTGTAGGCATGTTGTGCGACCATTCTGACGGTTGGGCAAGTTGGTTGGATGGAACCATCCAACAGCTTGCTCCTCCTACCAATCGCCCAACACATTGTATAATGTGTGTCATGGTTGGCCCAACCAGCTAAAGAAAGAAGCGTCATTCTTTTGTTTTACTCTCTCTCAGTGAACATTTTAAGTACATATTAGATAGTTAGGGCAAATGATGTAAACGTAAAATTTACGTCGTCAAAGTGTTTTAAATGATGTTCGTCTGCTTAACTGTACTTAAAAAATAGCGGCAGCATCGATGCTTATAAACGACCAACATAAAATTTGGCGCATGCGCGTGTCGCTACCTTATGTCCGAAAATCAAACGGAGTCGGTAAACATATAGCCTAAAACGCGTCGATTTGTAGGGTACTAGTGGTTTTTTTTAATTAATATCATTTTTTTAATGAGATGGTAAGATGAATTAACAGATATTTAGAAATTTGATGATGTCCCTAAACGGAAATTTATCAATGATTCAACATGCCATGAAAACATAGGCTGCCCCCTATATAACGTTGCACCACGAAGTACACGTGTCATACAGAGTAAACGTGGTTTTAGTGGTAACACTGAAATGCCAATTCTTTGCCATTTAGAGAGCGTCGGAGACGTGTTCCTTGTTCAACAACCAGGCTAGTTATAACAAATTGGGTTATTCTGTTGGACAATGTGTAGTCTACCTCCAAATTGGTTGCACCGACTGTCAGCCTGACAAGTTGGATAGTGTGTAGGGGCCTTTATGCTTCATCTGATATCCTTATCCTGTCTGTGGCAAGGGTGGGTCACTGGGTTTCAGACAGTGACAGATCCAGGCGAGGGAGTTATGCAGCGATTTCTACCAAAGCCTCCTAGATAACAAGGACCTTGCACCATGATGTCACTCGCTAGTGTCGTCACACAAAGTAGTGCTAGCACGCTTGGTGAACGACCATATTGAATGCAATTTAAGCCATTTTTTAAATTCAAATTTCAATTGAATTTTCAACATAAATCATTTTCAAATCAAAACTATATGAAATTTGGATTCTGGATAAACAAAATGCCATATAATTGTGTTGTGCCTGGATGTAAGGGAAACTACAGAAGTGGGCCTAAAGTTCAGGTCTTCAGCTTTCCAAAACACCCTGAAATGGTGACAAAAATGGATTACAGCCATTAAGAGAAAGGATTTTAAAATGACTAAAAATAGCAAGGTAAGCAGATTTAATATTTAATAAGTGGTGCAGCAGTAGTACTGAAAAGTTACTGTTAGGTCCCACATTATGCATGGTAGGAAACATATTTTCATTCCACCACCCATAGGTTTAAATTAGATTTCACATATACTTTAGGATTGTGAACCCCATAGACAACCCAGCCAACAGTCTATCAGCTTCCAGACGCCTGGCTGGGATGCCCCCTGTCAGAATATGTTCAGTGGACCTGCAGACCTGACCCTGCCACAGGCGGGTAAAGGTTATGGTTATATATATATGAAATACATACAGTGTATAACATCATCATCATACCCTTATCCCACCTGTGACATGGTCGGGTCTGTGGGTCCAATGAACATGCTCTGACTAGGGGCACCCCAGCCAGGCATCTGAAGCTCACAGGAAATATTGGCTGAATTGCCTGTGGGGGATGCAGCCTAGCCCACTGTTCCAACAGCACATTACACAACCAAAATATAAATTTTTGGCAGGTAAATTAATGCTTTGTTGGTTATAATATTGCATGGTGTCTGACCTGTCACACAATAACTACAATGCAACAGGAGTCAGGCTCATGCCCACATAAGTGTATAACATTCAGTATATAATGCATGAAATACATATAGTAACGTTTTATATATTTTTTAATACATATTTCATGTACAAAACGGTTACCTATACGTTTAGTCTCATTTTTTCTAATTACCTATAATTCTGAAAATTCTCTGCAGGCCACATGAAAGACCATCTTGGGCCGCATATGTCCTGAGGGCCACGTATTTGAACACTCAAGAGTATGGTGATTAGTAAATAAATCATTGCTTTACTGTTAAAGGGCAAGCGTCACCATTCGCGATTGCTATTGGTGACTAAGGCCTCACTACTAATGGTGACGTCACATATGAGTGAGAAGGCCTTCTCTTTAGGAGGTCTTCTTTCTACACCCTCTGTGCCCTAGCGGGGTGCATATTTCAACTGATGCGTGATTCACCTTTGCATCTGTTGAGGCATTTTCACACTGCTATCTCCATTTCTATACAGCCAGGCCAGCAGTTGCAGTGCAATCTACAGTTGGCTAAACCACTGCAGAGAGAACACTGCCTGAGGGACAGTAAAGCATGCATTGTAATTGCTAGCTAGATTTATAACAAGGGATTCTGAATATTTAAATATAATTGGAGTGCACTTCTTTGAAGTGCTCCCCCCTGATCCACCCCTGGACCGTCATTGGGTCTAGTTTACCACTACTGCCTACCTCCAAACTCATCCCAAGTGCATTTTGGTTTTCCCCCCCCGCTTCCTCTTTCCTCTTCACATTACATGACCATACCACACAAAAACATTCATCATCATACCCTTTCGCTGCCTGTGGCTGGGTCATGTCTGATAGTTGCCTCTCTCCACTCCCAACTATCTCCCACCAGCTCCCCAATCCCCACACACTACCATTTCCTTATGTACAACCTCCACCAACCAGTGCAACCAGCTGCCTAGACATCGACAAATGCCCCTTTCCAGTGGCGGATCCAGAGGGGGAGCAGTGCAGGAATTGCTACCCCTCAGTGCCTCAATGGGGCACAACTGATGAGGTATTTTTACATTGCTATCCAAATTTTTAAGATGCAAGTCCAACAGTTGCAATCAAATCTGTAGTTGGCTAAGCCACTGAAGATAGGACATCGTGTAAGGGGCAGGAGATGACCTATTGTAATTGCTAGCTAGATTGATTTATAGTAAGGGATTCTGTATATTTTAAAAACTGTATTTGGGACGCACTTTTTTTGAAGTGTTCCTCTGAGATCTGCTGCTGGATCTGCCACAGCTCCATTCCTTAATGAATGGCCAACAACCCTATCATCCTTAAGCTACCTATTTCAAGGGACAAACTATTCTGTCCAAGGGACATTTGGACAATAGTCCACCATAAACAATAGCATACTATTTCCTTGATTGTACAGTATTTAAATAGACCAACTCTTAATCTAACATTAATAGGCTCATGCAAATAATATGTGCTAGGTGATAGGTATACTAAATTTCTGAAAATTGAATTTTTGATTAAAAGCTGTAAAAAACAATAATTGTTTTGAAGACAGTTTTTCATTGCTGACCTGTGCAATTCATTATTGAAATGCAGCTCACTTCTGAGCCTAACATTTTCCTGGGATTGGCTCTGCTCGCTACATTGGGGCAATTTGGTGGGATGGTTGTCACGTGGGAAACTTCCTCCAGATAACTGTTCATCTGATGAGCAGTCATCTGCCTCTACCTTTGGCTAGCGACGTCGAGTTAACTAACTACTGAACCACTACTGTCGCTGTTAACCAGATTGAAGTCGCCCTCCTTGGTGGCAAAGATGTATATTTCACTTATAAACACGTGATTGAATGTTTGCTCCTGTGCTAGATGAGTGACTTTCAGGCAACGTTGAGGTAAAATGCATTCTAAAGTAGCACCCTAATTACAGTTTTATATTCATTTTGATTACTGTATTATGGGATAACATCTTAAAGGGCGTATGCCACCTCTGATACATGAAAATGACAGGGATGTCCTAACTTTTCTGAGACATAGGAAATAGATAACTAAGTTGGTTTTCAGGGTTTTATTTGCCATTTCTTCAAAAAAATGTAAATTTTTTTATCAACATGACTGACTGTGGCCCCTTAGTGGATGAACCTTCAACTCATGTCAGCGAAATTGGCGTGCAACATATCCAGCAAAAAACTCCAACTATCCTAGAAATGGAAGTGAATAATGGTTATTTTTTGAAACTCAAACCCTGGAGAGGCACGTAGAATTCTTTTGAAATATGGATTATTGGGTAAAGAGCATGCGTTTGAACCATGATGTTGATTTTCCATTACATTCTTCCATCCAAAAATAGTTATATTAATAAATATATGAAACATAGTAAAAAACGGTTACGTACTTCTTTAGGATTCTATTAGAGAAGACTTCCAACGAAAAATTAATTAAAGGGATGAAAACGCATGAGATATCATGCACACCAGTTATAAAAAACTGGGAATTTTATGCAAACTTTTATTCTGTGATACCCGCACCATACAACCCACCCTCCAGGAAAATCTGAGCATGTATCACATATTTTCAAACATGAGAAGCCCGTGCAGCGATCATGCATTACTTGCATCAATAAACTCAGTGGAAAGGTCATCTAGGTACCTTATGAGTAGAAGTAGATGTGCCGATCATTTCATCACACTTATCCCGCCCTTGACAGGGTCGGGGCTACGGGTTCTAGCCCTCCACATCTTCCTGTGTTTCACCATGTCGCCGTTCACCTCACACAATACTATATCGTTATGGACAACCTGCTCCCATGTCGGCTTTGGTCTACCCCTGCCCCAGGTGCTTCTAATCACCTGCATTCCTGTAATGGACCTAACGAGCTCCTCTGCATCTCTACCCATTACAAAGCCATAGCATGTAATATGCTAATTCTTGCACCTCTAATATACTCATTCTTATACAGTAAAAACTGTCAGATTGAGCACCTTGATACTATGACTACCTCTCTGCATTGAACATATTTCTATGGAACCAAACATTCCCATAGAGATTACATTATGTAATATCACTTACATTATGCACCTGCATACTTTGTGCATTGACCACTCTAATCCAGTCCCAGAGCAGCAGTTAACCTCCATAGTTTGAACATTAATGCCTATTTGTATCATGCTAAAAGTGTTAGAATATCTAAATTTTTGAATTTTTCTTTTAAATAAACTAGGAGCCCTTTTAAAATAAATGGTACAGCACTGTAACTTCACCCTAAACCAAATAAAACAGTTAAGGTTAATCTATTTGCAACAGACATTGGAAGATTTGGGCCTTGAATTATCCTTTTGTGAATCTATATAAAGATGAATTCCCATTATTATCAACTAGTCGATCACGCATAGAAATCATTTGATTTCAAGACGTCATTCAAACACTTTCCCATTGCTAAACGAAAGTACACGAGTTGAATTTGGAGCAAAAGAAATTTGTAAGTGATGGTGTAGACAATGGTGTATTGCAAAGAAAGTTAGCAGCTGCATTTAATGTGGAGCCATTGCTCATATAAAAGCATGGATAAATAATTATGACACTAAATATAAAAATACAGCTGAAGAAATGTGGTGCTAATGATGAAGTGAATGCTTCTGTCTTTAGTTTCTTTTTGGAATTGCAACAGAAAAAGATTCCTGCTGTATACAGGCCCAATGTTGCAGGAAAAAAGCCCTCATTGTTGCAAGGGTAGATCAAGGGGGAAGCAGTGTTCCCCCCTCAGTGCCTCAATGGGGCATATTTCAACTGATGCATGATTCAACATTTGCATTGCTATACTGCCAGTCTAACAGTTGCTGTCCATTCTGCAGTTGGCTAAACCACTAAAGATAGGATATTAGTGAGTTTTCTTGTAGCGTTTTTGGCTGACGCATGCTATGTTAAGCAGATGACAATTCAACTGCACAAGTGCAACCACTGCCTGCAGTAACGTTAAGGTGCGTTTCAATGCATGCATTGCCAATTCTACATTGGAAGCAAACTAAACTGCTAACAAAAAACAAATGGCTGACGTCATCAGTTAATAGGTGGCGCTCGTGTATCGGCCGTTACGTTTTAAGTTTTACTAAACGTTACAAGAAAATAGTTTTTCCTGACTGATGCATCTGTCAGTCATGTGCCTTCTAACGTCTTTGTGTGCATCCGTTGATGCTGCAAGAAAACTCCCTATCGTCTAAGGGGCGGTAGAGGACCAAATGTGATGGCTAGCTAGATTTATGCTAAGGGATTCTGAATTTTTTAGTACCCCCCGTTATCTTCTTTTGGATCTGTGACTGAGTGTTGCTACCTCTTTGAGAATTGAAAACTTCAAGGCTAGCAATACATGGTTTGAATGATTTTGGAAAATAGAGTATTCACTTTTCATATTAACGTATGGGACGAATATGTAGAAGCTGACACTATTTCATCTTACTGCCTCACCTAGATACAATGAGCAACTGTCTACAGTGAGCACTTTTTGAATGGAATGATAGGTGCTCAGTTTAGACGAGTTTTACTGTACCTCTAATATACCCATTCTTACACCTCTAATATACCCATTTTTACACCTCTAATATACCCATTCTTACGCCTCTAATATACCCATTCTTACACCTCTAATATACCCATTCTTACACCTCTAATATACCCATTCTTACACCTCTAATATACTTATTCTTAATTATATCAGTTCTCGACATCCTACTCATGTACCACACCATTCACATCTTGGCTACTTGCATTAATTTCCCGTGATTCACACTTCCCAACACTTTGATCCATATAGCATAGTTGTCCTAACCACTACACTGTAAACATTCCTTTTGAATTTTATTGGGACTACAAGAATCCACTTATCCGCCCATACACTTATCCTACCATACAAGAATCCACTTTGTTTTATTAAAACACAACCCTATGTAAAATGGAAACTTGTGAAACTGGGTGAAAAAATACAGTAACGATCAGGTTCCGTTTTAGAGATTTGAACTAAAAATATATATTTTTGTTGCACCTACAATGCAGGCTGATTAAAATGAAAGTAGAGCTAAGGAAGAAAATGTTGGAAAAAATGAGGGGGCTAAGGATTTAAGTACTGTATTATCTCATGTATAATAGGCAGTTTTTTCCCCAAAAGCTCAGTAAAAGTCTGGGTGCATATTATACATAGGTGTAAAAATTTCAGTCTTTTTTGAGGAGCACTAAGCACATATAAAGAATACTGGATCACCAATTGTAAGTAACATAAGAGACTTACGTTTGCTTATTAATCTCATTTAAATTCCATTAGGTGTTCTTTTAGGTTATTTTTATTAATAGCATATTTAACTATAAATTTAATGCAACATTAGTTTTTACCATTTAAGAATTAAAAGGATAAACACTTTATTTATGTCTATACCATAGATATCTATATTAATAGATAGTTAGGGCAAACGACGTAAACGTAAGCATAAAACTTAAAACGTAAAATTTACGTCATCAAAGTCTTTTATGTAGCGTTCGTCTGCTGCACTGTGCATAAAAAATAGCAGCCGCGTCGATGCTTAAAAATACTAACGTAAAATTTGGCGCATGCGCGTGTCGCTACCTCATGTCCGAAAATCAAAGGGAGTCGGTAAACATATTGCCTAAAATGCGTCGATTTGTAGGGCACTAGTGGTTTTTTAATTAATATCACTTTTTTTTAATTAGATGGTAAAATGAATTAACAAATATTTAGAAATTTGAGGCTGTCCCCAATCTGAAATTTTTCAATGTGTCATGCAGAGCAAACGTGGTTTTTGGGGGTAATACATTAGAGAGTTTGGGCAAACGACATAAACATAAAACTCAGCATACTTAAAAATTTTTACGTTTACGATTTGCATAGCTATAGCACAGTATATACAGTATGCGCACTCCCATGGTAATTGTACTAAAGTTTTAATACACTACCGCCACGTAGCGGCAAGGAAGTAAAAACTATACATATTATATATATTTCAATGGAGTATGCCCAACTCCTGCATTATTATTACATGAAATTTAATTAAAAAAACTCAATCTAACATAAAATGCCATTGTGCAGTAAATTTCATGTATACAAAGTAATAACAACAAGTGACAATATGAAATTTTTCTATAAACTCCTTAAACTTGACGATTTTTACTTGTAAGTACTGAAACACTTAAAGTTATGCTCAAACCTTTTAAACTTGTAGCTTTTTGAAAATTTTTTTTTTGCTTTCACATGTGTTGTACAATCAAATATTTTGTATTTCTCTTATCTTTATTTGGATACATAAGCCTTTTGCTAAAGTCTTTGATGGTATAAAAAAACTGGGTTCTTAAAATGGTAAAGAACATGAATCATTAATGATATCCTAAATGTATTTATTTTAATGTCCAGTAAATGAGGTAGCCTTTGAAAGTCATGTATCTGAGGTGGGCATGCCAAACTCAGGGTACCCCAAGGGTCACATCAGTAACATTGCGTTGTCATGAGGGGGCAACTGTCTTCCTCTCGTTACACCTGAGTAGCAGACTGCATATGTAGACTACATGACAGGATTCTAGGATTCTAGGGCTGCATGTTTGACCCCCATGATCTAAGGGAACATGCATCATCATCATACCCTTATCCTACCTATGGCAGGGTCGGTTCTGCAGGTTATAGTCCTCCACCCCTGCCTATCTCCCACCAGGTTCCCATTCACCCCACACACTTCCATATCCCTACAGACACTTCCCTGCTCCCACGTTTGCTTCAGTCTCCCCCTGCCTCAGGTGCTTCCAGCCACCTGAATTTCTGAAATGGACCTAGTAATTTTGCTATTCAGTGCGCATACTGTATATTCTTTATACTGTGGCTATAGTTTGGGCACGTCTGGGGGACACTAGGTGGCGGGTGTGCTTTGTGCCTGGGTTGTTTATGTGTGTGACCGAATTTGATTCATTCAGCGATATTTCCAGCCGTTTTTGGGGTTAACCCGCCTTTTTCAAGGCATAAACCCCTACAGTTGCAGAAAAAGGTAGGACCACAGGTTTTGAGGGCTGACGTACAGCAGTGGGAACTTGTGCAAGGTTTGGCTTAAGCCTAACCTCGTGGCATCTCCTACTGACGCAGCTCGGTGGGAAAGTCACAAAATACCTGCGGTGACTTTGATATATAATATACCTTACCCTCAATTTAGTTAACACTACTAATATCATTAGTTGATACTATTTGATCTTAGTTAATATTATTTAATATTAAGTTAATATTGTTGACTGCCATTATAGGTATATTTATAATTATTATTATAAGTATTATTTTTCACGTTTTTGCAGTATTTTAATGCTAACCCACTAATCCCTGTTATCATTTGATATGTTAAATATCTGGGTGAGGGTTGTGCTTGCATAATGCTAAATTTAGGGGCTGCTAAACCTATGGTTCATGGGGTCAGAACCCCAGTCCTGGCAGCCATTGGAGGTGCACGAGCTAGCCCTTGGCTGCTGTCATCAGTAGCTCGCAATGTCATGGGGGTTTGGACCTCGGTCCCTGTGACAGATAGCGTGCCGAGAGTCCTCTGTGGGGTAGGCCAGCATCCCCCCATGTCAAGCAGTGCCAACTCTCCTGTGGGTTTTAGATGCCTGGCTGGGGTGGCCCCAGCCAGGGCACATTCAGGCAACACAGGGGCAAGACTTAGATTAGGCACATTGAACGTGGGGACCCTCACTGGCAGAACAGGGGAAATAGTCAACACCCTAAAGCAAAGAATAATTCTGGTTGCCTTTCTCCAAGAAACCCGGTGGAAGGGGAATAGATCAAGGGCCCTAGGTGAGGGTTACAAACTCATTTATGCAGCAAGTGAAGGGGGGCGGAATGGGGTGGGCATTGTATTGGATAGTGAGCTGCAAAAAGGGGTCACCCAGGTTAAACGAGTCAATAGTAGGCTTCTGCTAGTTTCAGTGGTTTGGAGAGGAGTAATTGTTCACCTTATCAGTGCATATGCCCTCCAGGTGGGTCTGGATGAACCCACAAAGGACAGCTTTAGGACAGTTTGAGGACTTGGTGCACTCATTGGAGGCTCAGGTAGGGCAATGCCAAGGGAATGACCGACAGGTAGTTTGGGAAGTATTACGGAAAAGGTGGGTAGATGAAGGATTTATTAGAATAATCAAAGATATGTATGATGGCTCCATGGCCAGGGTAAGGACACCTTGGGGAAGCACTGGGGTGTTTCCTGTGAAAGTTGGGGTACACCAAGGTTCAGCATTTAGCCCTTATCTTTTCATCCTGGTTTTGGACGAACTGCTGACAGGTGTAGGAGAATGGGCCCCCCAGTGGCTGGCATTTGCCGATAATTTAGGGAAAATTAGTGACTGCAAACAGCAGATAGAGAAGGGACTAAACGAAATAAGAGGAGCAATGGAAAAAGGAGGGTTAAAGATTAACATGAAGAAGACATAGTATTTAGCTTTCCATTGGGATGGCCAGGAACACAACGGGGACATACGCTCGAGGGGTGAACTGGTGAAAAAGGAGCAGGAGGCAAAGTACTTAGGATCAACGTTTCACAGCAATGGGGAGATTGACTCGGATGTGACCCACTGAATCAATGGGGGTGGTTGAAATGGAAACAGGCCAGTGGAGTCCTGTGTGATAGTAGGGTCCCAATCAAGCTGAAAGGGAAGTTTTACAGGACAGTGGTTAGGTCAGCTACACTGTATGGATCAGAGTGTTGGGCAGCGAAGAGAAGCCATGTAAATAGAATGCAAGTAGCTGAGATGCGAATGCTGTGGTACACGTGTGGTGTCTCAAGGGCAGATAGAATTAGGAATGCATATATTCGAGGTAGCTTGGGGGTGGTGGACATCGCCGAAAAGATGAGAGAAAATAGGCTCAGGTGGTATGGACACGTTATGAGAAGAGGGGAAGAGGAGCTGGTTAGGTGCATTCCAGGAATGCAAGTGGTCGGCAGCATCCGGGGTAGGGGGAGACCAAAGCTGACATGGGAACACGTTGTCCGGGGGGGACATGGTGGTGTGCGGGGTGGACCAGGACATGGTAGGGAACAGACGGGAGTGGAGGGTTAGAACCCACAGACCCGACCCTGCCACAGGCGGGATAACGGTATGATGATGATGATGATGGTGCACCACACTATGGCACTTGCAGAATAATGCATTATGTAAGGGGCAGCCTATGTTTTCATGGCATGTTTAAACAGTTGATAAATTTCTGTTTAGGGACAAGCTCAAATTTCTAAATATCCGAAAATTCATTTTACCCTCTAACAAAAAATATGATATTAATTAAAAAAAAATCCACTAGTGCCCTACAAATCGACGTATTTTAGGCTATATCTTTACCGACTCCGTTAGATTTTTAAAATTCGGATATAATGTAGCAGCACGCGCATGTGCCAAATTTGACGTTGGTCGTTTTTAAGCATCGACACTGCCGCTATTTTTTATGTACAGTTTAGCAGACGAACATAACGTAAAAGACTTTGATGACGTAAATTTTACGTTTAAAGTTTTATGCTTACGTTTACGTCGTTTGCCCAAACTCTCTATTATTCCCGCAAGTGCCACAGTGTTGTGCACCAGTCTGGCAATACGACATTAAATTGACATGCCCTAACTATAGCTACGTAAAACGTAAACATAAAAAATTTTAAGTATGCTCAGTTTTATGTTTACGTTACGTTTGCCCTCTAACTATGCATAACTCTGGACATAATAATACTAGTCATCATCATCATCATCAAACCCTCCTCCCACCTATGGCAGGGTCGGGTCTACGGGTTCTTATCCTCCACTCCTGCCTATCTCCCACCAAGTCCCTCTCCACCCCGTACGTCTCCATGTCCCTCTGCACCACCTGCTCCCACGTCCGTTTTGGTCTTCCCCTCCCCCTGGTGCTTCTAATCACGTGCATACCCATAATGGACCTAATAAGTTCTTCCTCCTCCCACCTCATCACATGCCCATACCACCTCAACCGCTTCTCCCTCATCTTTTCCACGATGTCTCCCACCCCTGAGCTACCTCTAACATAATCATTCCTGACTCTGTCAGTTTGGGACACCTCAGTCATGTAGCATAGCATTCGCATCTCAGCCACTTGTATTCTCCTTTCATGGTTCTTCCTAACTGCCCAGCACTCTGAACCATACAACAAAGCGGGCCTAGCAACTGTTCTGTAAACTTTGGCTTTTTACTTTATTGGGACCCGGCGATCACACAGGACTCCACTTGCCTCCCTCCATTTCAGCCTCCCAGCATTAATTCTATGGGCCATGTTGGAATCTGTCTCCCCATTGCTTTGGAAGACTGATCCTAAGAAATGAGACTCTTGCCTCACTGATACACCCTCACTGCTACAACATATCTCACCCCCTTGTCCCTGGCCACTAAAATTGAAAGCTAGGTACTCTGTCTTCTTCATGTTTACTTTAAGACCCCCTCTTTCCATTGCTGTCCTAATGTCTTGTAGGCCCTTTTGTGCATCCTCTTTGGACCCCTCAAGCTTTCCCACATCATCGGCAAATACCAGGCACTGAGGGGCCCACTCACCTATTCCCGTCAGCAGCTCATCCATGACTAGTGTGAATAGATAAAGGCTAAGTGCTGACCCTTGATGCACACCAACCTTCACTTCGAAGCCTGCAGTGTTCCCCCATGCCGTCCTCACCCTAGCAATGGAACCCTCATACATATCCTGCACTATCCTAATATGGCCTTCATCAACCCCTTTCTTCCTTAACACACTCCATAGTACCTGTCTAGGGACACTATCATATGCCTTCTCCAGATCAACAAATACTGCATGGAGGTCCTTCTTTGCTGCTCTATACTTCTCTAACATCTGTCATAGAATAAAGATTGGTTCCATTGTGGACCTACCTGGCATAAACCCAAATTGGATTCCCCGGACACTAGTTTGGTCTCTGAGGCGACGTTCTATCACTCGCTCCCACAGCTTCATAGAATGGCTCATTAGCTTTATGCCTCTATAGTTTCCACAGTCCTGGGCATCACCTTTGCCCTTGAACAGGGGGACTATCCAGCTCTTTCGCCATTCAGATGGCATCCTGTCTCCATTTGCTAACTTATTAAAAAGCTTCCCTAGCCATGTTATTCCTGTAGTCCCCAAAGTGTGCCAAACATCGATAGGGATCTTATCTGGGCCTACAGCCTTGTGTAATAAAAATGAGTATGTCCAGTTGGGTTCTCATCTGGTTATGTCCCACAATACCAATATTAAAATCTTAAAAATTCTTCAGAATCATCATTTGAAATAACTGGCAAACTTAACCTGTGTATTATACATGGGTATTGAGATTTTTACATTAACATATTGTACATTAAGATATCATATTTATTCCAATAAACGCCATGCCGTTTATTTATTTCATGGCGTTTTTGGTCCAGTGCTTACTAGAGGGCAGCATTTATTAGAAGCGGCGCTTATTAATTTTGTGAGCCTTCATAGACGATATGACTATCTCCGAGCCCGGGCAAATGCACGACGGGTGATCAAGGAGGCCAAACGCTCCTCATGGAGTCAGTACATCTCCTCACTTACCCGTCACACGCCCTCCAAGAAAGTCTGGGAAAAGCTGAGAAAGATCCAAGGCAGATATTTACCATCATGTGGCTCAGGTCTCCTTGTACAAGGAAGACATTGCCTTCTGCCGTGTGAGGTGGCTGAGGAACTGGGAAGGACGTTTGCAGCCGTCTCCAGTTCCCGGCACTACACGGCAACATTCCTGCAAACGAAGCACGCTGCAGAACGCCATCCACTGAACTTCACTGGTGGTGTCGCTGAGGGGTATAACAATCCATTTGCCCCTTGGGAGCTACGAGCAGCTCTAGCTAGAGCCAGGGACACTGCCCCTGGACCAGATAGCATACACTATCAAATGCTATGACACCTACCAGAGGAAGGCGTTATATACCTCCTTGAGGTATTCAACATTATATGGCAGCAGCATGAAGTCCCTGCAGGCTGGCGAGAGGCTACTATAATCCCACTCCCAAAACCTGGGAAGGATAGTAGCCTTGCAATAAATTACAGACCCATTTCATTGACGAGCTGTCTTTGCAAAACAATGGAACGAATGGTAAATTGGCGCCTGGTGTGGTATCTCGAGCGGCACCACCTCCTTGCCAATGCCCAATGTGGCTTCCGTGCTGGTAGGTCTCCGGTGGATCATTTGATCTCCCTGGAGACTGCAGTACGTGAGGCCTTTCTCCACAGACAGCACTTAGTGGCTGTCTTCTGTGATGTGGAGAAGGCATATGACACCACTTGGCGCCACGGTATATTGGAGACCTTGCACCAGTGGAGGCTCAGGGGTAATCTGCCCCTCTTCCTCCAAAGCTTTCTGTCCGAACGGACCTTCAGAGTGCATGTGGGTAACACCTACTCCTCTGCCTTTCTGCAGGAGAATGGTGTCCCACAGGGGAGCGTCTTGAGTGTGACGCTTTTTGCTGTTGCGGTGAACGGCCTACCATCCTCTGTTCACCCCCCGGTCAAGTCGTCCCTATTTGTGGACGACTTCTCAATCAGGTACCGGGCTGCCACGATGCACAGCATTGAGCGCCAGTTGCAACTCGCGCTAAACAGTGCCCACGAGTTTGCCGCCTTGCGTGGCTATAAGTTCTCCCCTGACAAAACAACTGTCATGCATTTCTGTCGTAAGCGAGGGCTTCACCCTGAGCCTCAGCTTACCCTGGATGGCCGCCTCCTGCCAGTTGTAGAGGCGGCCCGCTTTCTTGGTCTCCGTTTTGACAGCCGTCTGACATGGGTCCCGCACTTGAAGGAGCTGAAGGCTAAGTGCCTTCGCTCCCTTAATATTCTGCGGTGCCTGCAGGGAACTGGTTTTGGGGCAGATCGAACGGTGATGCTTCGACTATACAGATCACTCGTTCGATCCCGTCTCGATTATGGCTGCGGCGTATATGGCCTGGCCGCTCCATCTACTCTCCGGATGCTGGACAGTGTTCATCACGCTGGCATCCGGTTGTCCATTGGGGCGTTCCGCACAAGTCCAGTACTCAGCCTTTATGCTGAGGCTGGTGAGCCACCATTGACTGTGCGGCGGCAGTGCCTAGCAGCTGCATACATTTTGCGGCTGAAGGGTCAGCCACAGCACCCTACACACCGAGCCGTCTTTAGTGACATTGTGAGACGGCCATTCAACCGCCGCCAGGGGGTTCCCCCTCCATTCGGTGTGCATTGGATGGACTGTCTTGCCGGCCTGGGTGTGACTCTACCTAGGGTGCAGCCTGTACTGCCGGCCTCTGTGCC
>JAAFCE010009109.1:1128461-1141771 GCA_013389805.1 Trigoniulus corallinus
ATCAATAGTGGATGGTTGAAGTGGAGATGGGCAAACAGTGTCCTGTGTGATAGGAGGGTCCCAATCTAGTTGAAAGGGAAGTTTTACAGGATGATGGTTAGGCCAGCTATGCTGTATGGTTCAGAGTGTTGGGTAGTGAGGAATAGTGAGGGTAGTTGGGTAGCCGAGATGTGAATGCTGCAGTAAGCGAGTTGGGTGTCAAGAGCTGATTGAATTATGAATGAGTATATCTGCAGTAGCCTGGGGTGGTGGGCATCGCCAAAAAATGGACAAATAATAAAATTATGAACACGTAATGAGAAAAGGGGAGGAAGAGCTCATCGGGTCCATTTCAGGAATGCAGGGGGTCAGAAGCACCCAGGGCAGGGGGAGCCTGAAGCAGACTTGAGAACAGGTTGTCCATAAGGATATGGCAGTGTGTGAGATGGACAGGGACCTGGTGGGAGATAGGTGGGAGTGGCAGGCTAGAACCTGCATACCCGACCATGCTGCAGGTGCGATAAGAGTATGATGATGAGAAAGGGCTGAGGCAATTATTGGAGGGCGGCGTCTATTGTTTATTTCACGATGCTGATGTGGCTCTTATTAGAGGGCAGCGTTTATTCGAGGGCGGCCCTTATTGGAATAAATACAGTAATATGGTACTATATCTCTTGCATTTTTTCACCACTTCGCCCTTAATGTCGATTCATAACAGCATGGCAATGAGACCAGTAACAGAAACGTAACCAGTAACATTCACCCAACTCTTCACAATATCCCCCATAATGAATAAAACAGAAGAGAATCAGTTGAAGCACGTTTCGATTTTCACTGTACAGAGGTGTGTCATTCTGGTGAACTTAGGAAAACCATTTCTAGTCTAAATTTCTTGTTTTGAGGTATTTAGAATTAGAATTTTGAATTGTTTTAAGGTATTTTGAAATAAAAATATTGAGCCCACCCTTTACAAATAGAAGAAATCTATCATCATAGACAAAGATGTGATGTAATCGTTTAGAGGGATATTTGAGAAGGGAGGAGCTATGAGTATGTAATAATGCTCCGCTCCCATTGGTCAAGCAACAAACGTTTATTTGGAAAGATGAAAGGTGGTCAACTTTCCCATCCATTTACTTTTATGGTTCTCGTTAATTGTGAAAGGTCCAATCTGATCTCACTCCCATTGCAGTGCTGTTGTGAATCGGAATTTAGGGAGGACAACCATTATTTTCCTGTTCTTCACAATTGAAAGCAAAATACTCTGTCTTCCTCATGTTAATCTTCAGCCCTCCCTTTTCTATCACTGATCTAATGTGTGAATCTCTTTCTACTTGTTCTATGGAGTCCCCAAGTTTCCCTATAATCATCTGCAACTGCCATGCACTGAGGGGCCCATTCTCCTACTCCCCACAATAGCTCTTCCATACCCAGAATTAAGAGGTAGGGACTTAGTGCTGAACTTTGGTGTACTCCAACCTTCACTCAGAAGCCTCCAGTATTTCCCAAGGAGTTCTTACCCTGGCTGTGGAGCCATCACACATATCCTGCACTCATCACACATATCCTACATATCCTGCATGCATAATAAACCATTCTTCTATCTCACTTTTTTGTAATACTCCCAAACCACCTGACATAAATTGTATGGAGATCTGTTTTTCTGTGATTTGTCTGAGAATGAAAATTGGTTCCATTGTGGGCCTACTTAGTATGAACCAAATTCAAATCCCCTTACAGTAGTTGTGCCCAATAGGCAACATTGCATTAATCTCTCCCATAGTTTCGTGAAATGGCTCATATGGTTGATGCCTCTATAGTAACCACAGTCTTGGACATAACTTTGCCCTAGAAGATTGCCCAACCCTCATGCCATGCAGCAGGCATTCTATCTCCACCAGCTATCATATTGAAAAGTTTCCCTAGCTACCACCTGATTCCTATGATTCCAATTCAATGGGAAGTCTGTCTGGGCCTACCGCTCTTTAACCTTTCATCTTCTTAAGGGCTGTGACTACTTCCTCCTTCATTGCCCTCTTCACAACCTCAAAAGTCATTACAGGTTTACAACCCATAGATTTCATTTTAATAAAAGGGCTGCTATTAGGATTGGAGGAAAAATTAAGGAGTTTATATATGAGTTTTTAGGGAAGAGAGAAGGTCATGGTACTCAAGGTTAAGTTGCAACATTCATTACAAGGAGCTATACACAGCAATAGCCCTTACCTCCCTGAATTTATATGAATGATGGCTTTTCCCCTTATATACAACCACAGATATACTTTCAACCACAGGTCCAATGCACCTCATCAGCAGCAGCCTGATAAAAAGACTAATGCTGTGAGATACACGTCTCTGACGAGTGTGTCCCACCCTAATTCCCTAATCATGTCAGAATTCCCTTCCCTGCAAGGAACCTGTAGAGTACAATTCTTGGTGCCCTCCTTTGGGTCCTTTCAATTTTCCAAGATCATTCCTGCCTAAAGGGAAACCAAATTACACTACAATACTCCAAAATTGGTTGCACCATTCGGATATAAGATGTTTCCTTTGCCTTCTTTGTACTGTCCAAGGACTCTACTAATCAGATAGAGGAATTGAGTGGCCCTCACAATCAATTTGTCAAAATGAACCTTCCAGCAGGGCCCGCTCTGGGGGGGGGGGGCAACCCGGGCATTTGTCCAGGGCGCCAAAATTTAGGGGCGACATTTTAGCTGTTTGCTAAAATAATTACCAAATTAATAAAATAAACTTCACATATCAGTTTTTTTTCGTTTTCTAAAAATTTACAGTTTGTAGCATTGATTGTGACAATGATCCTGATGAAGAATTTGAACTGGTTGCATTTACAGCAAATATCATCTGCAAAGGACTCGAATTGGGAAGAAAATTTGATAATCATTTTGTACAAAAATGACTCAAAGATTGAGTGGGCTCTTCGATTCCAACGTGATAATAATGACTGCTTGGATCAATATAATGAGGTCTGTAGAGATCTAATAAGAAAACAGAAGCAAATGTTAATAACGGATTTCATTCACAAATCTCCTCAGGGTGTAAATGTTATTACTTCAAACATCAAATCGGCACAAATAATTTCCACTGATGAAAGCGACCTCAAACCAGTCACGAAGAAGAGGTCGACAGTGATTAATGATGATAACTGCCATCAACCCTTGCAATAATTATTTTTATGAATCTTTGTTTGATTTACGTAGCTTAAAAAAATTGAAAAAATTCATAATAAACACCAAATTATGCATTTTTTGCAAACATTTTGATTTACATGGTTTTACATTCAAAAATCTACAATTTCAATTAACACGTTTTTTATCAGGAACCTTTTACTGTGTAAAACGAGGGATATGTGTATTGTCTAATAAACCTGCAATATCAGTCGTCCAATACTTAATTAAAGTAAATAAATGAAAAGAGGTAAATTTTTGTAAGTAGTATTTTTTAAACATATTACGCATTTTGAAATGTTTTTTATGATATGAGACCTTTTAGTTAGCCAATTGTAATTATAAGTGTGAAAATTATAGTATTTTGTTTAAGAATTAAAACTGAAAAGAGGTCGTGGGGGCTGCTTAGAATAATAAAAGAAGAGCTAAGGAAGAAAATATTAGAAGAAATGACGGGGCTATGGAGTTAAATACCTAAATGACGGGGTGGCGAGTTGGGCCTACCCCAAAGCGAATGGAACCCACGCAATGGAACTGACTAAGGTCGATTTCCTCTTACAACTTCTCAGCTATTCAATTTAAGTCTCTTTATGTGGCATACAAAAAGTTTCAATTCGTCCTCCATTACTAGCTTCTGTCTCCGACACATTGTGGCCATTTGTGTGCAAAATATGTGAAACTTCTGGATGAACTACTATCAACACTTCTTTATGAACCCTTCTCTTTTAAAGAAGCTATTAGCAGCTTAAAACATCCAACTGTTACAGAACCCATAAATAAGTTATGTTTCAGAGATCAGCACGTTACGATAACTTTGTAGCATGTGCTGTCCAGTGTAGTAAAACGACGTAGTGTACCAGTGATCTCCTGGCAAGGTGCTTTTACTCAAGAAAAATGTCTTTCACAACGCAGAATGCCATATAACAATGTCTCTCTTGCCCGATTTCAGGGACCATGCCTAAAGGTAGTCCAAACCGTCTTTCAACGGATGATTACATTTCACCTGTACGTGATTTGGAGATGAGTAACATGAAGAAGGAAATTGAAATTCTACAACGTGACTTAATGAAGGCGAAGCAGACAATTGCATCATTTCAAGAACGTGAAAAGAAATTGAAAGATAGGTAAGAACTTTTGTATGCATTGTAATGTTACTGATCATGCATGTGCAGAGAAAGGATAAGAGGAAAAATATCCCGAATAGTGTTTATGAGGTGAGTTCTTTTGAAGCGCATACTAAAATTTCATAATGCCGCTTTTCAATGATACATTCAATGTTAGGAAAGGACCTTTTGTATCAGTGTCTTGTTGGTTGTGTTCACAGAATGTTGATTTCAAGAAATCATCGATACATCAAACGTTTTTATGTGAAAATGCAGAGAGAGTTCCTTGTATTCTCGAGTTTTAAATAACAGTGATTGTCATTTGGAGTTGAAACTATGATACAACTTGGGTCTACTTAATGTAATCATATGTCCCAACTCTCGTCTTTTCATTAACAACCGACGACTTCCATAGAAAGCATTTGTTGTCTTCAATATATCTTTATGCACAAGCAGGAATCTTTCACAAAAAAAAGACTTTTTCCACACTCTCACGTTAGATCATTGAAGTGATGCTTTCTGGTTGGAAACCATCATGTTAGGGATTAATATCCCAAGGATAAATGGTGCTGCAGCGAGACCGAAAAGTGCAATTCGTAGTGAAATATTACTATTCTGGAATCATTACACCTTTATAGCTTCATGGTCTTTTTCGTTGATAAATTTTGACGGAAACTTACTACGTTGTTAAAAATTCTATCCGAATATGGATAATAAATTGTTGAAAGTCATAAACAAAAGCTCTGTGGTGCAAGAAATAACGTGATCGATTACTGCGTCAGTGGTTCCAGGTCCACTTGATCGAGGTTGGGTGCCTCTTTTGGGTGATAGAGTAGCCCGTCGGATGGGAGGTAAATGGGAGCGTCTGAATAGCGTTGGACACACCATTCTGATCACTGAAGTTAAGAAACGCAACCCCAGCTAGTGCTAATATGGTTGGCCGCTTGGGAAAACTCGGTACCGCCAAAAGTCGTCGTATCAGCGTAGTGTTTGCCCCGTCTCTGTGAACGCGGCTCTAATGATCGTTGTAGTTCAAGGGTCCTAAAACACCAAGAAAAAAGGAGGGCTCTAACGACAGTAGTATATGAATAGCCGTAAAACACCAACGAAACGGAAAAAGAAGTAAAGCAGTGGAACCCTCTCTACTACGCAACTGATGGAAGAGACAAAATTCCCCAGTTAAGGAGTTCGCCCCCTGACGTCGTAAAGGGTTGCAGCTTGGCTAACCAGTTGAATAAAAGTACTGTCAAACTGATCGCCCAGGAGTCCATTGAGAGGAAGAAAGGTGGTACCGACCCTGCCGTAGACGGAAAAATTATTATTAGTTGTGTTTGCCTGCTTGTGAAGAAGATACAGTGCAACCAACGTCCCTCCTCTGCGGAGTGATAGCGTGTTCGTCTACTTCTTCAGTGGTTCTAGGGGCGGTTTTTTAATTCATGTAGGTTAGTATGTATGGGGTGAAAGAGTGGCATCGAGTGCACCTTTCGTCGGATGGAAACTAAAGTCGTGGCGCCATGTGGTGTGTACAATGTCTCTTGCTTATAAAAGCATCCCTTCCGAATAATATCGCCGTCTTGTTGAGGATGTTCCCCACCAGCGCCTGCTCTAGCACTTAGCCGTCCCAAACAAAATGACATATTGTCGTCCCTTGAATCAGCGCTCTTTTCCGGTGCTGTGTTCTCCGACAGCCATAATGGCGCCTTGGACAAATGTCCGGGTTGCCCTCCCCTTAGAGCGGGCCCTGTCCCCACTGAAAATTGGGCCGACATTAAATAAACATACGAGTTGCAGCATTAGGCTGACAGTCGACTGTGTAAACATACCGCCCAACACATCACTCATGTGTCCCAATGGATCAACAGTTGTCACATTCTTTAAGTGCACACACTGTACCCTATGAGCATGGGTCATGGCCTGCACGAACATACCGGTATCTCTTCGTACAGCCTGCTTTCAAATCTGCGTTCGTTTTACCTTGATCTGGATGCCTCCAATTACCTGTGTAGCGGATCATTTGGAACCGCCATGAGGTGACGTCATAAAATTCTCGGCCCTGGAATTTTGGAACGTCAGTATATGTCAGCTGGCAGTACGCCATGGCTTGACGTCATGTGGTACTCATGTTCCAGGATTCCAGAGTTTTGAATTTTCTTTTTTTTTAATTTAAAAAATATAGAGAATTCTGTAAGAGTCGCTAGTCAGATGTTAGGCTGAGGCCATGGTGGAGCAGAGAGGAGAAATGAGATGAAAGAGGCACGATATGGAACGATTGAAGCAGAGAAATGTATGGCCATGGTGGAGCGGTAATAAAAACGCTTTCATACTGTGGCGCCATCTATTAGGCCCCAAATAAAATGTTAATTTAGAACATCAGAAATTTAGAATACTAGAAAATATCTATATATCGGTACAGATTTTTCAGGCACCGATTTTTTGCCCATAGGGTTAATGCTATTACTACCCCTCTTAATGGTACAACTCTCTGTTGGTACACCTCATACATGTCACCACTTTTCAGAAAACCACCTCTATAATGGGTACACCCCTCCATTGGTACACCTAATACATGTCACCATTTTCAGAAAACTCCCTCTGTAATGGGTACATCCTGCCTCAGTGACGCAGTGGGCAGGAAGCTTGGTAACTGCAGCAGTGGTTCTAGGTTCAATACTGGACCAAGGTGGGTTGCCTTCTTTTCTGCAAGAGAGATGCCCTGGGTATGCCTTCCTTTGGATTAGAAGTAAAACCATAGTCCCATGTGGCGTTCAATGGCATTTATACATAAAAGAACTTTCTACTATGCAACGGATAGGTGAGGCAACATTCCCAGCTGTAGGAGCTTGCCACCTGGCATCAGTGGAATACCTCAAAGAACAGTAGACCTATAATAAATATGCACAGGGGTTGTGGCTTTAGTGTGCATCTGGCTGTGGAAAAACGCAGTCCAAAAGATCACCCTTGCATCTATTCAGACGGGCAAGATGGGTACCCGACCCTGTCATAGGCAGCAAATACGGTAGCTTTTTGTGAAATATTATATTATACAATGCATTTTTGAAGTTAAAAAACACAATATAAAACAATATATTGTTTTGATTAATTTATATACCCATACCCCTCTGATGGGTACACTTTGGCTACGTCCCACAGGTGTACCAATTTGAGAGGTTTCACTGTATTACAAAAGGAATATGCACCAAATTCAGCAATGGAAAATGTGCTCAGAAACAAACTTTTTTGTTTCCACCTCTCTGCTTTTTTCACTTCTTTCCTCCCCTCTCCACTATGGTCACATCCATTGCAATGTGACCATTTGTTTAGATAGTGATTCTAATTGCTATCTTTACTTTGCTCCTCTCTGCTCCACCATGGCCACAGCTTTAGTGTCGATGGTCGGATTTTGTAAGTCACAGTAGCAGTTTTTCACATCCGTTCCAAGTTCCGTTAGTTGTATTAATTTATCAATTTCCTGAGGGATTATTAAGTAATTTATTAGTGTCGTTATATACAATTTACTCACGGATATAACAAAGAATGCACTAAAAACTGGTAACCCAGAATTGATGCCTTGGAAGATGTGATCAGACGAATACATCACAGAAATATATTATTGGAATTTGTGATATTTTGGCTGCCCCATCGGACGACGTGGTACTTTACTGCATTACAGCAAAGCTTTCATCATTAGCTGCACCATAGGAGGAGCGGATTCTTGGCTGAATCCTTGCAAATTGAGAACCCAGTACAGTAGGAGAACGTCTTAATTGTTCTATTTTCAGGAATTTAATTTAGTAAACACTAGTTAGCATAGAAAAATCATGGAAAGCAATTGGCCATCCACTAATCCAGATGCGGAGGAGACAAATAGTGATGTTTTAGTAAACGTCCATCAACAGAACCCAAAATCATTTAAATTACCACCCTTTTGGATCCACGACACTGAGGTGTGGTTTACTGCTAGTGAGCAGCGTTTTCGAGTAAATAACATTAGATCCGACGCCTGAAAGTTCGATTATGTTATTGATGCCCTCCCTCCCAAGACCATATCAGATATTCGAGATCTGATTTTACATCTGCCTGCGGTGAACGTGTATGATGCCCTGAAGCATGCCATCATGCAGCAAATCTCCTTGTCCCAGCAACAAAAACTGCAGCAACTTCTGACAGACCTGCAGTTAGGGGACAGAAGACCTTCGCAATTGCTGAGGCAAATGCAACAGCTAGCTGGGGATAGTTACAGTGCCTCGGGGGACGTGTCGATAATCCGCGAAGGTGGTCTTAGCTAAAGCAGATATAGAGATGGGCATTGACAAAATTGTGGAAATGGCCAATAAGATGTTAGAGGTGTTGGATCTATCAGGGCCAAACGTCTGCTCAGTCACAAATGGTGTAGTGGGAAGCACCCTCGCAGCACAATAGTCAGAACTGTCACAGTTATGGGCTCAAATCGCAGAACTTAGCAACAGGATTGCTGCACTACAGCTGACTTCGTCCCAACAACCACCCAGTCGACCATTCAGGGGACGTTCATCTTCTCGATCCCGGCGACGATCACCGAGGGGAACGCCCACTACTTCAGCAGGTGATGGGTTGTGTTGGTATCACCACCAATTTGGCAGTGATGCCAGGAAGTGTTGAACACCCTGCTCTTGGGGAAACGAGTAGAATCATCTGTTGATGAGGCACCATCAGGTGACAGACCCATTTCAAGCCACCTGTTCTTTGTCTATGATAAGACAACACATCAAAAATTTTTAGTAGATACCAGAGCTGAAGTAAGCATCTTTCCTTGTGCCTGTCTTAGTCACTCAGTTCCCAAACCGACGGATTTTAGACTTTTTGCACTGTATGGGAAGACCATCGATACCTTTGGTATGCATCGATTATGTGTGGACCTTGGGCTACATCGTTCGTTAGTTTGGAATTTTGTGGTACCAGAAGTGCCTAATGCTATTTTGGGAGCCAATTTCCTCTCCAATTTCGGCCTGGTGGTGGACATGAAGAGGCGAAAACTTTCTGACCGGATTACAGGCTTTGAAGTCTATGGTGTTACTGTCCATCGTTCAGTTTCTTATGTTTGACTTTCCAACATTACCCCAGATATCAGGCCACAGTGTAAGTCACTTCTGGTGGAATATCAGGACATTACTATCCCTCGTCCAGCCACAATACCCATTGCACACAATGTCTGTCATCATATAGTGACTATGGAGGGTCCTCCAGTGCATGCACATGCAAGACGACTACATCCAGAAAGATACCAGATAGCAAAAGCGGAATTTCAACATCTCCACGAGATGGGATTCATTCATGCATCTTCAAGCCCTTCGGCCAGCCCATTGCACATGGTCCCGAAGGACACCTCATGGAGAGTGGTGGGCGACTTTCATGCTCTGAATGCCCGCACTGTTCCCGATAGCTATCCTATTCCACACTTGATGGAATTTAATTCCCAACTTTCTGGAAAACACTTGTTTTCAAAGCTGGATTTGGTGAAGGCTTATCACCAAATTCCAATTGTTGCCGAGGATATCCCGAAGACGGCTGTGATAACACCTTTTGGGCTGTTTGAGTATACACGGATGTCTTTCGGACATCGCAATGCAGCTCAAACATTCCAGAGGTTTATCGACTCTGTCCTCGGGGATTTGCCCTTCATTTTTACATATATAGCGATGACACTCTTGTTACCAGTCTGGATGATCAGACACATCAAGGGCACCTTTGCCAAGTTTTTGATTGCCTCCACCAGTACGGTTTAACAATAAATGTTGCCAAGTGTGTTTTTGGAGTGGAATCCTTGGACTTCCTTGGACATCGAGTCACTCCACAAGGGATTACACCCCTGCCTCAAAAGGTACAAGCAGTGAAAGATTTCCCAAGGCCAGAATCCCGTCGATCTCAGAGGATTCTTGGGACTCATTAACTTCCACCGTTTTGTACCAAACTGTGCCACCCTGTTACATCCACTGAACAACATGCTCATCAGAAAAGTGCCTAAGAATGCCTTATTGATGTGGTCAGAGGTGGAAGAGTGTGCCTTTTGTCAAGCTAAGGATGCATTGTCAAAGGCACTGTTGCTGAGGCATCCTGACTCTGATCCTGGTGCACCTATTGCCCTGTTCACAGCTGTTGGGGCAGTTCTGCAGCAGTTTGCGACAACCAGTGGAAACCCCTCAGCTTCTTTTCTAGAAAACTTCAACCACCCAAAACCTGATATAGTGCATTCGGTGGTGAACTTTTGGCATGAACGTGAGGCATGACACCTAGAATTTGTCTCTGCATTCACAACAGATGTGCATCATGTGAAGGGATCTCAGAACGTTGTTGCAGATGCACTCTCGTGCACATCTCGACTCTTTCGAGTCCAGTCCGAGTTCCTTTACTCTTGAACAACTACGAATAGCTCAGGATGAAGACCCCGAAGTTGGCAGCCTTCAAGAAAACCCTGGGACACTGATATTGCAATATGTGCCAGTCCCTAGTTCAACGACCAGCATCATCTGTGATGCGTCTTTACCTCGACCACGACCACTCCTTCCACAAGTTTTGCAACAATCAGTATTTTGTTCTATCCATGGTATTTCCCATCCAGGAGTTTGGGCTACACGTCATCTGATTGCAGAACGTTATGTGTTGCCCAGGATGAATAAGGACATTGCACAATGGACTCGCTCTTGTACCCACATGTCACAGCAGCAAGATCCAGCAGCATACATCTCTGCTGGTGGGCACCTGCATACCACCAGCAACGCACTTTGACCAAGTGCATATTCATCTGGTTGGCCCATTCCCACCTTCGCAGGGAAATCACTACCTTCTGACATGTATTGACTGCTTTTCTTGGTGACCAGAGGCAATTCCTATTGCCAATGCAACAGCATCAATGGTAGCACATGCCTTGGTGACACACTGGATCTCACGCTTTGGAGTTCCATCAACCATCACCACTGATAGTGGAAGGCAGTTTGACTTGGCATTGTTTACACACCTTTGTAACGTGTTTGGTGTCCATCATATCCATATGACGTCATATAATCCATCTTCAAATGGTCTAGTGGAGCATTTTCATTGACAACTTAAGTCTTCTTTGCGAGCAGTAGGAGATCCAACACATTGGAGTGAACATGTACCAATGGTTCTCCTTGGTTTACGCTGCTCTGTCAAAGATCTAAGTGCCACACCTGACGAGATGTTGTATGGAACTAATCTGCATCTCCCCAGTGATTTCTTTGCTGCAGAGACAAGCACGTTGGCTGTCGGTGACTACATCAACCGATTGCACTCATCCATGTGTTCTCTCCGACATCATCAACCACCACAAAGGCCTCATGCTCGTCTTATCTTTTAGTTTCCAGACATGAGTGAAGCCACTCATGTATTCATCCAATGAGGCACACATGCACATCCTTTGCAACAACCATATGAAGGTCCAGTCCGTGTGCTTAAGCGGCATGAGAGGTATTTTACGCTTGACATTAATGGTCGAAAAGACAACATGTCTCTCGAAAGACTTAAACCTGCTTTCCGATCATCACTTACCATCGATCACCCGCTCTACTCATCCTCTTTCACTCCTTCACTGGCAGAAACATCACCCTTAGCTGAAAACACATCACAAGACCATACACCATCTTCAGCCAACAACACATTTCCAACAGCTATGCCATCTACAACCGACACCACTTTACCAGCAGCTACACCATCCTCAACTGCAACCACATCACCTCCAACTTCACCTGTTTTAACCCATTCACGTGCAGCACGACAGCACGTTTAGTTTATCTCCAGCTAATTTCTAACAGGGGGTAATGTACCAGCTCATTTAGAACCGCCATGAGGTGACGTCATAAAATTCTTGGCCCTGGAATTTTGGAACGTCAGCATATGTCAGCTGGCAGTATGCCATGGCATGACGTCATGTGGTACTCACATTCCGGGATTCCAATGTTTTGAATTTTCTTCATTTTTGTTAATTTAAAAAATATAGAAAATTCTGTAAGAGTTGCTAGTCAGATGTTAGTGTAAATGGCCAGATTTTGTAAGTCGCGGTAGCAGTTTTTCACATACGTTCCAAGTTCCGTTAGTTGTATTAATTTATCAATTTCCTGAGGGATTATTAAATAATTTATTAGTGTTGTTATATACAATTTACTCACGGATATAACAAAGAATACACTAAACCTGCTTCCATGTAATGGACCTATCACCCAAACAACCCTGTCACTCCTGCGTCCCATTATAGGACCATATCACCACAATCAATTCTATCTCTCATCCTTTCCACGATGAGGTTGGACGCTAGGTGGCGCTAGTCCCTCAATCATCCGATTTTCTTGTGCTTCACACTTTTCAACTTTCTTTTGAATTTCAACTGTTTTTGGGTTAAAACCCACCTTTTTCAAGCCGTGAACCCCTGCAGTTCCTGTGGCAGGTAGGGCCATGGGTGTTGGGACCAGCTTTGAGCAGTGGGGGACCTGTGTGAGGTGTGGCTCATAAGCTTAACTTCATGGCGTTTCCTGCTGACAGTAGCATGGTTGACATGAGTCATCCGCAATGTCTGTGACCACGTTGGGGCCGGTCATCAACTACTTACGGCTGAATTTTATATAGAATATATGAGGGGGTTAGAATCAAAATAGGAATTCTCCTTTTTTGACAAAATTGAGATAGCAGCATATGTGGAAATATCACATTTCAAGCTATCATTTCAGGACATTTTCCAGTGGTTTTCACAATTTTGGGACCCTAAAATTTCCAAAACCATCGCTACATTTTGCATACATGCTGGCAAATCTCCAGAAGGTTTTTGGCGATTATCTCAAAATGAGTTTTTGGGAGAATTCCTGTTTTGATTCTTACCCCCTCATATGTACATACCTATACTCTTTGTTGATTTTACTATTATTATAATTATTATCATTATTCAAATTATTATTATCATTATAATTATTATCATTATTCAAACTATAATTATTATCATTATTCAAATTATAATTATTATCATTATTCAAATTATTATTATTATCATTATTCAAATTAT
>JAAFCE010009109.1:1150303-1165041 GCA_013389805.1 Trigoniulus corallinus
GCCCCGGACAAATGCCCGGCTTGCCCCCCCCCTAGAGCGGGCCCTGAGGGCTAGAACCTGCAGACCCCACCCTGCCACAGGCGGGACAAGGGTAAGATGATGATGATGATCCTTTCCACGATGTCTCCCACCCACAAGCTGCCATAACATACTTATTCTTAATTCTATCTACTTCAGTACTTCACCCACGTACCTTTTATTCGCATTTTAGCTATTTTTATATTATCTGTCATGGTTCGTTCGCAGGGCCGGTGTCACACGTCAAAGTGTCCTGGCGTCAAAGTGCCCGGCCGGACAATTTGAGGTAATTAAGCACATACCTCAAAGTGTCCGCTTTTACGTCAAAGTATCCCAGCCGTTTTCCATTTTACCCGGTTAGGTTTTTTGTTCGTTGGTGTTTTAGGGCAAAATTATTGCCAGAAACAAGTATTTTTATAAATAAACAATATTGTTGTAATGACAGAATTGCAACTTGAGTGTGGTGACGTTGAGGCCAGGCAGAAGGAAAGCAGAATTGAGATTTTTTCTGTGTCTAGGAAAAGGAGATTCATACAAATGGAATATTCGTGGCTACACGAAATCATTACAGAATCGATATGTATCTTGTTGGCGGGGAAAAGGGCGAGGGACCGAAAATAGAGATCATTGTAATGGTATATACCAAAGACAATTCATCACCTTCATCTTTCACCTCAATCGCTAGGTAATGTTAATAACCAGGTAAAATGGAAAGCGTACACCAAAATTGGAAGAGCATTGAATCATCTATGACAGTGGTTCTCAATGCGTGTTCTGAAAACAAGTTAAATGCCGAAATAAAGGCGTTGGAAAAAAATCGGTAGAATTTTAAATAATTTTTGGATGGGATTGTAATCAGCAAACGACATTGTTGTTCGTTTTATTGTTATATGAAGTGGTAGTAAGTACCATGTGTAGAAAGTGTACAAGATGACTTAAAGTTTATGTTGAATAGTAAACGTTCCGTGCAAGTAAAATGTCACAGTGTAGCGTTCCCTGGCTTCAAAAGGATTGAGAACCACTGATCTACGAGATGGTAAGTCTAACATTGATATAGATTACGCCTTGATTCACGTTGCTTATCTTCTCTGCAGTGCATATGTGCTATGCAGAAAAGAGACTAATTCGGGCAACAGCATTCGGATCTAAATGGTGGACACTTTGAGGTACTCAAAAATTGCCTCAACGTTCTGGCTGGGCACTTTGAGGTAGACCCCAGACACTTTGACGCGTGATACCGGCCTTCTCTATAAAGGGGCCGGGTGCAAAAATCCTTTTGGGGCCCTAAAATATTTTTCCAAAAGTAAAAAATAAAAGGATTTAGAGTAAATGGACTCCTCATAGATGCCCTCCTATCCCATTCTGGGGTCCTTCCTAATTTTGAAATACCGCATTTACACATTCGCAAATAAGACATGGCAAATGGCGAGGTGAGTATGTTCGATCAATGTGTGAACACCACATTCGTCAATAGGGAGATTTATTGCAACGTTTTTTGCAAGCGTACGCTACGCTATGCAGACGAATATTCAACTGCGCAAACGCGAACGCTGCGTTGGTTAAACTGAGCGTAGGTTTTGACTTACGCTTTTCAGACGCATGCTCTGACCTACGTAAAAGTTGGCGCATGCGCGTGTCGCTACCTTATGTCCGAAAATCAAACGGAGTTGGTAAACATATAGCCTTAAACGCGTCGATTTGTAGGGCACTAGTTGTTTTTTAATTAATATCATTTTTTTTAATTAGATGGTATAATGAATTAACAGATGTTTAGAAATTTGATACTATCCCCAAACAGAAATTTATCAATGATTCAACATTCCGTGAAAACATAGGATGTCCCTTATATAATGCTGCACCACGAAGTACAGGTGTCATGCAGAGCAAACGTGGTTTTAGGGGTAATTCATTATTCTCGCAAGTGCCACAGTGTTGCCCACCGGTGGAGGAGGTCTCTCGGTAGGTGGCGCTAATGTATGGGCCGTTGCAGAAACGCTGCAATAAAACTTTTAATTTTTTAAAAATCGTACGCTAATCACGTGGTCTGTGTATGTTATAGCGTGCGTGCGTTGCGTGCCTATTCACCTCGTGGTTCACTTTACCATTCGTGGCGCTCGTGTTGAAGGTGGTCTTTTGACACGAGTGACTCAAGGCAAGACCACCTAGATAACAAGGCCTGCGTGCTCACATGTGACGTCATCAGAAGAAGGCTGACCTTTCAAAGCACTTTTCCTATTTCAATTACACTTCAACTGATTTACAAGTTAAGCTATACACAAACAAGAAACTATTTAATTAAGACACAGTATAAATATAAAAAGCAACTCCTAACCCTTTTCCCGCCTATGGCAGGGTCGGGTACCCATTTGCCCCTCTGAATGGACACAGGGTGATATATAGGTCATAGTTTTTCTGCAGCCGGTTGCTGGTCAAAGCTGCACCCCTACGCTTATCGTCGGTGTAGTGCTCGTTGGGGAATGCTACCGACGCCAAGGGGCGAGCTCCTACACCTGGAAATTTTGTCTCATCTACCCGTTGCGTAGTAGAGAGGGTTCTTTGACGTGCAAGCGCCATCGTACACCCACACGGGACCTAGGTTTTACTTCTCATCTGAAAGAAGGCACACTCGCGGCTTCTCTCTCGCCCGAAAGAAGCTGACCCACCACGGTCCAGTATCGAACGTAGAACTACTGGCATAGTTGCCGAACGTGCTAACCACTATGCCACCACGGCAGGTCTAAGACACAGTATAAGATATAATTTGGACTACCACCATATGCACTGGTGGTCCAAATTATATCTTGAGCATTAAAATGTAGTTCACAAACCTATGAAAAATGTATAAGTTTAGAAGAGGTTATGCCTTAAAATAACTTTAGAATAATTGGAGTGCAAAATAGTATAAAATGCATTAGAATTGTTTAACTGCAAGTCTTAAATTCATGCACATATTACTAGTTAAAAATATTTATTGATAATATTTCTGTGTTCATCTACCTCTTAAATAGTAACCATGCCAAGCTATTACAGTAAAACCTGTCTAAAACTGAACCTGATCGTTCACATATTTTTTTTCCGTTTTCATGGGTTTCCGTTTTACAAAGGGCTGTGTTTTAGTGAAACAAAGTACAAAAAATATGATCACCTTTTATTAGAATGATGAAATTTAAAATAAAAGTCCATAAACTAAAAAGTTACTCTGCCCCCACACAGGGGCTGATCATGATGCAGATCAGGGGGGAGCACTTCAAAAATTGCACCCCAAATATTTTCAAATATTCAGAATCCCTTAGTATAAACCTAGCTAGCAATTACAATAGGTCCTCCACTGTCCCTTAGACAATGCCCTATGTTCATTGGTTTATGCAACTGCAGATTGCACTGGCAGAATAGAAATGGGAATAGCAAATGCAAAAATGCCTCATCAGTTGCATAGTTGAAGGGTTGGAGGGTTAAACCCCCCTTCCTTGGGCCTCAAATATAACAAAGAGGTATACACCCTATCGAGTCATATCCCCCCTCAGAAAATCCTGGTTCATGCTATCGACAGTCATATCCCCCCCTTCAGAAAATCCTTGCTATGCCACTGCATAGTTGAATAATGCATCAGTTGATGGATGCATAGTGAGGCATTGCCCCCCCCCCCCCCAACCCGGATCTGCCCCTGCCATAGATATGCTATAGAGCCTAAATACACACTACCTTAATCAGGGTATGACAATATTTTGATTACCTTTGTATTTAGTGTTGGAATACACTCCTTCCATGGAATAGCTTTAATCCACTGATATATCAGATTTTCATTTTTGGGAAAGCTGAATCATAGTTGCCAATGCATCCAGGAATGCAACATTTATTCCAACATCAAATAAAATATTGATTTTCACTGGAATTAATGTGATTTAATAACTGTATTTCACAAAAGCGTCTATCACCACGTGCTTAAGCATTTGTCTTCTAGGCCTTCTTTGAATGACGTCACACTCCTCTGACGTCATAGCGCGCAGGTCTTGTTATCTAGGTGGTCTTGCCCAAGGTGATAGGATGACCATCTGGCGAGACATTTGCGAATGTGTGAACAGTCATTCGCATTGAAAACATTAATGCGAATGTGTCGGTGAAAATGTCGCCTCCCCAATTGTCTCATGATTACTTGCAAATGTGTAATTGTGGTAGAAGGTATGACATTTTTGGATGATTTTCAGTTGGACTTGTGTCATTATACTTTTTTATTGCAATTCTCAAAGTAAATAAACTAATATTTAAATTTTTTTTCATTTTGTTCACAACTAAAACCTTTCCTCTACAAAACAAGGATATTTCTCTTGGCCACTGTTAGTTCTCGAATTTTGTTTGACATTTTTTAGGTATTCAGTGAAAATTGAACTAACACTAACACATTTTGCTTATCTAACATATAGAACTCCATACATTCTATTAATATACTGAAAATCAACACCCTCTAATAAACAGCATCCTTGCCGAAACTTCCACCCTTTTGGTTCCATCCTAACCACAATGTTGTCTTTTGTAGACAACCACTTGTTGGGAAATAAAAAAAAAATACAATTTTGAAAAAAGAATCACAAAACTTCAAAATTTTCCAACAATATGAGAGGATATATTAGCCTCTCATTAACAATTAGTATACCACTTATTTCCCATTTCTGCACACATACCAGCCGCTCGATACTTTCTTGATATGGCAGGATTCAAGATTCGTTTGAAAATCTGAATGCTGTCTAACTTGAATTAAAGGTATTTTGATTTAAACAAACCCCAAAATAATAGTATTATTAACAGAGGCATACCCGGTGCAGCAAATCCTGGTGTCACTCCCACCACTGACCTCCCCCCCACATTAATGCTTTATTATTCAACGTGCACCACCTGAGTCACCAAAATTTCAAATGTTTTTAGATTGATGTTTCAAGCACCACTGGCAGCTATCTGGGGTGTGGAAGCAGGCCCCAGGCCACCATCATCAGCAGTCCACAAAGTTGCAGGGGTTGAGACTTTGGTCCCTGTGGCAGATGGCATGCCAAGCATCCCCCATGGCAAGCAGTGACCCCAGTCAGAGCATGTTCAGACAGCATAAGGGCCCATCTTAGATTAGGAACATCAAATGTGGGGACTCTTACTGGAAAAAAAGGGGCATTATTCAATATCCTAAAGTGAAAGAGGATTCAGGTAGCTTTTCTCTAGGAAACTAGGTGGAACAGAAATACATCAAGGGCCTTTGATGAGGGATACAAGCTTATATATGCAGTGAGTGAAAGGGGACAAATTGTGTTGGGTATAGTATTAGACAGGGAGCTGCAACAAAGTGTCACCCAGGTGAAGCAAATAAATAGCAGGCTACTGTTAGTTACAGTAATATGGTGAGGAGTAGTGCTCCACCTCATCAAGCTTATGCCCCCAGGCAGGTCTGGATGAACCCACAAAAGTGGGTTTCTGGACAGATTTTGAGGACTTTGTGCACTCAGTAGAGGCTGAGATAGAGCAATGTCATGAAATTGAGTGCTTAGTTATTGGTGGGGATTTTAATGGCCATTTGGGCAAAGATAACCAGGGTTATGTGGATGTCCATGGGAAATGGGGTATGGAACAGTTAGCACAGAAGGACAGTGCATCCTCAATACAGCCAATGCACTTGGCCTTGCATTGGCAAATACCACCTAAGTGACAAGCACCACCTCATCACATTCCAGTCGCCAAAAGGGATATCACAAATAGATTTCTTTATGGTTAGACAGTGGCATAGAGCAGAGGTTTGTGATTGTTGGGCAGTCCCGAATGAAAATTTCCAAAAAGAATGTAACCATAGGCCAAATCCTAGTGAAAGTGGCAGGCAAGGCACATTCTTGGAAAGGAGAGCCACCAAACGGAGGGATTTACCCACAAAGTGCACAGGGAGGTTGACTGTTATTGGTAAGGGACAGTGGATGCAATGTGGAACAGGGTCGTCAGATAAATTAGAACCTGTGGGAAACGGCCGGGTCAAGTAGAAGTGAAAGTCCAGAGAAACAAGCAGACAAGGTGGTGGAATGGGAAGGTAGTAGCAGCCATCAAGCAGAGGATGACAGCTTTCCACAGTTGGCAGGAGACAGGGAACCAGGAATCTAAGATTCATAATAGGCAAGCTAAGACCAACACTAGTAGGAACATTGCCCTGGCCAAGCACCAGAAGTATGAGGCACTCTATGAGTAGTTATGGACAAGGGAAGGGGAGGTTTTCAAACTGGCCAAGGCTAGAAATAGGGCAGCTGAAGATATACCGCAGGCTATAACAGTGAAGGATAGCAGAGGTGGGGTCCTACTCTCCCTGATAGAGGCAAAGAGGAGGTGGGAAGAGTACTTCCATAACCTCTTGAATGCTGCAGGGGGAGACCTTGCCACCTATCCTGAATTGGCAGGGGATGGTGAACTGTGTAACCAGGGCGCTTAGGAAAATGAAAGGTCACAAAGCTGTAGGCCCAGATGGAACACTCATTTCAATTGTGGTATAGCCTAGGGAGGACAGGTATCAAGTGGCTAGGGAAACTTCTTAGGAGGATAGCCAGCAGAGATAGAATGCCATTGGTATGGCATGAGAGTTGGATAGCACCACTCTTCAAGGGCAAAGGGATGTCCAAGAGTGTGGTAACTACAGAGGTATAAAGCTGATGAGCCACTCCTTGAATCTCTGGGATAGGATTAGTGTGGGTGGAAATCAGGTATCCCACCTTTGGCAGGGCCGGATCTGCGGGTTCCAGTCCTCCATTCCTGCCTATCTTCCACCAGATCCCCATCCAACCCACACACTGCCATGTCCTTGTGGACAACTTGCTCCCACGTCTGCTTCAGTCTCCCCTGCCTCAGCTGTTTCCTACCATCTGCATTCCTGAAATGGACCTAAGGAGCTCCTCCCCTCTTCTGATTACGTGTCCATACCACTTCAACCTATTCTCCCTCGCTCCTATGTGGAAATCCCTCATAGGAATGATCTTGCTCCCTCAACCTATTTATAGCATAGCTGGTCTAAAGTGTGTTCCTCAAGTGATATCTCTAAGTGTTCTGCAAAAAAAATTAATGCACAATACTCTTATGTGACCTGCAGAGTCATTGGGGGGGGGGGGGGGACTGAAGTGGAGACAGGCAAGCGGAGTCCTGTGTGATAGGAGGATCCCAATCTAGTTGAAAGGGTGGTTCTACAGGATATTGGTTAGACCAGCTATGCTATATGGATCAGAGTGCTGGGCAGTGAGGAAGAGCTACGTAAATAGAATGTGAGTAACCAAGATATGAATGCTGTGGCACATGTGTGGTGTGTCGAGAGCTGATAGAATTAGGAATGAGCATTTTAGAGGTAGCCTAGGGTGGGGGACATCGCAGAAAAAATGAGGGAGAATAGGTTTAGGTGGTATGGACATGTCATGCAAAGAGGGGAAGAGGAGTTCATCTCGTGAATTCCTGGAATGCAGGTGGTTGGTAGTACCAGGGGCAGGGGGACCAAAGCAGACGTGGGAACAGGTTGTCCATAAGGATATGACTTTGTGGGTTGGATGGGGAAATGGGTGAGAGATAGATGGGAGTGGAGGGCTAGAACCCACAGACCTGACCCTCTCACAGGCAGGGTAAAGGTGTAATGATGACGATGTAGTAAGTATCAAGTGTAGGAAGTATACAACCTGCTTTAAAGTTTATGTTCAATGTAAGTATGGAATGGGCATATTAGAGGTAATCTGGGGTGGTGGACATAGCAGAAAAAAATGAGGGAGAATACAGTCAAACCCTGCTATAACACACCCTGGCTAGAACACACAACCGGCTATAACACACGGCTGAGCTCGGTCCTGGCCAAAACGTAATGGTAAAGCATAGGCAGAAACCTTGGCTATTACACACTCGGATAATGGCTATAACACACAGCTGGTAAAGTCCGAAGCATACACTGCATGTTAAATTCCCTGGCTATAACACACCCCGGCTAAACACACCTAGGCTATAACACACCCCGGCTATAACACGCGTGAGGTTGGCTATAACACACCTCGGTAGGCTAATTTTTATGTTCAAAAAATTGTGCGACAGACAACAAAGCGATACATTAATTGAGTTTACGTAGTTGTAGTTTTTTGCATTAGTATTCGTGTCCATTTGTTTCCTTATTGTTTAAATGACGCCCAAATCTCATCAACCAATTTCGTTGAACATTAAGCTTAAGCTGATCAACGATTCTAGTGATTTTTCTAGTTATTAAAGGGCTTAAAATGTATAATTTATCGAAAAATACAGTTAGTGGTATAATTCGGCAAAAGGATACACTTCTTAATCACATCAAAGCTGGTAGATTCGCAGGTGGATTAGATTCGAAGCGACTGAGATTAGCCAGTGAGCCGGATATCGCTAAGTGTTTGACAGATTCAGTCACAGAATGTTCCTATTTCCGGCAAGATTTTGCATGCTAAAGCGGGCGATTTTGCTAAACAAGTCCGAAAAGTGGATTTTAAGTGTACGAACAGTTGGTTGGATCGATTTAAAACTCGTCACAATCTAATTTTTCGAAAAAATTTGTGGTGAATCAAAGGTGGTAAATGATAGCAATACCGACGATTGATATTCGACCACCCTTCGAAATTTGCTGAAAGATTTAAGCAAAAACGATATTTTTAATGCAGACGAAACTGGACTTTTTTTGGCACTTGCTACCTGATAAAACTAACCTTTAAAGGCGATGACTGTGCTGGTGGTAAAGAGAGTAAAGAATGCATCACGGTTCTTGTTGGGGCTAATAAAAGTTGCCATTGCTTATTATCGGAAAATTTGAATGACCTCGCTGCTTTAACCCTTTCAGACCCAGCTGAATAGTATGCATTATTACGTTTGAGTCTTTTCATGTATTACATAAAAGTACTTCAAAAACATAAATTTCATTTATTCAAATACAAATGGTACTTGAAAGTACCCACAGATCACACAGCACAACACACAAATCTTTTAAAAATGAAGTTGTGCAAATCATGCAGTGTGATACTCCAGAAAGCAATTTTCCTTTCATTGCAACACAAAAATACATTACAAACTGCACATTTACAGTGTGGCCTACTTTGAATTTTTTTCATTGAGCATACCTCACACCATCCACGTTCTGAGAAAAATGTAGGCATATGAACTTAAACATTCACTAGCCTTATATCTTTTGGCACTGAAGAACCTTTCTTCTTTTTCCAATCCAAAACAAGCCATGACAAGATTTCTCCTGAAGTCCATCATTGGAATTTTTCATTCATTTTGCAATAACAAACATATGCATTTGAAAGAGCCATGTCAACTAATGCCCAAAATAATCGATGCCACCTTTTGACAGACTTTCTGTCAATGCCATATAATGACCTAAGATGATCAACTTTATCAACCCCACCCATTTGTTCATTATAATCTCTTACAATTTTTGGACATGGAATTTCCTTTTTTTTGCCATCAGCTTGTGTTCTCAAAACGATAACCTGCTCATTACCATGGTAATTTGAAGCAAAAAAACACAATTCTATTGTCTTTCCATTTGAACACAGTTTCTGAGGAGTTATTCTAAAATCATATTCTCATCGTTTTAGTTTTGAATCATTGCATAGTGTTGGTATCTCTTTTGTCTTACACTGAATTGTTCCGCAAGCTAATATACCTGGTACTTTTAGGAATTGTAGTCCGTCAAGTCCTGTAAAGTAATTATGCAGGAAAACTATATAATCTTTTCCTCTCAAGCACTCAAGGTCCCAAGGTCCAACACCATATGTCCACCCAGTCCATAGTTTTTTAGTGCCTCTGCAGCAAATTTTGTACCCACATTTGATTGATTTTTTTTTTTGGATTGTATTGTATAGTTTGATAGAGCTTCTTCCTTTGAAAAGGATGAGCTTCTTCATTTGGGTTCAAGGTGTCAACAAATGGTCAAATTTAAAATAATTTATCTCTACATCCATTTTGCACAGAAAGATTATCACTGACATGCAGATTTGACAGTATTGCCTTGAAACTTTCCCATGTCATGCTGTTGACTATTATTGGGGCATTCACATCTCCATCTTGATGCCAATACAGCTGCAAAGATGGGACTTTATGGTAACCAGTCATCAGATTTATGGCAAGAAATGCAAAAGCTCTTGTAACTGTAATGGGTTGCAAATAAATTTGTTTCGTAAATTAATTGCTTGAGCATATCTTTTTCCATGAAAACCATAAAGTAGTCTGTCATAGTTTTGCTATGAGAAAAGTGATCATCTATAGCTCCTGGATAAAATATATCATAAAAGCATTTGGCTACTGAAATGATACTTGCAACTCAGGATTCAATTTACCATACCGTCTAACAAAGTGAAATTTGGAATTTCTGTTTTCGTGTCAATTTTTTGCCACTGCCGAGAGATGTCATCTCCATTATCATCAGTGGTATCCACATTAGGTACAACATCATTTTCTAAAATAGCAAGTTCACAATCAAATTAATTTGTTTCAAAGTATATAATTTATAACTCCAAAGCACTTGCCAGCAGATTCACTGTCTGAAGTATGAATCAGGTCACCTCCACTACCTGCTAATTTTTCCAATATTTGTGCAGCTTCTACATGTTCTGAGTCATGTTCAGATGAAGATTCATCAGCAGATTCACAAACATCACTTGTTAATCAAAAAAATAATCTAAAGTCTCATCAACGGTTTCCAAATAATGTTTGCTAGTCATTTTGTATTCTATTAGCCACGTTGCTTTATGCAGTCCTGTAGACCTGTGAGTACATGTAAGTACCAATGCAAGAAACCTGTCAAAATCAGTTATAATTCGTTTCTGAACTCATTATGAATTGCTTACTTTCAAGCTTAATAATTCCTTACTTATGTTTCTTGATAAAGCTCAACTCAATTTTAAAATATTGACAAAAACTTGCCTGACAAACCCCCAAAAATGGTTGCCTCATCATAAACAATGCTATAATTTGAACAGTGTGACCAAGTAAAAGATGCAAAAGTCCCTTTACATTTTGATAGCAATGGTACTGAGATATACTGGCAGGTTTGTTTTCATGAAAACAAGTATAGTTTGAGAAAAACACATTTATAAAATTGTGGTACTTTAGAGTACCTCCAGGCCTGAAAGGGTTAAGAATGTTAAAAAACTTCCAGTTGAGTATTACTTGAATCAAAAAGCTTGGATGACTAGCGTAATTTTCAAAAACTGGTTAATTGATTTGAACAAAGAATTCAAAAAACGAAAATGAAAAATAGTGCTTATTATCGATAACTGCCCGGGCTCATCCGAAGCTCGAATTTTCGAACATCAAGCTAATATTTCTTCCTCCAAATACGACGTTGAAAACCCAACCCATGGATCAAGGTGTCATAAATTGCTTAAAGGTGAATTATCTTTGAATTTTGGTAGATTCGATGATTCAGGCTATAGATAAGAAACAACTCTTTAATCCTAGTCTTCTGGATGTGTACTTAGTCATAAATCGAGCTTGGGATCGCATAACTGATGTAGCTATAGCTGGCTACTTCAGAAAAGATCAGACGATGTTGACGTCGAGGATTGAGCAAGCTGTCTAGTGCAGTTGCTAGCAGATCACCGTGAACAGCTTTGAATTCCAGAGGACTTTGAACTTCGTTGGTATTTAGATTTCGATTCTAATGTTGCTGTGTTTGGTCAAGTGGTCAAGTGGAAATCCATTGAAAATTCAAACGAAATCATGGACATTGAAGTAAATGACTTTCAGGACAGTGATGTAGATGACTTAGGTGACCAGTAGCCGATGGCTATGTTTCAAGAAGCTAAGGAGGGACTGTCGAAAATCAAAACTTTTTTGATGAATTTAGACGGCACTGATTCTTTGTTATTTTTGATGCTAAATAGCATCAAAGAATTCTGTGATTTAAAACGCGATTTGTCTTTAAAACAAGTGTTGATCACCGACTTTTTTGTTAAAAAATCTTATACCGCATTTACACATTCGCGAATGAGATGAGTCGAATGACGAGGCGAGACTTTCGTCGAAATGTTCGCATTCATACTTTGGATGAAGAATGACTGTTCACACATTCACCGAATGTCTCATCAGATGGTCATTCTCCAATCACCTCGTCGCTAGCGTCCTTTGACTCGTATTGTCTTGACAGCTAGTCATTCTCAAATCGCCTCAGGTCACTCTCATCCTTTGACTCGTGTGAAAAAAACCGCTTTCAACATGAGCACAACGAATGGCGAGGCGAACCACGAGGTGAATGACGAATGTAGTGTTCACACATTCGTCCAACATGCTCGCCACACCACTTACATCGTTGTATTCGCGAATGTGTAAATGTGGTATTAGAAAACGAAAATGATTAGGGTTAGTTCTTCGAGTACTGTTGCTGCATTGTAACATTTAAAACACACTACTGTAACTGCATGATAGCGTCAGTATCCATGTGAAAAAAGCAAACCTGGGCTATAACACACTTTTAGTCTCGGTCCCCAAGGGGTGTGTTATATCCGAGTTTGACTGCAGGCTAAGGTGGTATGGACACGTCATGAGAAGAGGGGGAGGAGCTCGATAGGTGCTTGCCAGGAATGAAGATGATCAGTAGCATCCAGGGCAGGGGGAGACCAAAGCAGATGTGGGGTGGATGGGGAACTGGGGAGAGATAGACAGGGGTGGAGGGCTAGAACCCACAGACCCGACCCTGCCACAGGTGGAATAAGGGTATGATGATGATGTAGTAAGTACCAAGTGTAGAAAGTGTACAACCTGCTTTAAAGTTTATTTTGAATTGCAAGTGTAACGTGCTAGCAAAATGTCAGTTTAGTGTTCCCTGACCAAAAAGATTGAGAACCACTGCACTAGGGTATGCAGTAAATTCCACATTAGCGTTCATCTGTTAGCATTAAAGTGCACTTTTACTGATTTGACTGGTTATTCCAGTAGCCCAGTGCACATCAAATTAATGTCATCTACCAGCCGTGCATGAAGAACTTTTCCCTTTGTGTGGGGCATCTGGGGAACATTGGACAAGAGTATAAGAAAGTTTCTACTATGCTAGGATAAATTTCTCAGTCGGCAAGGTGAATATCTAGAGAGATAGCTGGAATGTGTACGTACCTACATGTTCCAAATAAAAAGCTTTCAATTTTTACTGTGGTTTGCATTTTTCCACCGAACGGACCTTGAAAAAAAAAATAGCCCTCGTACATTACCATCAACTGCATGCTCCTAAATGCCTATATGCTGTGTTGGAAAGCCGAAATACAGCTGACATGATGATGATTTAACTGGATGTACCGTAATGTAACCATTGGATACCTCAGCAAAGTGCATCATATTCAGATCCCAGTGGCTGCCCCTAGGAACTTAGATCCCAACGTAAATACACATTATCTTGAAAAAAACCTGCTCTTTCCAATGATACCATTGAAAACCAAATTCGAAATGGCACATTCTGAGATATTTTGGCCTGAAAGTTGGCTAATTTTCCATGCAAAATGTTTTTCGATAACTTTCATGTAGAACATCTCTGGATATATAAATACAACAACGTTGCAATTTCTACCAAGATTAATATAGTGTGCGTTGTACATAATTGCAAAACATCAAGACATATAGATATCTTGCTGCTTAGCAACTGGTGTCCAAACTTGAGTTGAAATTTGTCATGACAAAATTTTTGGTGACTTTGGCTTGGATAGATAGCTGAATCGCCAATAGTACTACCTTCTTGATCATGCTACTACATTCTGCACTAAACTTTAACCTAGTATGCCAAATTTCACACTTAGTATCTAGCAACTAGAACTAATTTGACAAGGGGTCATAGTTGGTCTTTTTTTGTGGCATGTGCACATTAAGGACATGATAACCCATTGAAATTAGACTGTAACTTCTGAACTAAAGCACATTCAGCTCTAATATATGATACAGATTTTGAGAGGGTTAAGGGGGAAGCCTCTGGTGAATTCACATGTAATGACCCTATTAGCAGTACCCAGTTTTTCTTGTTGTTTGTTGGTGTTTTAGGGCCCTCCAACTACAAAGGTCAGAAGAGCCCCGCCCACTGCATAGTTCTTATGCAGAGACTGCACAGACAGTACACTAATGTGACGATTTTGGGGTATTAGCAGTGCCCAGTTTTCCTAAGCAGCCAACCATGCCACTAATAGCTGGCGTTACATTGCTTAACATCAGTGTTCAGAAGAGAACCGGTGTGTCCAACGCAATTTGCTGCTCCCAGAGAACAAAGGATTAGATGACAACATTAAATGATAGGTGGATGTGTAAGAATGTCACCCGAAACTTTGGTGGTGTCCCAGGTTCCAGCAGATCGATTGAGTTCCCACCTCTGCCATAAGCGAGGTGCTCTTCATCATTTATTACGTAAACTCACCAGAGAGAAAGACAGATGGAGAGACAGAGCTTTTTCACCAGTGGACTTCAGGACTCACATTTTCGTGTATACGTTATTTGTCATGCTCATTTTCGCCTCATGTGAAGGTGAGGGTGGTCGTTTTAGTGGTGAGACGGAACTCTAAATGCCTTGTAGGCATCCTTCAGTTTTCAGACGCCAACTTTACAAAATCTTAAAAACAATTATCAGTTTGCCATGGATTTATTGATGTTGTCTGAGAGGGAATTTCCACTTATGGCTTAGTGGTTAGTATGCTTGACCTATTGATTGGCAATGATGACTTGTTGACAAGGCAAGGTTGATTGGCAAT
>JAAFCE010009109.1:1171605-1204749 GCA_013389805.1 Trigoniulus corallinus
CTCGGACAGGATACCGTTAGGGTGGCATAATCCCCGAGTACCGGACCATTGGCATTGGGGTTGACTGCCGGTCCACTTACAGTCACCCTAGGAGGCATAACAACTTATGCGCCCCCGGCCGATTGACCAAGACCGGGCTACTGCCTTGGCCTCCCGTTTGCCCCGGAAGCTGTGGCCAAAGTGATGTGTTGGATGTGTAGGGCCGCAGCCCTAGACCCTCCTCAATCACCAGGATCCGCTTTTCCCAGGGTACGGGTCTCCACGCACGGCAAACACGCGGGTAGGCGTTTTTTACGGTCACCTCAGTGAGGAACCTACGTCGACCGCGAACAAGTCAGACACTCATCCAATAAAAGAGAAAAGAGAGATACAACCAACCACAATGATGGTATCGTCCTGTCCAGACCACGTCATAGACAAACACGACAGTGGTGTTGTCCAAACTGGGGCAAGAAAAAGTCACCCCTTTTAGTCGCCTCTTACGACATGCAGGTACGCAGTGTGCCTATTCTACCCCGGGCACACACGGGGCGCTATTTTTCAACTGCATTGCCTTCCACTAGCTATTCTGTATATCGATGTTGGACAGCATTTCGTCTAAGCTGGCTGGTTGCCCATTTTTCATGTTTATTTGGGATTTTAATGTTCCTCTGATTAATTAGTCAGTCCCAATTCCAGTGAATACAGGGATGGATCATACACCTAAAGGCCACCCGTTAATTTCATTGTTGACGTTTTAAAATCTACATCAGTTGAATTTTGTCTTTAGTTAAATGAGTCACCTCCTGGATTTCTGTTTTTCAAACCTGGAGGTCAAACCAGTGTCATTTGTCTCCCCTTGATCCTTACCACACATCATTATTGTTAGGCTTACAGGTTCCACATTTTATTCTTAGGTCTGTTGGTCATTAAGGGCCATGACTGACAAAGTGGAAGCTATGTCCTATTTTATAAATATTTAGAAAATGTCAATTGTGACTCATTATTTAAGAACTTGGATTTCAGTAGACTGTGGATTGTTTTTAATCAATTATAACTGGAGCTATGGCACAATTTATTCCATGTCAGTCTTTTACTAGGAGGTTTCCAGAATTCCGTGTGTGGTTTAGTGCACAATTAGTTAAGTTGCTTAAATATAAATGCCATCTCTTCACGTCTAATAAACATTGGCCTACAAGGACCTCCTATGCCCGTTTTACTGAGGCTAGGGCAAAGTAAAGCTTTTAATTGCACGTGATCGTCATCTGTTCCTCTCAAAGTTAGTATGCAAACAGAATTCTTCTCAGAAGTTCTGGAGTCATTAAAAAAACCTTGATCCTGAATAAACTCACTGCATTAGCATTGTCCTTTAATCACCAATTAATTTTAAATACATTGGAGGTGTGTTCTGTATTTTCTGATTATTTTTCAGCTGAAGCAGCTTGGCTAACAGAGACCCAATCATGGGGGCACTTACCCCCTCCTCTTACCAGAAGGCGGAATCGCCTGCATATTGGGAGCGGCGAGTTGCGTTGGACACACCAGTTCTCGTCTGATCACTGAAGTTAAGCAACGCAAGCCCAGTTAGTACTGACATGGGTGGTCGCTCGGGAAAGCTGGGTACTGCTAATACCCAATAATCGTCGCATTGGTGTAGTGTCTGTGCAGGATATGCATTAGAACTACGCAGTGGACGGGTCTCTAATGACCTTGTAGTTGACGGGACCTTAAACACCAACAAACAAACAAACAAAGCCTGCATATTCAGCAAATTTCCTCAGTTGAGGTCTTAGAGGATTGGGAAATTGAAACCATCTTTTGTTATAGGTCTGGTCAGGATTCCAACAACTGTACTGAATGCATTTCGTGAACCTTAGGCCCCCAGTTTTAGCTAAGATATTCTCGCAGTACATTAGCCATCACTATGTACCACTGATTTGGAAGATGGTTCATGTCATTCCACTCTTTAAAAGTGGATCTCGATTAAATACTGCAAATTATCACCCAATTTCCACTCTATCTGCAATTTTAAAAGTATTTGAGTGAATTATATATTCTTATTTAGTTCTGTGGTGTTCAGTCTTTATTAGGCCATCTCAGCATGGCTTTATGAGGAAGAGATCAACTGAGTCTAATCTTTTAGTTCACATGGACTCTATTGCAAAGACCTTTGCACAACGTGCACAATTAGATACATAATAAGATCTCTACAGGGCTTCTATTCTACTTAGCTACTTAGTAAATTAGCTGAATATGGGCTCTCTCCTGGTTTCCAGGAGTTTCTCAGGAATTGTCTATCAGACCAGAGGTACTTCTTGAAAATTAGCCACCCGATTATGCGACGCCCTTATATTTCAGGTCACAATGGGTTTATGCCAGTGAACTTGGCATACATCTAATTAAATCCTTTATGGTATGTTAATGAGTTAGAAGCCATATTCTTTTCCCCTATGCATTTGCTAATGGTTCCTCTAGAAACAATGTTATAAAGGATTTGGGGTTGCTTTTGGATTCTAAGCTCACATTTAAACATCATCTGTCATTTCTCTATTTGTTTGTGGAGAGATCATATCACATACTCTATTCTATGAAAGATTTATATCAATTTTCTAGTATATTTGCATGTTTAGTCAAAGTGCTTATCAAACCAAAAGTTATGTATGGAGTTTTATTTTGGTCCAGCAGCAATGGTTTTTCTTATATTATGAGGTAGGTTGGTCAAGCTGAATGATAAGGCCTTAATGGCTTTACAGCCATCCAATTCAAATTCCTCTTTGAAACCTTTGTCCCCAAAGAAGTCGACTGCCTGGGCCCGGTAAGGTTCCATATTGTCATTTTTGTTGGAATATTCTATTTACCCTATACCCTATGTACTCCTGTTCCTCTCATAGCCCAATTTATTTTGTGCAAAGAGATTTTAACCATTTTGGACCACCTATCACCTCTGCAAATGGCAACAAATGTTCTTCAAGTACAGATTGACAATGGCATGCAGTCTACCTTTAGGAAAGGCTAAATTTGTTTTACCATTGAATGCAAATGCACCCCACACCATTAATGAACCACCACCTTGTGTCATGCCAGTAGTGTGCACAGCAATCTGAACCATCCAAATTGATAAAATCCTTCTTCATAACTAAAGATCACCTTCTGCCATTGATGAACCCAGTGCTCGTGCTCTTTAACCCAAACTAGTCACTTATGTTTATGGCACTATTTTAGTGTTGTTTGTTTTTTTCCTCTTTCTGTACACAAGCTTTTTTAATTTTTTAACATCACATCCAACAGCGTCTTTGGGGACACTAATATATGGGTGGCATGCCATAGAGTTAAGTGATGAGCATCCTTGTTTTAACATCTGTGAAGTGGTTCTTTTTTGCCCAGGTCGTTTGTTTGTGCCATACTTTGGTCCTAAGGACAGATGATTCCTCACCAGTCTGGTAGAGTAGTTCAGGGTTTCAGCAATACCCCTTATGGACTCTCCAGGATTCTTCATTGCTGATAGCTATCCTTTTTTTCATAATCTATAAGTTTTGAACCCCATGGCATTGTGACTTAGAGTAACTAACTTAATAAAACTTATTTGATAACAAATATTAAATTAAAAATTTAAGTTTACAACTAGCTTAAGAGAAGAAGTGCAACATGTATCTGCTCATTATTAGAACTTTCAAAGAACTCTCTGACTTTTAAAAAGTATTTGCTATTGTCTTTTTTTTCTGGAAACGTTCTCTATTCCTAAAATTCTCTCTTTTCATTTAAATTCGAAAGTCTTAGAAAGTTAGACAACATGCGACATGGGACAAAGCTACATTTGTATTAATTTTCAACATTCATCTGTAAGTTACATCACACTTCTGGGTTTCTTTTACTAATCTCTGTTTCAAATCCAACATACTCCAAATTTAACATACTTGCTAATGTTGAACTTGATTTCATTCTGCATAATGATGTTTATTATTATAAGATGCATCTTAGTATATTTTTAGTGACTTTTATTGCCCTTGTTGTCTTCTGGCATTAATAGTGTTTTAGTGTCTTAGTTTTTAATTGTTAAATTAGATATTCTAGATTCTTCATCCCATCCCCCTCCACTTCTTAAGGGTTTCACCTGTTAAAGTAGAGGTTAAAGCCACTAAATCTAAATGGAATTGAATGTGCATCCCTTGGGGTGTGGTTTGCAAGCACTAAGAAAGCATGGATGATCTCAAGTGTTTTCATGACATTGATAGAATTGTTAAACAATAACATGAAACTGCATGTCAGAGAAATTCTGCTGTTCCTTAATAATGCTCCTTGTCATCCACAAGAAACATTCAGTAATATTAAGTGCTGCTTTCATCCACCAAGTGCATCAACTGCCTTTAGACCAGAGAATAATAAGTAAAGAGCCTAAAGGTGAACTACAGAGGATTAAGGATGAAGTCATTTCTGTGTAGGATTAAAATGTAAATAGTGTTCAGAATTAATTACAACCTTATCTGTGCTGGATGCAGTGGATTAGTTTACCTTGGCATGGCAGAAAGTGATACTAACACAATGTAGAAATGGATTTCACACCCATTCAATCAGAAGAAGAAGCACTTCAACCACTGACAAAAGCCCTTAATATTGAAGCCTAGTGTTGGAGGAGGAAGTTGAATGCTATGGTGATGGTGAATCTCCACCTGATGCCTCACCTCAGTGTGCAGATAAAGTTGCTTGTGGTGATGAATCTGATGCTGATCACCAGCCTGCTACTGTCCCATGGGTCCTGGATGACATTGAGAAACTTAAGCAATTCATAACTGGGTTGCCTAGGTCAAGAATGGATAAGGGCTAGGATGATTAAATGGTTTTACTACAGTCTTGGAAGCAAGTTACAGGATGCCATCATAAAACAGAAGTTGAGGTCTGTTCACCAAGTGATGCTAGATAATTTTCTAAATAAATCTTTGCAGCATTGATAAAGTAATGATCTATTTGTAGCTTTTAATTTGTTTAGAATTGATAAACCTTTGTTAATCACCATAATGGGTCCACCCTTTTGATGGCCCCACTTTTGAATATCCCCAAGGGTGGACCCAATTAAAGAAGTTTCACTGTAGTTATTAAAGGATTGTTTCAAATATCCATTAATTCGTACTGCTAACCTTTAATACCACATTTACACATTTGTGCAAGTGGTGAGGCAAATGGCGAGAGGAGTCATTTACCTCATGAGTCGCCTTGCCATTCATGGTGCTTGTATTGAAAGCAGTTTTTGACGCGAATCAAAGGTGCAAGTGACAAGGTAATCAGAGAATGACCATCTGGCGAGACACTCTGTGAGTGTATGAACAATCATTCACATCCAAAGCATGATTGCAAACGTTTTGGCAAAAGTCTTGTCTATCAACTCCCCTTGCCATTCACACGACTTTGGAAGATAATTATGCTACTACTTAGTACTACAGAACTTTCATTTTACATTTCATTTGCAGCCATGTGCAAGACTTTTTTGCACAGCTAAGTAATCCTCTACTTCCTAATAATGTGCAACTCAAACGTTTAAGCTATATATTCACACTTGGTATTTAGATTGAATTATGCATTTCATTATGTTGATGAATTTTATACTGATGTGCTTAATGAATTTTACCTGATGCCTTTAATGAATTTTCTGTTGCATTTATAATTCACAGTCATTTCATTTTCAACACTATTTAAAAATGGATGAAAAAATAATGCCTGTACTGATAATAAAGCTGACATTTTGGAAAGGTTAGAACTGAGCATTTCGTTAACTCTTGCACTGTTAGCAATAAATACTTAAGTAATAAGCATCTCAAACTTCTATGCCCTAGGGAGAACCTTATATGGATATTTACCTGTTAGTGAATTTTTTAATAAACATGCAGTAAATGAAATTGCAGAACATAACGTTAGCTTTCATTGCCTACATAAAAAAGTCACAGTTCCATTGGAAACGCCAGTTTACAGTAGCAATATATCATGATCATCATCTCACCCTTATCCACTGGGAGGAGGGTCAGATCTTTGGGTTTGAATCCTCCACTTCCATATATCCCATAAGTTCCGCTTTTCGTCTTCCCTTCCCTGAGTCCTCTGGTAATCTCAGCTCCTCCCCACCTTAGTCTATTTTCTCTCACCTTCTCCACAATGTCTCCCACCCTTCAGCTCCTGGACCTGTAATGCAGTGGTCTTCACACTTAATTAGAAGAGGAGAGGATGAGCTTGTTAGGTCCATTTCAATTATGCAGGTGGTTGAAAGCACCTGGGTCAGGGGAGACTGAAGCAGACATGGGGGAAGTTGTGCATAAGCATGTGGTGGTGTGTGGGGTGGTGAGGGACCTGGTGGGATAGGCGGGAGAGGAGGGCTAGAACTCACAGACCTGACCCTGTCACAGGTGGGATAAGGGAATAATGATGATGGTCTTATAGAAATCTCAAGTCTTTTTTATCATTAATTCATGAATTATATTACGTTTGTTAGACTTGACTTGGGATTTTAGTTTTATAACTGAGCTACCCCACCCAGTGGCGTCACTTGAGGGGTGCGGGCTGCACCACATTACACCAGTTGCACCATGAGAAAAGGGGTGACGCCAAAGCAGAAGAATCGACTGTTTTTGGGAGAGGGGGTGACCCTAGCGACGCCTCTGACCCCACCACCACACTCACGCGTTGGGCTAGGCACACTATAGTCAAGACTGATGGCAGTCTGTGTGCTCAGCTCAGGCAATGAAAACCAATGTGTAGGAAGGGGTCTAATAGACAAAACTGATTAACAACTATGTACATAGTACATGTGCACCTAGCCTAAAATTTAACTTTTGTTTTAAAAGAAATCTCATAAGTCGAGGACTTATGCCTGGTTTCATATACCCATTGAATCAGACGACACAGCACAGAAATTGGTGACATCAAAATGTTACTTGGGGCGCTACAGAGTAGCTATGTGTGACGCTATTTGAGTTGACCACCTGTCAACTCAGATAGCGTTGTGTCACGCTGCATTCTGATTGGCTGGTGGTTGAGCTGTCTGCTTCAGTTAGGTTGTGCATGATGCTGTAGTGACATGACTCTAAAAAAAAAAAAAGTGCTACATATAAGGAATTGCACTGACGCTCCTTTCTAAAGCGTTTGCACAGTGCATCATCAAAACGTCAACAGCATCGAGGGGATTAATGCTTATGCCTGGTTCCGAATACCCACGCGCTAACGCTATTACCGTTGAATCAGACGACACAACACAAATAAATGGTGGCGTCACACTGCTACTTGGGGTGTCGCAGAGCAGCTATGCGGGACGGTAGTTGAGTTGACCAGTGGTCAACTCACATAACGTCCCGCACGTCACCCTGCGTTCTGATTGGCTGGCGGTTGAGCTGTCTGCTTGAAAAATGGCGGAGGATAATTTAAGACATGACGGCGGCGTGTGGTGACTCCAAATAAAGCGCTGCACTTAAGGAATTGCGCTGGCGGTCCTTCATAACGCACTAGCACAAAACGTCATCAAGATGTCATCAGTGGCGACGTGATTAGCGTTGAAGTGTGGTGATACGGAACTAGGCATATATGCCTGGTTCCATATACCCATGCACTAACGCAATTACCGTTGAATCAGACGACACAGCACAAAAAATTGTGCATCATACTGCTACTTGGGGCGCTGCAGAGCAGCTATGCGTGATGGTCCGCTTAATCTTTTATGCTACGTAGCGAAGAATACGAAAATTGCTGTTCAAAAAAGCTACGTAGCAACTTCGTAGCGTAGGGATAGAATTCTTTTAAAACTGTAGCCAAAACTTCGTAGTGCAGTTGTAGTGCTACAAACGCTACACCTTTTCGAGCATGATTCTTTGCGTAGTGCAACATGGCGGCCCCCACAGAAGATATTGCAATTGAACATGGTGGACTACAATAGGGTAGTTATTGACAGTACCCAAAAATGAAGCAGAACAAATAAAAAATTGTATAATTTTCAATTAAAGAAATAATTTCATTTTAAAAACATTCAGAACATCATCATCATACCCTTATCCCACCTGTGGCAGACTGGTGTCTGAGGGTCCACTGGACATACTCTGCCTGGGGTCACCCCAGCCAGGCGTCTTTAACCCGTAGGAGTATTGGCAACGTTTGTCTGTAGGGGTGCCAACATTAAGAACACATAATTTAATTAAAGAAATTGAAATAGTTTAGTCATCCAAGTAACATATATGGCAACATGGAGGCTTCCATCTTTGTAGCACTACACATGTTGTTCAAATAGCTGCTACTGGTAGTGCTCTACATGAATTTTCATGACGTCACCGTATGCACTACGTATGCGAAGCTACAAGTATTTCCGTAGCTTAAAAGATTATGCGGGGTAGTTGAGTTGACAGGTGGTCAACTCACATAGTGTCCTGAAAGTCACACTGCGTTCTGATTGGCTGGTGGTTCAGCTGTCCGCTTGAAAAATGGCAGAGGATAAACTAAGACATGATGGCGACGTGCCGTGACTCCAAATAAAGCACTACACTTAAGGAATTACGCTGGCGCTCCTTCATAAAGCACTAGCACAAAATGTCATCAGTGGCAATGTGATTGGCGTTGAAGTGTGGTGATACGGAACTAGGCATTACTGTTTACCAAAGATCAAATTCATAACCTGCCCTGTTGTCTGCAGTGCATATACAGTACAGTCAGCAAAATGTGTATTTGTAAACCTGAAATATTTCCAACTATATGAAAATAAAATGAAGTATTGGAACAATAACTGCTTTGATACATTCATTTCATGCATGATCTATAATACATTCAACAAAAATGGTAAACTAACTGACCAATTATGTTTTGAAATAAAAAAAGTAAAAATCACATGCAAAAAGAGTATTTGTACACTTTGAAGCATCAAAATAACTTTGCAAAATTAACTAATATTTAAAAGTAAACTAATATTTGGTATGCAAACCCTTTGCTTTAATAATCACTTATAGGTGCTGTGGCATGGACTCCACTAGTTGTTTTGTGATATCAGTCCCATTCTGTGTGTCATCATTGTGTCACCATTGTGGTATCAGTCCCGTTTTGTGATATCAGTCCCAATCATGTCCCATTCTGTAAGAAGAATGTCTTCCAAGTGACTGTTGCTCATAATTTTGTTTTTTTCTTATTTCCCTGTCTAATAGCATCCAAAGGTTTTCAATTGGATTAATGCCTGGTGATTGTGGTGGAGTAACAAGTTGCCTTGGAGCTTTATACAATAACCATTCTCTAGTTATTTCAGCCTTATGTTTGGATCATCATCTTGGTGGAAAAGCACCTTATGGCTCTGCACATCAATATATCCTAGAGCTGTCATTCTAGTATCAATGAATGCCAAGTTTCATACTCCATTATAAGCTATACAGCCCCAGACCACCACATCACCTCCTCCATGTTTGACACTTGGGACCACATGTTTAGGATTAAGGGCTGTTTTATTTTTCTGCCATACTTTCCTGCAACAAGGTGGAGTAAAAATCTCAAATTTACACTCATCAGAGAATATTACTGTTTGCCAAAACGGCATTGGCTTATCCCAATACTCCAATGCAAACTCCAGACGTTTTTTTCAGGTTCACCCCACTAATAAAGGGCTTCTTTCATGGTGTCTGCCCCTTAATACAGTAAAACCCCCATTATCCGGCACCCAGATATCCGGCATTACCATTTATCCGGCAATGAGAAATGGTATTCTGACGTCATAGGGAGACAATAAATCTTTGGGCCTACCTTTCCAATATGGCAATAAATGTTTCCAAACTAATATAAAATTCATTGTACATCAAATGGGAATCATTTTACAATTATATTGCAATGCAATACGTTTACAAAGTGAGACAAATCAAATTATTCAAGCAAACTAATATTCAAGATGTTTCCAAAAATATGGATTCTGAATAATGTGTTCACATATATGACTGATCTTAATATTTAAAAAAAATAAAATACAGTTTCAGACATATTGGATCTCTCTTATATCAAGATGTACAAATGCAAATATTTCTTTGAAATACTGTGAATGCATTATCAATTTATCTAGAAATTCTGCCAGAACTTCAAATTTATCACAACTTTTCAAAATATATATATATACAGTATGTCAACTGATGCACTTATACAACTATCTGCAGTGCGTTTTCTGGAACCTGGTCCAACTCACGGGCTTTATGAAAATGTATCAAAATGTAAAATGTTTTTCCCCCACATAAGGCCCTGCAAAATATTTTTGAACATGGCCCCCAAAAGTTCACCCTGGCACCTCCTAACAGGTAGCTCTATCTCCTTGCCTGCAAGTAGCCTCATCATTAATAACTTTGTATCAAAATGTTTCTAACGATTTTTTATACTCAAAGACCAGTAGATGAGGAGGACAAAAGGTTGAATATTGTGCAAAAGTGACATGATTTTGAATCAAATTAGTAACTTCGCCTGTGTTCACACTTTTCAACACTAATCTTTTAAGACTATTGTGTTGTAAATGGAAAAGGCATGTATAGTAGGTGCATTTGTTGAAAAAGTTTAGATAAATGTGGATTTTTCGCTCATTTTCTGTACAGGGAAGGGGTATTCATCCATTTTGAAACACTGTTCATTTGATACACCCTTCAATATACGAGTGCTTCAGTTATCTGGAAAATTCAGTTGTCCGGCACGTGGTTGGTCCCAACGATGCCGGATAATTGGGGTTTTACTGTACTAGCATTATGAAGATCATTTCTAATGGTTTGAGGTGTCACTATTATGTCAAGCATTGCTGCAACATCTTGTGCAAGTTTTGCAGCAGAACACATGGGATTCTTTAGAACTGCGTTGACGACACTCCCTTTGGCTCTAGTTGTCAACTTACTTGGGCCACCTGGTCTTGGCTTATTTTAAACACTACCACTTTCTTGAAACTTTCTCACTATATACCCAACTGTTGTAAATGATACTTTCACCATTTTTACCAATATCATGATATGATTTCCCTTATTTATGGAGCTCAATAATGTGGTTCCTCATTTCCATGGACACTTCCTTTGTTTGTGATGCCATTGCAGTGTTTTGGAATGCACACCTGGTCAATGTTATTGCAATGTGCACTGATTTCACAGCAAAAACCCCATTTTATTGCCAAAATCAAAGTTATTATGAAAGTCAGCTAAGGGAACTTTGATGATCCACATTGTACAAATACTCTTTTTGCATGTGATTTTTACTCTCTTCGTGAGTCCATTTCATGAATGCAGGTGGTGAGATGCACCCAGGGCAGAGGGAGACAGAATGCAGACATGGGAGCACGTTGTCCATAGGGTATGGTAGTGTATGGAGCGGATGAGGACCCAGTGGTAGGTAGGAGAGAGTGGCGGGCTAGAACCTGTAGGCCCCACCCTACTGCAAGAGGGAATAAGGTATGATGATGATGACATAAAATCTCTTTGCAGCAGACATGAAGTGCAAGAATTTTACTAAATTTAAATAATAAATAATTCCTAATAATTAAAACAATATAGAAATATCTCTCCTTAAAATTATTTTCCACTTGAATTTCAGTTCTCCATTATATATTTTGATAATTTACTTACTGTGTTTACTCAATAATTTTCTACTGATTTCTTCCTAAAACCTATAATTTGAGTTTCTTTAGTGAACATTTCAATTTTTGAATATTAAAAATTATGTATATGTTGAGGGGCGGCAAGAATTTTTGAAAGGCTTAGGTGGGGCATAGCACAAAACCGTTTGGGAAACACTGCAGTAGAGTCTCTGCAATATTGCCTTCAATAATATTGCCACTCGTATATATCGCCATCATTAGGCCTACCCTTCAGTTTTCAGTGCAAATTTCTCTCCTTAATATTGCAGCTGTCAATACTGCTTTCCCTCTTCCATACTATTGCTATGTTGTCTACAGTGCTGGATTTAGATATTGAGAGGCCCTATGCTATCTCAATTTTGAATCCCTTTGAATCCCTTTTCTTAAGTTTTGAAGCCTGCTAAATGTTTAGGCACTAGGCTTCAGCCTAATTAGCCTATTGGTAAATATGGCACTGATTGTGTATGTTACACTAACGGGTTGGGGAGTAGGCCAAGCAGCCATAACAGGCCGAACCCTTAGTAGGCTGCTTACGGGAGAGTAGGAAGTAGGTGTAGGGGATGTAGGAGGGGGAAATTGCAGTACCCAACGTTCTCTATCATCCACCCATGTTGGTAATAACGTGGGTTTGCGTGATCTCATGAGAACTGGTGTGTCCAACGCAATTTGACCATTAAAATATTTCCCCTTGTGCACTAATTTGGCACAAGTGGTAGAGCACTCGGCTGCTATTGTGCAGCCAAATTCCGTTGCCACACCAATTCTTGTGAGATCACTGAAGTTAAGCAGCGCAAGCCCACATTAGTACCAACATGGGTGGTTGGTAAAGAACGTTGGGTGCTGCAAATTTCCCCTCTCCTAAATCCTCTACACCTACCCCCTCGTCTCCTGCAAGCAGCCTCCTAAGGGTTCGTCCTGTTGTGGCTGCTTGGCTTACTCCCAAAACTATGAAATTAATCCAGTAATCTTAGTAAAGGAATTCAAGAAGCCTTGTTAACATTGTCCCAATCAAAATATTTCTTTTATTACTTTCTCTGTTGTTTTGATATAGTATGAACTTCTGTGTTGACAATGTCTTGGTAATTTATCCACTTTCACATATTCTGTTCCTCAGTGTTATTATAGTCTCAAATTAATATAGCAATGTCTGTTTGTCATGAAAGGTTTTAGAGTGTATATAATAGTTGATAAAGATAGAAAACAAGAAGTGAAACAAAAGGCAACGGATTTCCTCTAGGCAAAAAATCAGAGGAGATTACATTGCTTGAAAATGGTGCAATGACTTGTCAGGCTTTTTCTTCTATTTGGGCCAAAGTCTTTTGTCCCTTGTCTTTTAAGGTGGTCAAATTCTCAATGTCATCAAAACATCCCTGTTAATGGAACATCACTGGCTATGAAAGTTAAAGAATGTGAATTCCATATCTTATTTGGATTAGTAAGCCAAGGGGGAGTAAGACAGGCAGCCATAACGGGATGAACCCTTAAACGAAACGTCTGAGGGGCGAAATATGTGGGGGCAAAAGCTCTGGGGGCAAAAAGTACTCAGGGGCAAAATTGTTAGGGGTGAAACGTTGGGGGGGGGGGGAATGTTTGGGGGAACGTTCCTGATCCCCATACACATAAGATGGGGAAAGGTAATTTTCCAGGATAAAGTCCACTATGCAACCTAATACTGATTGATAGCCAATTCCATCAATAGGTCTTAAAAAAACAAAGCATAGGTAGGCAAGTCTGTTGTGCTTTGTGTCAAAGTCCAGCATACATACACTACTATAAATATGCATCAAGTGTGAAATCTAGTTTAGATTGTTTTTCATTTTGTGGCATGCAGTTAGCAATTGTAGAAGTGCAATAATATTAAATTCAAAAAGTAGTTTTCTAAAGATAATATTATGGCTGAATGTAAAAAAATGTAGGCAATATAGCATTGAATATTGGAACTATGGCTTTATTCAGTCTCCTACAAGTATTTTATTGCCAATTTTCTGTGATTTGTGAGAAAGCTTTTTTTTAAATGAAACTATGAAACCTTCCAGACTACATCAATACTTGACAAGAGTTCATCCTCATAAAAAAAAGAAGGATTTATCTTATTTTTGAGATCTGAAAGAAAGACGTTTTAAACAACCAAAATTGTTAAAGCATTTTTCAACAGCATGCAAATAAGTTGATGGTGGCTTGCCTGCTTCTTACAATATTTCATGGCTGACTGCTAAAACTGTGTTACACATGCCAGCATCTGGGATTATGAATAAAATATCTTTAAGCAATAATATGGTGCAAAGAAGAATTGATGAAATGGCTCAGGATGTTGAAGACTTATTGTGTGAGTATTTAAAAACATCCCAGTTCTCAATCAGCTTGATGAGTCAACTTTGCCAGGAAATGAAATCTTACTTTTAGCATATGTACAATTTATAAAAGAACAATAACTATGCCAGAAATTATTATTTGTGAAAAAATTGGAAACTGATACTAAAGGAGAATCAATATTTCATGTATTGGAAGAGTTTTGAAATAAAATCAAATCCCATTGAGTAATATCTTGTCAGTTGTTACTGATGGTGCTCCAGCAATGATAGGGTGTTATAGGGAGTTTCTTGCATATTAGAAAAACGTTGTGCCAAATGTATTCACTGTGTTATACATTGTCAACATTAAATTCCTAAAAATCTGAGTGAATGCCTGCATAGGTCATTAAATTATGTCATTAAAGTGATCAACAAAATCAGAAGAAATTCATTGAAGGATAGATTGTTTAGAAATCTGTGTATTGAAAATGATGAAGAATTCAATTTCAAGCTGTTCACACTGAAGTTTGTTGGCTATCATAATGTTCCTGCTTGGATCGATTTTATAGGCTTTTCAACTCTGTGCTAGAGTTTACAGAAAACAAAGATGGTGATTTAAGAGCCTACTTCATTAGTTCCAAAAGTGACATTGCTTATTTGACCGACTTGTTTAAAAAATTTAATGAAACAAATCTACAACTTCAGGGTGATAATCTGAATTTAATAAATACAAAAGCTGTTATTTATGCTTTAGTGGCAAAACGTCTTCTGTATAAAAGAAATTTAGAATGAGGGGAATTCAGCCAGTTTCCAAATTTATCAACAGTTGAAAAATGTGATCAAGACAAACTAATCCATTGTCAGCACTTGGGTGCTCCTCATTCTGACTTCAATCCCCAAAATTATGACAGGAAGTGATAGAGCTCACAACAAATGAAGAATTAAATTCAAATTTCAAAATAACATTCAAAATTCAAATTTGAATTGGCATTTTATCCTGGATTATGGATTTCCTTCATCATATTTCGTGGAAAGTGAGTTTAATGCAGTTACAAATTTTCTAACAAAATACAAAACCCAATTGCAAATACCAAATCGTGATTTAAGATTGCTGCTGACAAAAATAGAGCCAAGGATCATTACATTGATTGAACCCCACCAGGTTCATCCTTCTATTTAGAATGAACCCTAAGCTTATTCATAATATTTATTTTCTTATTATCCTTTATTATGTTATTTTCAGTGTGTAATCAACTACAGTGATGATCGATTTTGATAAATAATCTTACAATTTCAAGTTCCAAGGGGGAACTGAGTAAATTTTTTTCTGAAAACGGGGTGGTAGACCAAATAAGTTGGGAAATGCTGAACTTAATTCCTCAGGCAAGAACTTGTGTGTCTCAATGCAATAAGATGGTCCCCTCCTTTTATCAACATGGTTTGTCTGGCAAATGGCAGTTATCTACTGGTCTCAATCAGCCTTCTAAACACAGGTTTAGCACAAGCAGCAATTTGTAGTTCAGTGTGTCAACACCACAACAATGTAGTCACTTTTTACAAACAGTAAACCAAATATATATGTGAGGTAATGGATGTGGTTTTAAGGCTGTGTATATTACTTACCTGTATAATCTCACATATAATATGCACCTGTGCATAATACACACCCCAAGTTTCAAGACTTACATTGATGTAAAAATATAAATCTCCCATGTATAATATGCAAATTAAGTTTGCCAGTTTCCCGTTATTCAGATGACGATTCTGAATAGTTTTTAGGGTTTTAATATTGGTATTGTTGGACATAACTGGACATAGAATACTCATTTTTATTACAGGAGTTGTTACTTTTTTAGTAGTATCCTAGTATTATCAAATCTATGGTTGTGTTTGTATTAATATATCTATGGTATGAAGGTAACTAAAGTGTTGATAGTTAAATATTATATTTATAAAACTAACTCAAAAGAGTGTCTAATAGAAGTTGAATGAGGTTAATAAAGGCGCGTTCTCACTAGTCAACTTTTGTTGACCAATTGTAGTTGTTCAACAAAAGTTGAACATTACTTGAATCAATTTTTGTTCACACATTTCAATAGAAACTGATCAGCAGTTTCATTGTACAAATGGGGTTTCAGTTACATACAAATGGGGTCAAAAGGAGTTGTGTGGATAACACTGTATTTTGGTTAACCCCCAATTGGTCCACCCCTCTGACGGGTCCTCTTTTGTATATCTACAAGGGCCTTAAACAAAAGACCTATTGTTCACTTTAAGGGTAATGGTGAATGACTCACCACTTGATCAAGAAAAGTTTGACTGGGTCAAACTTTTGTTGATCAACTAAAATGTTGATCAACTCGATTGAAACAGAGGTTCCCACTACAGTTTTCATTCAAGTTTTGTTGAACAACTACAATTGATCAACAAAACTTGACTCGTGAGAACACGCCTTAAGCAAACGTGTCTGGTTTCATGCCTTCGATCAATGATCCAGTATTCTTTACGTGTGCTTAGTTTTCCTCTTAAAAAAAAGCTGAAATTGTTACTCCTACAGTATGTATAATATGCACCCAGAATTTGCATCCAATTTTTGGGGAAAAAAGTACATATTATATGTGAGATAATATGGTATTTCAAAAGTGTTGGAAGTTTTTATTGTATTATTTTTCTTCTCGAATATTTAATTTAATTACTATACTTCATTTCTCAAAAATTTGTTTATGGGGCACCCACAATTATTTCTGTGATTTTAAATTCACCCCGACTTCAAAAGGTATGATAACCACTGACATAATGGGCTGAAAATGAGTAGATAGGACTTTTGTAATAGGGTGATATAATATTTTTCCATATTGGATTTTATTGACAATTCACTCTGTGCCTCTTAAACGGACGTTGCTATTTGAATTTTTGCAGATTAGCTGAACAAGCACAGCGTAGTGCTGAGAGAGGAGGAGGTGCTGGTCACTTTGAAAATGTCGCCTTAGGAGACAAACGCCCTACTGTTCTTATTCGTCGCTATGGCAACCTCTATGCACAAGCCAGGGTTGATACGTTGGATGCATTGGACAATTTGCCAGAATTGCATGACGCAGAAGAGTTGAAATCCAAATTACTCTTCTCGGTAATCGTAGTAAGTACACAAGATTTTGTACCTTTATGCCTTGTTTCGTATGGCCATGTGCTAATGCTATTAGCGTTAAATTAGAGGACGCTGCACAAAAAGCAGTGACGTCACAATTCCACTTTAAGCGCCGCAGAGTGCTATGCCATGGAAAAGCAGCCTGTTTGACTAGTAGTCAGTTCAAATAATGTTATGCTAGCGGTTGAGCTGTCTGCTTGGAAACTGGAAGAGGATAAACTAATGCCTGGTTCCGTATACCCACGCGCTAACGCTTTTACCGTTGAATCAGACTATACAGCACAAAAAATGGTGACGTCACACTGCTACTTGGGGTGTCGCAGAGCAGCTATGCGGGACGGTAGTTGAGTTGACCAGCGGTCAACTCACATAGCGTCCCGCTCGTCACGCTGCGTTCTGATTGGCTGGCGGTTGAGCTGTCTGCTTCAAAAATGGCGGAGGATAATGTAAGACATGACGGCGGCGTGTGGTGACTCCAAATAAAGCGCTGCACTTAAGAAATTGCGCTGGCGGTCCTTCATAACGCACTAGCACAAAACGTCATCAAAATGTCATCAGTGGCGACGTGATTAGCGTTGAAGTGTGGTGATACGGAACTAGGCATTAGATATGACAACGGCATGACGTGACTCCAAGAAAGCGCTACATTTAAGAAATTGCACTGGCGCTCCTTCGTAGAGTTCTAGCACACGACGTATCAAAATGTCATCAGCATCAACGTGATTAGTGTGTTATGCCTGGTTCCGTATACCCACGCGCTAACGCTATTAGCATTGAAACAGACGGCACAGCACAAAAACGTTGACGTCGCATTGCTACTTGGGGCGTCACGGAGCAGCTATGCGTGACGATAGTTGAGTTAACAGGTGGTCTACTCACTTAGCGTTCTGCAAGTCCCGCTGCATTCTGATTGGCTGGCGGTTGAGCTATCTGCTTGAAAAATGGCTGAGGATAAACTGAGACATGATGGTGGCATGACGTCACTCCAAAAAGCGTTACACTTAAGGAATTGCGCTGGCTTTCGTTCATAAAGCACTAGCACAAAACGTCATCAAAGTGTCATCAGTGTCAACGTGATTAGCATTAAAGTGTGGTGATACGGAACTAGGCATTACATACAGAGAGGAAGTATATACATCTTTGATCCTTCCTTACGCCTGGTCATCATCATTCCAACCCCGATTCCTTCCTGTGAGCTACTCTTAGGCGGACCTTACACGTTCAATCTGGCATCAGTTTAATCCAATTCTGTGATCCAGATTGATAAAAGACTGAACGTGTAATGGCCATATTGATAAATTGATATTTATTCAAATAATTGAATAAATACTGTCAATCTGGATTGAACTGATGGCAGATTGAACGTGTAAGGTCCGTCGTATGTCCCAACTGGAACCTCGATCAAGCAGGTTAAATGTTGAAACAGGTTTTCTACACACCCGGCTGCCAATGTAATTTTTCAACACCATTTTCTTTGTGGGGACTTTTTCGCCCACCGACGCAAGGGAATACATCCTCCATTTTCCTCAATGAGTATGTATGGAATTATTGGAATAATTTCATGGTTTGGGGAGTAAGCCAAGCAGGCATAGCAGGACGACCCCTTAGGAGGCTGCCTGTGGGAGATGAAAAGGTAGTTGTAGAGGATGTAGGAAAGGGGAAATTTACAGCACCCTACATTCTTTACCAACCACCATGTTGGTACTAACGTGGGCTTGCGGTTGGATAAAAACAAATGCTCCAATTACATAGTACAAAGTACAAGCACATGGTCATTAGAGCCTCGTCCACTGCATAGTTGTAATGCAGATACTGTACAGACACTATGGGGATGCGACGAGTTTTTGGTATTAGTGGTACCCAGTTTTCCCAAATAGCCACCCATATTACTACTAATAGAGGTTGCGGTGCTTACTGTCAATGATCAGACGATCACGCTCCCTAAGCACTTGGGACTTGCTGCTTGCCTGTACGAAGCATTTGTATCTGCTAGGGTTGATCCTGCAATCAAAGATTCACCAACAAAGTACATTAATAACTGATCCACAGTGACATACACCCACCATGGTGGTGTAGTGGTTAGCACGCATTCCCCAACGAACACTAGACTGACAATAAATAAGCGAGGAGTGCAGCTTTGGCCGGCAACCAGCTGCAGAAAAATCTCTGACCAATATATCACCCTGTGTCTATTCAGAGGGACAAATGGGTACCCGACCCTGACATATGCGGGAAAAGGGTTAGGAGTATCTTTTTACAGTGACATACACAAATTCAGTGTGAAGCTTAGCGGATAAATTATTCATTTCCTAACAGTTTTCACGGAATTCCTTCAGGTCTATTTCTAATGGAATGATTTGCTCGTTTCGGAGCGTTATACCCCATTCGCACTACAATTTCAAACTAGATTGAAATTCAATCCAGCTTGAAAGTTAGTGAGATCAAGCAAAGCCTTCTAGATACCAAGGCCCTTGCACCATGACGTCACTCACTAGTGACGTCACACAAAGTAGTGCTAGCACGCTTGGTGAACGACCATATTGCATGCAATTTAAGCCATTTTTTAAATTCAAATTTAAATTGAATATTCAACGTAAATAATTTTCAAATCAACACTATATCAAATTTGCATTCTGGATAAACAAAATGCCATATAATTGTGTTGTGCCTCGATGTAAGGGAAACTAAAGAAGTCGGCCTAAAGTTCAGGTCTTCAGCTTTCCAAAACACCCTGAAATGGGGACAAAATGGATTACAGCCATTAAGAGAAAGGATTTTAAAATGACTAAAAATAGCAAGGTAAGCACATTTAATAAGTGGTGCAGGAGTAGTACTGAAAAGCTACTGTTAGGTCCCACATTATGCAGGGTAGGAAACGTATTTTCATTCCACCCATAGGTTTAAATTAGATTTCACATATGCTTTAGGTTTGTGAACCCCATAGACAACCCAGCCAACATTCTATCAGGTTCCAGACGCCTGGCTGGGATGCCCCCAGTCAGAGTATGTTCAGTGGACCTGCAGACCTGACCCTGCCACAAGCAGGTAAAGGTTATGGTAATATATATATAGTGTATAACAGTGTATAACATCATCGTCATCATACCCTTATCCCACCTGTGTCCAATGAACATGCTCTGACTGGGGGCACCCCAGCCAGGCGTCTGGAGCTCACAGGGAATATTGGCTGAATTTCCTGTGGAGGGATGCTGGCCTACCCCACTGATCCAACAGCACATTACACAACCCAAATATAAATTTTTGGCAGGTAAATTAATGCTTTGTTGGTAAAAATATTGCATGGTGTCTGACCTTTCACACAATAACTACAATGCAACAGGAGTCAGGCTCATGCATGAAATACATACAGTAACGTTTTATATATTTTTTAATACATATTTCATGTACAAAACGTGTACAATAAGTACAATACGTTTAGTGGTAATTTTTTTCTAATTACCTATAATTCTCAAAATTCTCTGCAGGCCACATGAAAGACCATCACAGGCCGCATATGTCCCGAGGGCCACGAGTATATCAAGAGTATGGTGATTAGTAAATAAATTATTGCTTTACTGTTAAAGGGCAAGCGTCACCATTCGTGATTGCTATTGCATTGTAGCACTACTAATGGTTTCTTTGATCGAGGCACTTAAGTGGCACAATGCGTTCACACTGCACATTGGCTGAGTTTATAAATTACCCAAATCAAACTCGAGTTACTCCGGAGTCACTCCAAAGTGTTCCTAAATGGTTTACTCTGAAAGCACTGCATTGCTGAAGGCATTTTTTCACGTTTTAGAGTCATTCTAGAGTCATTCCGGAGTGACTCTTTTTGACACCACTCAAAAAGGAGGAGTAAACGGAGTGAAAGCAGCCGACAGTTAACAAATGCAATCTAAGCAGACGAACATTTAGGCATATAGAGTAGGGTTGCCATAATTGTCAGACCAAAATCGTCCCTTAAAAGTATTTTTTCAACAAAATAAGAGTTTTATCACAACATTATGATAAAAAATTGCATAATAGATCAATGGTGGTCGAACAGTCAGTTTCACTGGTAAAATGTGATGTTTTTGTGGACGCGTCAGTACCAAATCTTAGGGGCGCAGCAAGTTGTGTTGGAAAGACCAGTTCTCGTCTGATCACTGAAGTTAAGCAACGCAAGCCCAGTTAGTACTGACATGGGTGGTCGCTCGGGAAAGCTGGGTACTGCTAATACCCAGTAATCGTCGCATTGGTGTAGTGTCTGTGCACTAGAAGTATGCAGTGGACGGGTCTGTAATGACCTTGTAGTTGATGGGACCTTAAACAACAACAAGCAAATCTTAGCGTGTATATGTGCAGTACTGAATGCAATGATATTATCAGAAAATAATTGTCCGGCATGCAAAAATTTTAAATCGACCTGGACAAATGACTGTCTGACATGGATACAGACCTACGGGACAGCGGGACATATACATATACAGTAACCCATATATATATCCTGCTATTAGGGTTTTATATATGTTGTGTTTATGCATATATATATATATGGGTGGACAAATGAAGATCTGGGGGCATAATGAGAAAATTATCGTCTGCCATCTTTGTAAATTTTGCTCTTATATCGTCCCTAAATGCATGACACTGGAGTTACTCCAGTGTTACTGCTGTGACATCAGCAGTGACCCAAGTAACTCCATAGTTGCTCTAACTGGAGTAATTTTGAAACTCAGCCACTGGCGAAAGTATGTTGTCTAGGAGTAATAGACCAATGGGAAGAACTACTGGTCAAAAATATAAGGGGCTATCCATAAAGCATGTCCTTTATGGACGTCCCAAACTGACGGATGAGAAAAATTTGGAGGCAATGTTTGTAAGGATACAAATTCATATTCCATATTCCCTCAAACTTTCACTTATTTCTCATTAAAATTATTAATGCTCTTTGTCCAAAATTTAATGAAAAGTCGTCACTCCACAGGTCTCACTTACCACCGCCATGTTTTGCTGGCAAAAAGTCGCATTGCATTCTGGGAGTTTCAAACTATCCGCATAATCTTTTAAGCTACGGAAATACTTGTAGCTTCACATACGTAGTGCATACGGTGACGTCATGAAAATTCATGTAGAGCACTACCTGTAGCAGCTATTTGAACAACATGTGTAGCGCTACAAAGATGGAGGCTTCCATGTTGCCATATAACGCACTTAAGAGGACTAAACTATTTCAATTCCTTTAATAAAATATTATGTTCTTAATGTTGGCACCCCCACAGACAAACTTTGTCAATACTCCTACGGGTTCCAGACGCCTTGCTGGGGTGACCCCAGCCCCAGTCAGAGTATGTTCAGTGGACCCTCAGACCCGACCCTGCCACGGGCGGGATAAGGGTATGATGAAGATGTTCTTAATTTTCTTAAAATGAAATTAATTCTTTAATTAAAAACTATACAATTTTTTATTTGTTCCGCTTCATTTTTGGGTACTGTCAATAAGTATTGCAGTCCACCATATTCATTGCAATATCTTCCGTGGAGGCCGCCATGTTACACTACGCAAAGAATCCTACTCGAAAAGGTGTAGCGTTTGTAGCACTACAACTGCACTACGAAGTTTTGGCTACAGTTTTAAAAGAATTCGATCCCTACGCTACGAAGTTGCTACGTAGATTTTTGAAACGGCAATTTTCGTATTCTTCGCTACGTAGCGCGATACGTAGCATTAAAGATTATGCGGTAGATAAAGCCTTCATCTAGTTTGAAAAAGTAGCTTGAGTCTATCTAGTTTGAAAGCGCTCAAACGAGATCGAATTATAGCTGCACTGTTCTCACTACCAGTTTCAAACTAGATTGAAAACGCTAGTGCGAACGTGGTATTACGGCTTGTTCTTAAATTCTACTGCGTTGCCAACTTTAGACCTTTATTTGTAGTTTAGGTTTGGGCTCTTGATAACCAGTCGTTGTCCGGGAGAGCGTAAATCTTATTATTCAATATATTACAGCACTTGATTCGGTTTCCTTGACAAGTGTAGTCTCATGGAATCCACATAATGCCATGTTGTAGTTCGAACCTCTGTCTTTATGTTACTTTTATGTTTGTTTTCTTTTTATCTTCTTTTCCACTATCAGAACTCCCCTATATACTTCCCCAGTGCATAATATGACTTATTCATCGCTAGTAGTTCAAACTTCCCAAATTCTTTTATTTCTTTAATGTGTTTATGTCGCTGAATATGACTGCTGGTTTTGGAATTGACTATGCTTGTTCCATGGTTGATCACCACTAAAAGTATTGGGTGAATTATGGCTGTTTTTCTTCTCTCTAAAAATCAGACTAAGCTTGCAGTTGCCGCCCAGTGAAAGTGAGTCAATTCACTTTTACTGCAAGGCACAATTTCAATCGACAACTAACGTATACCAAAGTGTTCTCTGCCTCCCTCTCACCCCCTTACCCGCCCCCTCTCCCTTCCCCTCCTCTCTCTTCTTCTTCTTCTCCTCCTCCTCCTTCTTCTTCTATACATCATCCTTCTCCTCCTACTTCTCTCTCTCTCTCCCTTTCTCTTTCTCTCTATTTATCTATCTATCTATCTACCCTCGTTGTCTACAGTCGAATAGGAAGTAAAGCCGTAGTTTTTGGTGGCGTATTTGACTATTACGGCATTTGTTCCAAGTGGGTAGAAAGTAAAGCCATGGTTGCACATTACCCTTTACAAACAACAAATTCTCACTTTCAGGAGCTTGCAGGGTATGGTCGGCAGACGGCTGCTTAAAATCGCAGCACAATAATTCATCCAGTCTGTTGCTGGTGCCAGTCGGGACAATCGGGTCCATAGTTACGGATTCACTCCTGATCGAGATGAGTGGCATTCTCTGGACGACAGAAGCACTCCAAAACTCACCCGCGCTGGCCCATCCCCCTCGCGAGTGGCGAATTGCATTACACACACCAATTCTCGTCTGATCACTGAAGTTAATCAGCGCAACCCTAGCTAGTACTGACATAGGTGGCCGCTTGGGAAAACTAGGTACTCCCCCCACAGACAATCCGTCCAATATTCCTGCCCCCAATCAGCACAGACTCATATTGAGAACAGGTTACTCTTACATTGGGGTCAGGAATGTGGGGACCCTTATGGGAAAAACAGAATATTTTAGAATCCAAAAGCGTAAGAAGATTAATGGGGTTTCTTACAATAAACCAGGTGGAAGGGGGATACATCAGAAGGCCTGGGCGAAACAGGGTAGGTATAATATTAAACAGTGACCTGCAGCAAGATGGTCACCCTAGTTATGAGAAGAGGAGAGGAGGAGCTCGTTAGGTTCATTTCAGGAATGTGGTGGTTGAAAGCACTCAGAGCAGGGGGAGACTGAAGCAGACGTGGGAGTAGGTTGTCCGTAAGGATATAGGAGATAGGTGAGGGGGATCTGGTGAGAGATAAGTGAGGGTAGAGGGCTAGAATCCGCAGAACCGACCCTGCCACAGGTGGGATAAGGGTAGTATGATAATGGTGAGTGGCTTATCCTTGATAGATGATAACCCGAAATTGCCTAAGCAGGAGTAGCAGCAATACGTCAACGGTCCGCTTAAGTCGAACAATCAACTCGTGTTCCAGTACCTGTGGAAAAATTAACCTCAGCCGTAGCAACGTTTTTGGCACCTTTGGCGAATACTGTATCTTCTTTTCTAATTCTAATTCACTACACTGCAAGCAGCCTTATTTGGCCAATATGGCAGTGAAGAGACCAACTCTCACAAAACTCCCAAAACCAGAGGCGTAACGAGGAGGGAGGCGAAGGGGAACAGATGTCCCCAGGCGCAGAAGACACTCAGTGCAAAAATGCGGTTCGCATTAAGTTTAGAGGGCGCCAGAGGGCGCAGATTTCGGTCTTTGTCCCCGGGCACAGAATACCGTCACAACGCCACTCGTGGTCCCCCTACAATACTAGCAATTCATGGAGTTTTTTTTTTTTTTGAGGAAGCCCTCCACTTTATCCTCTCCAAGGTTATTCCATTGCAAAATGGTCCTTGGTAAGAAAGACCAGCCTCCAATGTCCTTCAATTTATATGAATGATCCTTTCTCCCCTTATACTCAGTCAGGGACATACTTCCAACCAGAGGTCCATCACACCCAGCAGAAGCAGTCTGATAAAACTTGCCCCTTTTTCTGGTCAACACTACCTGCATGGTTATATACAAAAGTGATAGGGTATGGCCTCCACCAATTCAATAGCCAGAGTGGTCAACGCCATGCATTTGTAACCAAATACACATCCCTTTCGTTTCTTGGTTTAATAGCTGATAATAACTGATCTAACTTCAACCTTTTTCCTTTGTTTTCTGAAGGGGCTTTTGAAACGAAGGCTGCTTTTCACAGGTGGCGGAAGTTACGGGACCAGGAGTCAAAGACTCAGTACAGGCAGGCCAAGACCACTGCTAGGAGGATAATTGCCCTGGTCAAATACCAGAAGTATGAGGCCCTCTACAAGCAGTTAGAGACAACGGAAGGAGAGAGAGAAGTCTTCAAACTTGCCAAGGCTAGAGATAGGGCAGCTACAGACATACCCCAAACCATAACAGTGACGGATAGTGAAGGTAGGGTCCCATTTTCCCCGTCAGAGGTAAAGAGGAGGTGGGAAGGGTCCTTCTAAAACGTCTTGAATACTGCAGGAAGAGAGGAGGACTTTGGCACCTATCCTGCATCGACAGGGGTGGTAGACTGTGTAACGGAGGAAGAAGTAGCCAGGGCACTTAGGAAAATGAAAGGCCGAAAAGCTGTAGGGCCTGAGAGAATCCCCATCGAAGTGTGGTGTAGCCTAGGAAGGACAGGTACCAGGTGGCTAGGGAATCTTTTCTGTAGGTTAGCTGGTGGAGATTGAATAACATTTGCATGGCGTTCAAGGTCAAAGGAGATGTCCAAGATTGGTGTAACTATAGAGGAATAAAGCTAATGAACCATTCCATGAAGCTCTGGTGGAGAATAATGGGATCGCCTCCAGGATAGAACTGGTGTCCGTGAAAATCAGTTCGGGTTTATGTCAGATAGGTCCACAATGGAGCCATTCTCCACGCCATCTTTATCGATCTTAGGAGGCCTATCACAGAGTCCTAAGACAGGTAGTTTGGGAGGTATTATGAAAAAGGGGAGTAGAAGAAGGATTTCTTCAAATTGTCCAGGTTGTGTATGATGGCTCCAAGGCCAGGGTAAGGACACGTTGGGGGAATACCGGGGGTTTTCCAGTGAAAGTTGGGGTGCACCAAGGTTCAGCACTTAGTCCATACCTTGTCATCCTGGTTTTGGACGAACTGCTTATGAGGGCAGGAGATTGGGCCCCCTCAGTGCTTGTCGTTTGCCAACTACATCGGAAAAGTTAGCGACAGCAGAGAACATATAGAGAAGAGACTGAACGATATTAAAGCAAAAGCAACTCCTAATCCTTTTCCCATCTATGACAGGGTCGGGTACCCATCTTGTCCCTCTGAATGGACATAGGGCGATATATTGGTCATAGTTTTTTTCTGCAGCCGGTTGCAGGCCAAAGCTGCACCCCTACGCTTATTTATCGTCGGTCTAGTGTTCGTTGGGGAATACTACCGACGCCAAGGGGCGAGCTTCTACACCTGGAAATGTTTGCATCCTCTACCCGTTGCATAGTAGAGAGGGTTCTTTTACGTGCAAGTGCCATCGTACCATCATAATACGGGACTTCGGTTTTACTTCTTATCCGAAAGAAGGCATACACGGCCTCTCTCTCGCCCGAAACAAGCCGACCCACCTCGTTCCAGTATCGAACATAGAACTACTGCAGTTGCCAAGCCTGCTAACCACTACCCCACCGCGGTGATAGAAACGGGAGGGCTAAAAATGAACATGATGAAGACAGAGTATTTAGCTTTCAATTGGGAAAGACAAGAAATTAACAGCGACGTACGTTCGAGGGGCGAACGGGTTATTAAAGGTGCAAGAGATAAAGCACTTAGGATCAACGTTCCAAAGCAGTGGGGAGATAGACTTGGATGCGACCCGTAGAATGAATGAGGGGGGGGGGGTGGCTGAAGTGATAGAAGTGATAGGAGTGATGAAGTGATAGGAGTCCTGTGTGATAGAAGGGTCTGATTGAAGCTGAAAGGAAAGTTCTATAGGGCAGTGGTTAGGCCAACCTAGCTGTATGGATCGGAGTGTTGAGCAGTAAGGAAAACCCACATCAATAGAATGAGCTGAGGCTGAGATGTTGGTGAGGATTGGCTGAATTGGATGAGAATTGGCTGAGGTGGTATGGAAACGTCATGAGAAGAGGGGAGGCAGAGGTCTTTAGGTCCTTGCCAGGAATGCAGGTGGTCGGTAGCACCCGGGACAGGGGGAGACCGAAGCAGACGTGGGAACTAGTTGTCCATAAGGACATGGCAGTGTGTGGGGTGTATGGTGACCTGGTGGGAGACAGGCGGGAATGGAGGGCTAGAACTCGCCGACCCGACCCTGCCATAGGCGGGATAAGGATATAATGATGATTGTGAAGGGGCTTTTGAGTCTCAACAAGTGCCCCTTGCTGTTTGCGCCCTTGGCATTTGTCCCATTGTCAATGCTTTTCTACGAAAGTGCAAGTGGGTACTCATCAGGGAATATTAATGATAACACAGGTCTACAAAAAAAATTTTTTCTCAGTTGCCAAGAATATGAGAATGAATTTAGATTATTTTGAGGGTGCTGATTTCAAAAATGTCACCACTTTTGTGAAATTGGCTCTACTTTTTGAGATATTGGACAACCTTTAAAATATGATACTTAATACTAAATGTCTTATATTTAATAAAAATGAACGTTTTCTTTTATGACTCTATTACATGTATATATATATATATATATATGATGTTTATAACGTTCATGGCTACAATGTTTTCACGGCTATAGTGTCTGTTTGGGCTGGTCCTGGCAGAACCTATGGCTTTTAATGGTAAAGGGTCTCGGATATACCGTTTGTTATCACGGTTATAACTTTTGCAGGGTCCTGGTGGGCAGCCAAGTTTTTCTTATCCTATCATAGATATGAAAAACTTCCAAATCAGATGTACATATGTACTGATTAGGAATGTTGCATATGTGCAGAATGTTCAACATAAGCTGTTCATTACATACATTGTACACGAACAGACCACTCAATGTTGCTAATGTGTGGTTTTAGTACTAATAACACAAGTGACCTAGAATTGAGGTGGTAAGACAATTTGGGATTCCTAATACCACTCTCAAAACAGCTGTCAACAATTGTGACAAAATGCAATGAATTTGTGTAGAGGTCAGGCAAGATACCAGAGGATATGTGTGCCTCAACATCCAGAGGTAGAAGCATTATTTGTTTGCTGGTGTTTTAGGACCCATCAACTACAAGGTCATTAGAGCCCCATCCACAGCATAGTTCTTATGCAGAAACTGAACAGACACAACACTAATGTGACGAATTTTGGGTATTAGTAGTAACCAGTTTTCCCAAGCGGCCACCCATGTCAATACTAGCTTTGGTTGCACTTCTTAACTTTAGTGATCAGATGAGAACTCGTGTGTCCAACGCAATCACTGCTCCCTGGTGGAAGCAACCATCCACTGTGAAGCTATCATCAATTCTTGATTACTGAACATATAGAGAAATCATTTATGTACCCCCACATGACGTTGTTTTACCACTACATGATATATATGCAATCTAATAAGTATTGTGGATAGAAAAAACCAAAAAAAGCATATCATGGCTATAGCGTTGTCACGGTTATAACGTTTGTTCCCTTTGGTCCCCAACAAAACGTTATAATCGGGTTTTACTGCACATACAGGGTGCATTTTTAAAGTAACCAATGACTTTATTTCAAAAACAATAAGATATGGGATCAACTGTTTTGGAAAAAGTTATAGTTCATGGAGGGGGAAATTCATTTCCTAAAACATTTCGGAAATTTCGGCAGTAGTTTTTTCAGGATAAGGCAAAGTTGCATTCTTTTTCAATAGATATGGGTATTTTTAACTATCGCATCACAGAGCTCTTGAAAAATGAGAAATTTTGATATAGTATGTTCCTAAACCTAAATTTAAAAATAAGCCTTCCAATCTGCATTTATAGGGATTTGTTAATGGCCTGTGGCTACAGGATTTTGTCTCAGTTATGCAACTCAACAGATTGTTGCACTTAGCCACCCCAACTAGCTAACTTGGAGTGCAGACTTGGTTTGAGCTCCAAGATAGCAAAGTCTGCACTCCAATTCTGTGCTCCCAAAGTTAGCTATTTGGGGCACATAACAGTGACAATTTGCTGAGCTGCATACCTGAGACAAAATCCTGCAGCCACAGGCAATTAACATATCGTCATTAATGCAGTTTTGAAGGCTTATTTTTAATTTGAGGTGTAGGAACATTCTATATCAAAATTTTTCATTTTCTAGAGCTTTCTGATGTGATAGTTAAAAATACCCACATCTATTGAACAAAATGTAACTTTGAATTAGTCTGAAAAATCGACTGCCAAAATTTCCAAACTGTTTTAGGAAATCAATGCCCCTCCATCAACTCTAAGTTTCCCCTAACGATTATTACCTATATGGGGTAGTTTTTGAAATAAAGGCATTGTTTACTTTAAAAATTACACTATATAAACTTGTGCAATAACTTTCTGTATGACTTTAGACAGTTTCATTACCATTTTTAAGTATATGATATATATTTCTGGCTATTCTGGGCACATCACCATGGTGCAAACATTAATTAGTTAATTATTCCAAAAACTAGAGCCAATTCAGCAAAACCAATGATATATTCTTAATCAGCATCATTGACTTTGTATAAAACCACTCAAATATCATCGGCAATAAATTCACTGTTTACCAGTGTAATACTTCGGAAATAAGAATACCCTTATGGGTTTGTAATCAGGGCCGGCGGGTGAAATAGCAGGACTAGGTGCTGAGTTTTCATGGTGGGCTGTCCACACAATGAAAATTATCTGAAATGCTTCTAAAAATTATTCAAATTATGGCTTCTTTGGGCAACATCATTGTGGGGTTTCAAATTAACAGAGTTCTGGCAAGATAAAATACATTTATTTTTCACTTTTCCAAGAAATGGATCATGCAGGATAGCAGGGTCTTATGCTGCTGCACCGTTTGCACACCCCGTCAGAATGGTTCTCTTTGTAGTTGCTGCAAATCTCCAAGGTGTATGTACTTTCACCTGGAGAAGCTCCAGAGCGGCAGTAATTGTAGAATTGAAGATCGTGACATAAAACCGTTCTGAGATATTAAATTCTAATTCTAGGTACATACAGAACGTTTCCTAATCATTAATTCCATCATTTGTGTTTTTATTATAAGACATTTCCATCCGACATACAGTATATAGTAAGAATTTTCTACATCATCCTGTAGCAAATTCTGTTGTTCTGTTCACCGTTCTTATACCTACGAGAACATTAATGTCGCATTTTTATATTAATAAAATAATAATGCTTCTTCTAGAAAGAGGCAGACCTTATTCAGAAAACATGACATTATGAAATATAGGAGAGTGAAAATGTTAATTTATAATAACAAAAAGTACTTTGCAAGAAAGCATTTCAGTTCTTTCTTTTTAGATACAGCAGAAATGAAACTTTTCTTTCATACATCATTGACATACTGCTTTATGAGTTTCACTAATAAAAACGTTTCTTTCACTACTGTAATTTATTGGAGTTTCGGTGGAGAGGTGATTTAATGCCTTTGTCAAATCAGTGAAATATACAGTAACTCATAAAATTTGTATCCTATTGATTTATGTAAGACTATTTTATTTGCAGCTTGCCTTTCGTTCTGTTCACAACACCGTTGAAGAAATTCGAGATAGCTTGAGGCGAATACTTCAAATGCCTGATGCACCTGGAGATCCGCATGTCATGGAATTGGAATTCAGCATATCCATGTACCTCAAGAAAACAATTGACAGATACGATGTCAAGAAAAATGTTGACGTGAGCTTCTTATTGAATATCTTCCATTGAATGTCTTCTCGTTTTTCATGAAATATTACTAAAGGTTCCTCACTGTCTTAATCTGCCCTTGACACTTGGCACATATCTGCTGCTGCCATTCTGCTTTCATGGCTCTTTCACACATCTGTCCAACACTGATCCATATGGCATGCGACCCTTGGTACTATCTTTTAGATTGTAGACTCGTCTCTTGAGATTTATTGTAACCCTGAAATCACAATGATTTCCACTTTCCTTTCCAAATTTTATTCAGGCTTCACTGAACCATTGGGTCACATCTCAATCTACTTCCCTATAACACTAAAACAGATCCCATGGTCTTAAGCCCATGTCCCTTTATGACCACTTGCACCGCCCAGAGTAGTACTTATTAGGCGCGTTTTGGCGAATGACCAGGTCACTTTTCGGCACATTGTTTTAGAAACAATGCGTTTTGGCGGTGCGCAAGCTGGTTTGGTAAGTTGCTTTGGTCAACTTTGGTCAGACCAAAGGATGACCAAAAGTGCACGCCTTCTGTAAATAGCATCCATTTTTCACAGTCCCCAAATGTGTACTGGCGACATTTCACTGCATGTGTGTGCATTTGATAGTTGTGGCGTTGCTGTAGCACCTGCGCAGGTAAAAATCGGATGTGTGCAGTAGGCCATAAACACAATGAAGAGGTATGGTGTGATCAGATACCTGACGACAGATAAATACAAGTTTACATGCCAGTACGTCGTAAACAGCTAACGGGGTCATACCTTTACTTTCCCTCTGACGAACGCCCCACTTGGAGCATCTCCCTCACCGATGCAGCTACCGATTTCTCCTATCAGCCTCCAAAGTCTTGGTCAAGGGTGGCGAACTTTTCTTTGAAGACGAGTCACTAACATGAAAAAAAGAGCAAAAAATTTGTCCGTGGGTCAGTTGCAATCACTATTTAATTTTATGAATAAAAAATTATTATTAATAATCAATATAATAGTTTATTAAAGTAGCAAATAGAGAACAGTTCTCGTCTGATCACTGAAGTTAAGCAACGCAAGCCCAGTTAGTACTGACATGGGTGGTCGCTCGGGAAAGATGGGTACTGCTAATACCCAATAATCGTCGCATTAGAGTAGTGTCTGTGCAGTATATGCATTAGAACAAACAAAAGAGAACATCATCATAATACCCTTATCCGGCATGTGGCAGGGTCGGATCTATGGGTTCTAACCGCCAGCTCCCCGTTCAACCCACACACTATGATACGATAAACTAGATATTATTCACGTTCGAGTGGGTCACTTAAAATTGCACGGTGGGTCACAGGTTCGCCACCACTGGTATTGGTAATCACCACTGCATTTGAAATTTCTCCACTACATTGTTCTAATTTGTCGCTTCCTTTTGCACATTGAGGCTTCCAAAATTACCCCTACGATTTACATCTGTCTTTTCCCACCAGTTAAAAAATCTACTAAAACTTCCGCCTGCAGTGGTTAAAATGGAATTTCAGATACCTGATTAGACTATAAGATTTACATTTCTCGTTTTGAAATAGTAATGATGACCCTGTTGATAATCACATTCAAGTCGGGAGGAGCTGTATTATGTTGGGCACAACAATTCTCGTCTGGTCACTGAAATTAAGCAACGCAACCCCAGTTAATACTAACATGGGTGGTCACTGCGGACAACTGAATACTGCTAATACCCAAAAATCGTCGTAACAGCGAAGTGTCTGCGCATGTTGGTTGGTTGGTTGTTTGTGTTTTAGGGTCCTTCAACTACAAGGTCATTAGAGCCCCGTCCACCGGGCAGTTCTGATGCAGGGACTGCACAGACACTACACTAAGCCGACGATTTTTGGATACTAACGGTACCCAGTTTTCCCAAGCAGCCACCCATGTCAGTACTAACTGGGGTTGCGTTGCTTAACTTCAGTGATCAGACGAGAACTGGTGTGTCCAACGCAACTTGTCGTTCCCAGTGTCTGTGCAGACTCTGCATTAGGGCTATAATGGCCTTTGTAGTTGAAGGGTCCTAAGACAACAAATAAATAACGCATTTCTCGGCGAGCATTTACCTTTCCATCCTTGTGTCCTAACGCTATGGAGCGACCTCAGTAAATGTAGTGCTTCTCAACCCTTTATCTATCACAGACCCCCTTCTAAAT
>JAAFCE010009109.1:1204759-1305015 GCA_013389805.1 Trigoniulus corallinus
TGAAATTTAAGGCATCTCTTCAAATTATAAATGCAAAAGCTCCATTTCGGGATACTTCTGTAAGATTGTCCTGTGATACACCATTAAGTTGTAGAGCAGAAAAACGATCTGAAAATCGGTTTGTAATACAGTCTTTGAACGCCATCAACAGTATCATCATATCGTTATCCCGCCTGTGGCACAATAATAGCCCATACTCCCACCTATCCCCCACCAGGTCCCCGCCCATCACACACACTCCCATATCCTTACGTGCAACCTGCTCCCACGTCTGCTTCGGCCTCCCCCTGCCCCGGGTGCTTGCGGCCACCTGCATTCCTGAAATGGACCTAACGAGCTCCTCCGCCCCTCTTCTCGTTACGTGTCCATAGCACCTTAACCAAATCTCCCTCATCTCTTTTGACGATACCCACCTGCCCCAGGCTACCTCTAATATACTCATTGCTAATTCTATCAGTTCTCAACACCCTGCTCATATTTCACAGCGTTTGCATCTCGGCTACTTGCATTCTATTTATGACGCTCTTCTTCATTGCCCAACACTCCGACCCATATAGCATAGTGGGCCTAACCACTGCCCTCTAAAACTTCCCTTTCAACTTGATTGGGCACACTGGACACCCTATCACAGGGCTCCTGCTATCACTCTTGTCTGTCTCCACTTCAAAGAAGTAATGAATCAGGCCTTCACTGACCCCCCCTGCAAGTATACCAAGGATTCCAGGTTAACAACTAAGGATTCCAACCTACTAAGGATTACAACCAGGTTAACACTTTCAAAAATCCTGAGAACCAGTAAGACAATAATGGAAATCTATTGCCCAAAACTTTACTCTTGGTCTCACTTATTTGTCTCTAAAACATGGTCATTTGCAGAACAATGTTAGGGTGGGGCAAATCTTAGAAAGTTTAGTGGGAATAGTTACTTAGGAATGTGACCTTCTTGTGCAATCAAAGGCATATCAAATTCCTGCCCAATTTCTATTTTAGATCTTATTGCATTTTTAATAATTTTCCCCTTTTGTCATCCTCTGCAGACAGCCATGATTTAAGCTTTTAATCATTCTGGTCTGTGTTGATCATTTTGCCATATTTTCGTCTTTCCCAATTCCTGATATTTTGTTTTCATTGATTTCAGGAGGTCTGTTCGCAGATTTGGGCTACTCTCTATGATTACCCATGTTTAAAGACATGTGACGGCCTTATAAACTACATCTGTGACTGTGTCAAGCTAGCATGGGGTTTGTGCAACCAAACACCACCATTCTACATCGAATATGAAACTAGAATTTATCGTCGTGACATGCACATACGTTTTCATTCATCTAATCAAGACTCTGATCAAATTAAAACCTATTTGTGGCCTGCTTTGCTTGAAAGAGAGAAAGGGCCATGTGTACATAAGGGAGTAGTGGTAACATGACTCTTTTTATAATATGGCTTTTGTATATGTACTCCCTAATACACGTACGGTTCTATTTAAACTAAGCACCCATTTAAATACATAGTTATAACACATACAGTACAAGTTAACATTCATTTATTATCATTTCATTTATTACAACATGGTTGGGGAAACGCCAGGATGCAATAGCAGGTTTCCCCAACTGATGCAGCCCATGAAGGTAGGAACTAAAACAAGCTTGGGTGATGGAATAAGGGCAAGGGCCAATAAAATATTGAGATACATTACAATCCCTAAAATGAACACAAAGAAAGATACATGCAGAAAACCATACAAATAATAAGCAATATAAATTATTAAAATATTCCTCCTTGTCATGACAAGTGAGATAAGATGCATAAAATATAGTGAGGTGAGATCATGAGATGACGAGCATGGAATGTACTGCTTGCCATGTGCCTGGCAGAACTGCAATCCAGAAGTAATAATAGTCATGGTGTGAAGCACAGTCCTCCGGGATGTTCACATGGGACAAGGGGTATGGTCGTTAATGTACCGTATTCATACAGAAAGGTGGAGGTAAGGTCCACCACCATCCAATATGCTGCTAAACTAGATCAAGATCCAAAACAGCAATAGAGTCCCAAACTGATCACACATGGCAGAACCACGAGCAGGAGAGACCTTACCTGGTAGGGTAGACTGGGGCATGTTGACGATACTAAGAGTTTTCAAATTAATTTTTTATTTTTCTTTTGAGATAAATTGTTTTACCATGCTGAGATACTTAGAATGTACCTTTATTTATTATTTAATGATTTGAAGTGAAACATTTTTTTGATATCTTCAAGGGTATTTTATAATTTTTAGTGAATGATGTAAAATTCGTCATTTTGACCCAGACCCGTGGCAAGATGACGGCCATAAAAAAAAAGTAAAAGAAATTAGTAAATTCTATTATTGTACCCTTACGTTTTAATTCAAAATAGGATTAGGCATTATTTATTACATTGTTAAGGTAAATGAAATAATATTTTTAATTTTTTTTTTTTTTGATTAATAAAAACGCATTAACACCGAAAGTTAAAATCGAAGTAAATCAGAAATTGAATTTATTGTCAAATTAAAAGATAACATTTCTAGTTAAAAATAATCACAGATAACCTGTCCGCTACAAAGAAGATGCCAGTTAACATTGAGGGTCAAGATGGTTCGCCAACTTGCCCCAGTCATCTTGCCCCAGCAACAATTTTAAAATTAAAGTATTATAGCGATAGGATTAAAAAATTATTTTAATAATTTGTCTAAGGTAGATGAAAATGCTACTAGATATTTCTATAGTTTACCTCTATATTAATTATATCTTATTTACCAAATTTGGTTTCATATATGGTAAAACCGGTAAATGCACCCCAGCAGGTAATACACCCCAGTTGTAATAGGACAGCTATCTTTGACGAGATAGTGTTAAACAGGGCCGTAACTAGGGCGTGGCGAAGAAGGCGACCGCCACGGGCGCAACTGGATTTGGGGCACAAAATGTTTAAGTTTTTTGTCATTATTGGGTTACGGGCAAGCGAAAGTTAGACACTTGCCACAGGCGCTTCATACCCCCGTTACGGCTCTGGTGTTAAAAGCGCTATAAGACAATAGATTATGTGTATGGCACATCGTGCATGCGTTTCTAGAACAATGGTTGTCATTTGGTTTGATGAAAATAAATAAATACTGCAGTCAGCTGTAAAAGTAGATCTCCACAATTTATTGGAATGTATCTGGTAAAAGTAAATGCTCATAAACGTACTGACATATTTTAAATTTGAAAATGGTGTATTAAGTTAAGATCCTTAATCTAAAATTTGGCCAAGTTTCAACTCTGTACCATGTCCATAAAATATGTTATGATGGTGGAGCACATTGCACCTGTTTTGGGGAAAACGCCCCACAACATTTGGGGTAATATGTCCCACAACATTTGGGGTAATATGCCCCACAACATTTGGTACCCCACTAACATTTATATGTTTTGCTTCAGAAAATTGGTAAAACCTATATATTAAAATAAACTAGAGCTAGTTTCACTCATAACGCTTTAGCACAGGGGTCTCCAACATATAGCCAGTGGCCGGATGTGGCCCGCCAGTCGATTTTTTCTGGCCTGCGGAAGGATTCCATAAAACAGTGTTGAGCCATAGAGCAAGGACAATAAAATATTTTTCTCTAAATATTTTACTTATCAAGGATAGTATACAGTTTGTCATAACTTCTTCCAATAAAATGGAATACAGAATTAATTCTATATTCCATTTTAATTGAAAAAGGTTGGAGAAGCCTGCATGGGATTTATGATTTACAATTTTTACAATTTGTGGATTTTTTTTAAAAAAAAATAACACCATAAATTGGGTTATGGCCAACCAGGGTTTGAAAAAATTCCTAATCCAGCCCACCAATTGTAAATGTTGGAGACCTATGCTTTAGCAGAAGCTTGTTAGATGGAAAGTGAAAATTTTTGTTATGAATGTCATGAGTATTACTATTCCACTAAGTCAAAAGTTGACTGGATGCAATGCAGTGAATGTTTTGGTTGACTTCATTAGACATGCAACAGCCACAAAGACATTTGCAATGAATGTACCACATAAGAGAGGCATAATTAAGTAATATTTGGAGGTGGTGCGTTTTACCACCCAGTGCACATATGTCAAAACTTTGTTTTATTTCCTAGTTGTAGTTAAATTGTAACATTTCATTTATAGGATTCATGAACGACTAATGTCACCTTATTAAAATTATAAAATAACTTTGAGATTCATATTTCATTATTTCTAGTTATAGCGATTTTTTTCAAAATGTGGGGTGTATTACCCCGTTTTACCATAGCACACAGCAGGAAAACAATGAAACGCATGCAAATAATATTGTAATGACAACAGTGCCTGGACCACGTGCGGATCCAGGATGGAGTTTTTGGGGTTGGAACCCCCTATACACATATAAATTTATATTTGCATAATATGTGGGGTTTAGCTCAACCACCCCCTCAGAAGAAAATCCTGGATCCGCCACCAGCCTGGACAACATGACTTTATAGTGTCTACCCATGAGGAGTAATAGTAGTATTCCTATGATGCCGATAAGTAACAAGGAAATCGCTAATTAAGTCATTAGTCATCTCGCCACAGTCTCCCCTACTTAACTGTTCCAAAATTAAGACACCTGAAAGGTTATCACAGTAAACAAGTTAGATGCTAAAACCGCCTTAAGAATGTAACTCCCTTAAAATCAAACTACTGAATAAAATTGCCTTAAAATAGCCTAACAAGAGGAAGAGCTAACCCAGGTTCTTCAACAGGATAATACGCGAAAGTTTGTTTTTACAGCAATGTAAAGAAAGTAAAAGGTAAGTTAGATAGTTACATAAGGTGATAAGTTACATCTAACAAATGTGCGTTGAGCCTAGGACATTGGATCGAGGGAGCGGGTGAATTGCAAAAAGCAATTCAGGACAATCAATTGACCCGTGAAACAGGTTATAAATAAGAAGCAAATGATGATACGCAATAGCTCATGTAAAATTAAAAACGGCAGAGTGCAGCCCTGTGACAGAACCAGCCTGAATAATTAGTCCGTTATAATAATTCGCAATAGGAGTAAGATGTGAAGAAGCACAAGACGACCAACAGTTAATTGCATAAAATCTCTTGGGATGACCACATACAGAAAGAGATGACGTTTTAACTGAGAATGCTAATAGATATTACCAAATTTTGTTCTGGCCATAAAGCTTCTCCAAATCGAAATTTGAATAAGTTTGGCCTGCATAGCATAAGTCAATTTATCATCCATTAAAACTCCCAGGTCTTTGATAACATAAACTCTGTCAACCTAACAACCATTATTGAAGGCATATGGAAAGCCGATGGGAATGGGTTTGAGAGTAAAACATGTAATTGCTAATTTACTATGATTTAGTTTTAAACTATTCCAGTGAAGCCATTTTTCTACTGAGGATATTGCTGACTGAAGCTCCTGTGCACCACTTAAATTAGTAACAGTATGTCAAATTTTCAAATCATCAGCAAATCCAAGAGGGTACTAGGGAAGGGTAGAGACCAGAACAGATCTTTTAAGAAAATAGCAAATAATAAAGGACTTAGTGAGCTTCTTTGGGGGACGCCAGAATTCAGTGTATTAAATTTAGAGAAAACATGGCGCCCTAATTTAATAAAATTCAGGCGATTGCTAAGCTAGTTATCCAAGGAAGTACAGATATCAGGGGATTCACCATAACAGCCAAGTTTCCATATTAACCCTCCAGGAGCGCATTGGTGAACTTAGTTCACCATGCACAAAATTTCAATAAATTAAAGAGATTCATTTTCTAGGTCCCAGTTTGATTTCAAGTTTCCATCTTCAGCCATCATTTTGTTTTTGGGGTTCAAAATCAATCTGGTAATATATGGTGATTGAAGTTCACCAATGCGTGTGGCAAAGAACAATCAGAGTAGCCCAAAAGTTACATTTTTCAGCATCATTAATTCTGTTCTGTACATGATATATTTCGCATAATGTCATTTCAATACTTGTCAAACATTTATGTACCAAAAAGTCATTTTGAAGCAATTCTGGTGAGTGAATAGAGGGATAACATACTGTACTATAAAATCTCACGTAGTGCCCGTGGATTATACGCGAAACATAGGGTCATTTAGTGTGGACTATATGAGAGGGCGGACTATATATGAGTGCCGACTATAAATGAAACCAAGGGTTCTCAATGAAAACTGCTCATTTTCTGAACATTTTATTACACTTAACAACGTGACTTTATGCAGTACGTTCTTATTTATATGATAATGCAAAATAAAATCTTTCACATTTCAATTTCATCATCAGAGCAATCTGACATTTCATGTTGAAATTAATTTGATCCCATTGGCCCTACAAGTTGCGCCACTGGCTACATTAGGAATTTTAACGTGCGGACTGTATTTGAACCATACCAATCGCTAATGCAGACTATAGACGGGTGCGGACCTCACTTAGTGGTGTCACTAGGGTCTGGGTCACCCGGTGTAGTGACACCATGGTGTCTCCCAAAAGAAAGCTGTTTCTTCTGCTTTGGTGTTACCCCCATTTCTCACGATGTGAGTGGTGTCACCCGGTGCGGCCCACACCCTCCTAGTGACGCCGCTGACCTCACTCAAAAATCAGTGGCCCCAGCAGCTAAGTTTTGTGTATAAACGCTCTAAAATTTGGCAAATGGTGAAATTAAAGCAATCGGCTGATAGTTCTGGGCCAAGGATCTGGCTCCAGATTTATAGAAAATACAAAGAGATAACTAAGACAACATTTTGATGGGCTGGCCAATTAATCTTAGCTGACAGGCCAAGAACAAAATATTAAATAGGCTTAGTGGGAAACCAGGCTTTGCTTTTGTTACATGGTTGTTGATTTCTAATTATCATAGTGTTTTGAAATTGATATTATGAATTGAAAGCTTGCTTTTCCTAGAGATTACTGTCTGTAGTGGAATTACAGTATCAGCTTGAAGGAATATTGCAGGCTAAGAAAAATGGACACTGTAGCTGTCGTTCAAATCTGCTTTTGTGCAAGTATGTACTTTTAGAGCAGTAATGCACTGGTAACTTTTAAATAGCACTAATTAAATAATTCAGCACCTGAAAAATAGGATGCACTATGGGGAAAACGCACTGGCAGCTTGCTCCAGTGGTCAGTGGGTTACGATTGTACAGTTTGTTCTTGCAGGTCCCGTTGCAGTTAGGCCTCATGACATAATTGTTGTATAGGTTGCTCTTAAGGATCACACTGATATCGGTGACACTGGTCATGGAAGTCATGATGCAGTCCCTTCCTTTTGGTTGATGCTCTATTTACAAATTCGTCACAAACTGCATGGAGACACTCGTGTGAAACTCAATTTGTATTTCACTATAGCCCCTAGAAACTCCTACCAAACTCAAAGGGAACCACGACTGCGAAATTGTGGACATCATCAGTAATTGAAATAAGGTATTGTAATTGCATGACGGCATACTGGCATCATTATAATGTTGAATTACAATATTTTTTTTAACTTTATGCTATTTTATTAAACTTTTAGTATTATAAATAACAATATTTTGTGGTATGCATACCTCATCGCATCCTCTGCACACGTACTGTAGGTTTGTGCCATTATGCATGCGACCAGAGGCATACCAAGGGGGAGGGGGGTACAGACTGCACTCAATGACGCTATTTTGGGGGGGGGGGGGGGACACTATTGCTCATGACAGGTAATTTGGCAGGTGTTATGAAAAGGGAGTAGAAGAAGGGTTTATTTGAATAGTTCAGGATGTGTATGATGGTTCAATAGCCAGAGTAAAGACACCATGGGCAAATACTGGAGATTTCCAGTGAAGGCTGGGGGACACCGCAGTTCGGCACTAAGTCCATACCTGTACATTCTGGTTATTGACGAGCTGCTAATGGGAGTAGGATAATGCCCCCCCCCCAATCCATGATATTTGCTGATGATATTAGAGCGATAGAATAGGTGGGATTGAAGAAGACAGAAGACAGATGAAGGCCGATGAAAAAGACAGAGTATTTAACCTTCATTTGGGAAGGACAGAAAGATAACAGTGACGTACTTTCTAGGTGTGAAATGGTGAAAGAGGTGGAAGAGGTAAAGTACTTGGGATCAAGATTCCAAAGCAATTGGGAGATCGACTCTGATGTTACCCATAGAATCAATGGGGATGGTTGAAGTGGGGAATTGAAGCCGAGTCCTCTGTGATAGTAGGGTCCCAATCAAGTTGAAAGGAAAGATTTGCATGGCAATGGTTAGACTATCTGTGCTATGAGTTAGTTGAGGGAGGGAGATCATTCTGGATTAATTTCATGGGTTGGGGAGTAAACCAAGCAGCCATAACAGGACAAACCCTTAGAAGGCTGCTCGCAGAAGATGAGGAAGTAGGTGTAAAGGACGTAGGAGAGGGGAAATTTGCAGCACCCAACGTTCTTTATCAACCGCCCCAGGTTGGTTCTCACGTGGGCTTGTGTTACTTAACTTCAGTGATCTCATGGGAACTGGTGTGTCCAACTCAACTTGGCTGCATGGCAAGGGATTTCTTCATAGTAGTCAGAGATACAGTAGGTGATTGAGGTGTTGTGGACATGTAATGAGAAGAGTGGAGTCAGAGCTCATTAGGTCCATTTCAGGAGTGCAGGTGGATGGAAGCACCTGGCACATGGGTGAGACCGAAGCAAACGTGGGAGCCAGTTGCCTGCAAGTGTGGGGTGGGCGGGGACTGTGTTAAAAATAGGCATGAGTGAATGACTGGAACCTGCAGACCCTTATTATCATACCCTTATCCCACCTGTAACAGCGTCGGGTCTGTGGGTTCTAGACCTTCACTCCTGCCTATTTTCAACACAGTCCCCATCCACCCCACACTTGCAGACAACTTGATCCCACATCTGCTTTGGTCTCACCCTGTCCCAGGTGCTTCCATCCACCTGCATTCCTGAAACTGACCTAATTAGATAGGTGGGAGTGGGGGGGTTAGAGCCCACAGGCCACACCCTGTCATAGGCAGGATAAGGGTACAATGATGATGATGAGGAATTGTACAAATTTTTTATGCGTTCAGGTTTGTGGGAGTGTCTACAGTATATACTGAAATACACATTGAATTTAGCGGGAATTCCTAGGGGCTATATTGAAATACACATTGAGTCACAGTATAAAGAATATACAGTATGCGCACTGAATAGCAAAATTACTAAAGTTGAAAATCGGCGCCACCTGGCGGCAAGGAAGTAAAAGCTGCATTTACGTGCATTCACTGATGATTAAAATTCAAGATGCGAGTTAATAAGGAGCGTTATTTTTCAGCAATTAATTGCAGCAACAATTCTGGGAGTAAACATACTGTATTTTAAAAATTATGAACACAATCCATCTGCTAGTGGCAACTTAAAAGAATTCAATGAATTGCATCAACAATTGGAAAACTTATAGTATGACTCCAAAGAAAAAGTAGAGAAGGGCCTAAACAATATTATAGGAGTGACTTTAGCATCAACGTTCTAAAGAAATGGGGAGATAGACTCAGACGTGACTCATAGAATCAATGGGTGATGGTTGAAGTAAAGACAGGCAAGTGGAGTCCTGTGTGATAAGAGGGTCACACAGGCGTGAGAAAGAGCAACATCAATAGAATGCAACTAACTGAGATGCAAATGCTGCAGTATATGAGTGGGGTATCCAGAGCTGATAGAATAAGGAATGAGTATATTAGAGGTGGCCTGGGGGTGGTGGACATTGTGGTGGGAAGGAGAGGAGAAGGAGAGGGATGGAGAAGCTTATTAGGTCCATTTCAGGAATTCAGGTGGTTGGAAGCACCTGAGGCAGGGGGAGACTGAAGCAAACGTGGGAGCAGGGAAGTGTCTGTAGGGATATGGAAGTTTGTGGGGTGAATGGGAACCTGGTGGGAGATAGGCAGGGGTGGAGGTATGGAAACCTGCAGAAACGACCCTGCCAAAGGTAGGATAAGGGTATGATGATGATGCATGTTCCCTTAGATCATGGGTGTCAAACATGCAGCCCTAGAATCCTAGAGTTACAACCCTCCCAATCAATGTCATGTAGTCTATATATGCAGTTTGCTACTCAGGTGTAACGAGATGGGGACAGTTGCCCCCTCATGACAACGCAATGTAACAGATGTGACCCTTGGGGTACCCCTAGTTTGGCATGCCCACCTCAGATACATGACTTTCAAAGGCTACCTCATTTACTGGACATTAAAATAAATACATTTAGGATATCATTAATGAACCATGTTCTTTAGAACATGAATCATGAATAAGTGTTTCACATGTAAGTAAAAATGGTCAAGTTTAAGTTGTTTATAGAAAAATTTCATATTGTCACTTGTTGTTATTACTTTGTATACATGAAATATACTGCACAATGGCATTTTATGTTAGATTGAGTTTTTTTTAATTAAATTTCATGTAATAATAATGCAGGAGTTGGGCATACTCCATTGAAATATATATAATATGTATAGTTTTTACTTCCTTGCCACTACGTGCACTAGTGTATAAAAACTTTAGTACGATTAACATGGGAGTGCGCATACTATATATACTGTGATTGAGTTTCACACAAGTTTCTCCATGCTGGTAGCGAACGACGGTATAAACAGCATCAGCCAATAGGAGCGAACTTCATGACGTCATAACTTCCACGCCCAGCATTAACCAATGTGCGATTTGTAATGTGCATTGGAAAAGGACACAGAGGTCAACAGGTCACTGATGTCACGCGTGATCTTGGCTAAAGCAGCCCACAGACGGCCAACTTGGTTGTCACAGACTGAACAACCAAGTTGACAACCTTCTCATCAACATCAGTTTTCGAAAAATTTTCAGCAAAAAGGTGTAGCGCAGCTTCCTCAAACTATGGTGCGGCCGAATTGCATTGGAGTGCGGCCAAGTTGCATTTGGTGTGTGGCCGAGTTGCATTGGAGTGCAGCTGAATTGCATTAGACTGTGGGCCAAGTTGCATTGGAGTGCGGCCGAATTGCGTTGGACACTCCAGTTCTCAGCAGATAACATTACATTAGTTTTGGTGGTGTCAAATATTTAAATAAAAGCTTTAATACAAATCAACCCTTAACTCAGTTTTTGCAGTGGTGGCAGATGCCCAGGCGCCCTGTACTACGGTTGTGAGGTCTGTAATTTGTGCTATTCGAGCGTTGACGGTAGGATGTTATGTGTGTATTTATTAATATGTATTCAAGGTGTTTGTATATGTTTTGTAATTAGTGCCTGGGTGGGCATGGAATTAAAATAATAATAATAACCTCTTTTTCGCCTATGGCAGGGTTGGGTACCCACCTTGTCTCTTTGAATTGACACAACGGTGATGTTTGGACGGTGCTTTGCCATGGCCATTGCCAACCAATACTTATTTACTGTCGGTCTACTGTTCGTTGGAAAATTCTACCGGCGCCAGGGGGAACTCCTGCATAGCAGAGGGTTCGTTTTCATGCAAATTCCATAGTACACCACATGGGACCTCGGTTTTTCCTCTCATCCAAAAGAAGGTGCACTCGAGGCATCTCTATCGTCCGAAGGAGCCCACCAACTTCAGTCCGGTATCTAACCTAGAACCACTGACGGAGTTATCAAGTCACCATGATAGGATCCAAGCTTCTCATACTGTGCACGAATTGTACCCCTTTAATAATTTTATACTTCACTTTTGGACACTGTATCTAGATCATTCCACACCAACTTCACTCAAAAATTTTTGAAGTGCACTAATGTTGAGAGCGAAGTTGACAACTCTGCCATAGACGAAGCAACTTGGTTGACAACAATAGGCTCCTCCCATGAAAAATCTAAAGTTTTTGATTTTACTTCAACCATTACCTCAACTTGACCTTTCAACCTTCAACCTACCCACAGACGATCAATTTTGTCGTCAACATGGCAAGTTGACGACACTGCTGACAACCAAGTTGACCGTCTGTGGGCCGCTTAAGGCTGTGGCCATGGTGGAGTGGTGAGGAAACCACTTTATTTTGCTGGCGCTGTCTAGTGAAATGAGCTGTAACTAATAAATGGACATTTAGCAATCGTCACCCCACTGTGAAAACAAACTTTTTGTTTCCTCCCCTCTCCAATATGATCACTTCCATTTAATGTGACCTTTTGTTTTGGGAGTGGTTCTCACTTCTATTCTCACTGAGCTCTCTCTACTCCTCTCCACCATGCCCACAGCATTAAACTTTGACCGTCTTCAAACATAATCTTCTCGAGGTTAAAGTCCATTGCCAGACGTCTTATTTTTCTTAATGACAACCACATGAGAATGTGGTGTCGGGCATTGTCTTCCATCAAGTCAGGAGAAGTCACCACCACATGACCGCGCAGTCTTCAAGTTCACTGCATCCAACTGAGGCGGTCATGCACCTTTGCAGTTAAGCAGCAGGCAGAGCATCGACATTCATTTGCTGCAATACAAATTGATAGCTGCTCACCAGCCAACCGCTGTGGCAAGCCCCCCCCCCCCCCCCCACCGTGCATTGTTGCCCTATTGCATTTGATGACCTACATATTAGTGATTAACTCGTTGTGGCGACTAGAAAATTGAAAAAAATTTGCGGGTGATTACCTTGTTAGTGGTAAAACTAGACCGTGTATGTTAAGGTAATCTCTGCACTTGGGTGATTAAAAGTTACTGTCTGAATGCCAACATGCTGCTAAGTCAGGCGGATCACGCATACATTATTATTGTAATCCCTTTATCCCGCCTGTGGCAGAGGCGGATCCACGGTTCTAGCCCTCGGGTATCGCCTTTTTCCCTCAGGTCACCTTCCACTTCCTTATGGGTCTCTAATGACCTTGTAGTTGACGGGACCTTAAACTCTAACAAACAACAACAACCACTTCCTTATACAACCTGCCCCCACGTCTACTTTGGCCACCTGCTATGCTCGATGCCCCCAACAATCTGCATTCTCTGAATTGACGTAACGAGCTTCTCCTGCCCCTCTTTTTAACATACAGTATGTCCATACTACTTTACTCTACTTTCCTCATGCTGTGGAGTTATGAAACGTCTTCTAACACTTTTAATTTGTTTAGTATAAAGTGCCATGTTTCCCAAAATAATTTAAAATTATTCCACCTCCAGTCGCTAATGCACATATTTCTAAATTCTCCCAGGCTGTATGGAATCTGGTGGCAGGCCACAGTTTGCACACCTCTGCGCTAGATATAGAGGTATTTATTGAAGAAATTTAAAAAATCCCTGCTTGGTAATTGCTTAGTTCTGGGTTCGATACTGGACCAAGGTAATTGGGGAATTGAAATTTATCTTGGGAAATGAATGATCCAAGGGAAAGCAGCAAGAATTGTGCTACATCGCTTCTCTCATAGACTGAGTGTGTCAGACATGATCAGGGAATTAGGGTGGGACTCACTACATCAAAGAAGGGTATCTGACAGCATTAATCTTTTAAACAGACTGTTGAAAATATGGTATGAGGGTCCCCCAGTTGGCAGCTTATCCATTGCAGAGTATAAGGGGAGAAATGACCATCGATTCAAATTGAAGGAGATCAGGGCATGGACAGACTCATATTAATGGAATACTCTTATGGAATGGAATACTCTTAGTGAAGATAATGTGAGGAACTTTCTACACCGTTACTACTTTTTGCAGTTTTTCACTCATTTGTAATATAAACGTGACAAGTATGGATGAAGTTGTAAGGGTGGATGGTATATAAAAGAAGAAAACCAGATTAACATCATATCTACTGTGTCTGAACTCGCAAAATCGCACATTGTTTCGTCTTTGATTTCAAAACCACTGAAAGTCACACAAGACACGTTTTGTTTGTACAAGCGATAAGCTTTTAGCATCTACACGCTACTTCTTTGCATGTGAAACACGTTTGTACATGCAAAGACGTAACGTGTAAATTGCCCTTCATGCTTCCAGCAGTGTCTTCTACTTCAAAATTGCACTTTATCATGTCTTCATATACAGTAGTCTGTATATGCTGTTGTTATCGCTCAACATTGCGCCTCTCCCGCATTTTGAATAATTCTAATTTCTAATTCCAATTGAATACACTGCAAGCAGCCCTGATAGTTCAAATTATCAGCGGAAATAATAACTCATTCCTAAGTTATATCTCCGTGAAAACCCCAAGGAACCTGAAGAATACCATCTATTCACCTCCTTTCAGAAAGTTCCTCACATTGTCCTCACTAAGAGCATTCCGTTGATGAAAGATGCTCAGAAAAATGTCTGTCCGTGACCTGATCTCCTTCAATATGAAACTCTGGTATTGCTTAGGTATTGGATGAGGGCTTATCATCCTGTGCACAATTACAGTAGGATCTAAATAAAATCTATGACTGGTGCATAACATGGGAATTGCCTTTAAACCTCCAAAAGTGTAGATTTTGTAGGAAATAACATAGGTGGTGTGTTTATGGTGACCCATAAACGCCTTGGACTTATTTTAAATTGTTAAAGTTACTGGAAGGATCATATTGCTAAATTGGTTTGTAGGGGTGGTCAATTCCTCCATCTGATTAGTAGAGTTCTTGAGGACAGCACAAAGGAGGTAAAGGAAACAGCTTGTTTTTCAATTGTGCGTCCAATTTTAGAGTATTGTAGTCCAATTTTGTTTCCCTTTAAGCAGGATCTATGTTGGGAAATTGAAAGGATCCAACGGAGGGCAACAAGAATTGTAATCCACAGGTTTTCTCGCAGGGAAAGTGTGTCCGACATGATTAAGGAATTAAGGTGTACACACTAAGCCAAAGGCGTGTATCACACAGCATTGGTCTTTTCATGAGACTGCTGCTGATGGGGTGCAATGGACCTCTTGTTGGAAGTGTGTCCCTGGCTGTGTATTAGGGGAGAAAGGATCATTCATATAAATTAAAGGAAATAAGGGGACAGACCCGACTCGTACTACTGGTAATTTTTGCCAAGTACCATTTGGCAATGGAATACCCTTCAGAAAGATAAAGTGGAGGGCTTTCTGAAGGGGAACGTCACCATTGCAAGTATTGTAAGGGGACAAAGCAACAATTGCTTAGGGGTTTTACGAGTGTTACAGTATCTTATATTGCACTGAGAGTTAGTCTCTCCAATGCCAAATTGACCATAGAGGCTGCTTGCAGTGAATAAGAATTAGAAACGGTTGGCACCAGCCTTCAGTGCAGGCTCTGAAGGCCCGCTTGTGCCACTCTTGCATCCCCGGACAATGATTTTGAGTGTATATTAACTTTGATTAATATTTATATTTGATTTAGTATGCAGTGTATTCTTCACTGCTTTATAAGTATGTTGGGTAATTTAGAAGAAACACTTGCATGCAGCACGTCAGTAAGTAGGATCCAGCATTAATGGGGAATAGGTTCCAAGCCCTGAGAACCAAGACTATGCTATGATTTTTTTTAATATCTAATATCAGTACACTCTTTTTGTTCAAAAGACGCAAATTAAATTATGTCATAGTTATTCATGCGTGTGTTTATTCATATTTAATGGATATCATGGATAGAGTTGAGAGGAGAGTTGTATTTTTCATGTTTCAAAATTAATTAATTTCAAATTAATTCCTAATCATGTTTAATACATTTATTTATATTCCTATAATCTTTTCAATATCCATTTTACATCATTACTATTAATAAAAATCATATTTGAAATTCAAACATATTCCATTAATCCGGATGAATGTATAATAAGAACATTATGCTAAAATGGTATGTATTCTGTCAGTTGAATAACATGTGTGGTTTTTATCATCAGTCAAATGAAAGAATGTATTTATTTAACTTCCATTGAATCGGAAACAATTTTTCAAGTTAAATTACTCTTCTTAAAGCTGTATTTCGTATACAGGCTAAGAAGATTTGATCATAGGTATTAGGATAAATATTTTAGTCATACTAATCCAAATTCTAAGCATTTACTGTATGTAATTTTTGAATTTATCCAGATGTGTAATCTTTTTACTATTTGTATTCATGATTATGGAGTAATGGATCTAGGAATGTTGAATATTAAATCCTTAACTATGGAAGTCCATTCATTCAACTTTTATATCAGTAGTGGGATTCTTATATCGATAAGCTAATGGATTAAATTATATTGCATTAATTGCTGCTAAGAGACTAGTGTCGGATATCATAAAAATCAGACCATAATGGTATTAGAAAAAGGCAAAAATCACGTCATGACTTCTCGGTCAACCCAATATGTTAACCCTTCAACTGCCAACGGTGTTTCATCACCTTTAACAGCCAACGGGAGACAAAATCGATCTCTTAACTTTGACGGGTTGTAACTTTTGAATGGATTGAAATATTTACATGAAAAATAGAAAAAAATTAAGGCTTATTTATCATAGAAAAAGATTAGTCTCCGTGAGAAGCTAAGAAATAGAATTTTGACATAAGAAAATGTCTTTAATTGAATGCAGGTCGAAAATCGCCAGATTTGGGCATAGGGGTGGGAGTTCATAAGGATCTCTTATTCAGTAAACAGATGCATGCGACTTTTCACAAGAATATGCACAAACTGAACAAATTACAATAAAATTATCAATCAAAACATTCAAAACAATTAGTAATGCTACATCAGTTGCCATTCAGAGAACGCTCGAAAACGTCTGCCAAGAACGTCTCTTTGCTACGAATACCTCGCTTTGCATGACAGCGTTTGGAGACACTAGGTGGCGCTGTCCGCTGTTGGTCTTGCTCCTCCGAACTCAAGGAATTTTTATTGAAATTTTGGTGATTTCGGCAAATTCCAACCTTCTCTAGGGTGAAGTCGCCTTTTTAAAGGCATGAACCCTCACTTCTGTTCCAGCATAAGGTAGGGCTGTGGGTGTTGGGGCCGTTTTTGGGGGTGGGGAACTAGTAACGAGGTTTGGCAATAAGCCTAACCTCATGACGTTCTCTGCCAATATCAACATGGTTCAATGTGCATCGTCTGCACTGTTTGCAACCAAGCTGCATTATAATAGGACCAACTCCAGGCAGCAAAAATTTTAAAGTTATTTTAATTAAAATTATATTTCAATTTATATTCGATTTTGATTTTAATTTAATTGAATTGAATTTAACTTATTTTGAATCTGAATTGATTTGGACTTCATTTGATTGAAGATAGATTTGATACAGTTTGATTTTAGTTTGAATTTAGTTTGCTTTAGTTTAAATTTAGTTTGAATTTTGTTTGAATTTAGTTTAAATTTAGTTTGAATTTTGTTTGAATTTAGTTTGAATTTAGTTTGCTGTAGTTTGAATTTGATTAAGGTTGGTTTTGATTTAGGTTTAATTTAATTTAATTATTCAAGTAATTATTTGTTAGGTTACCTGGTTTGTTTTGGTTTTTGTCTAGTTCTTTTTAGTTTGTTTGGTTTCTCAGGTTGGTTTGGTTGTTTGGGGTTTGCCATTTTGTTTGTTCTCTATTTTTTTGACATGCCGTCCATGGACGGCATGTGACTTTTCAGGTGTAGGGTGTGACCCAGTGACGTGTCGTGTGAGTGGGAGACCTCGGCTCACATGGCAGGGGCGATGACATCGAGTGTCTCCTGTGGGGTAGGACTGCACCCCCACAGGTATCCCCGTCACTATCACTGTGAGTTCTAGGCGTCTGGCTGGGGTGCCCTCAGCCAGTAACGTCGCACAGGGTGAAGGTGTTGGGCTACGGTTGGGGACGTGGAATGTCGGGACCAGGAACTAGTTGACACTCTTAAACACAGACGTATTAGTTTAGCTTTCCTGCAGGAAACAAAATGGAAGGGAAATAGGTCACGGGTAATGGGGGAGGGGTACAAACTCATATACACAGGTAGTAAAGAGGGTCAAAATGGGGTGGGCATCATGTTAAGTAGAGAATTGCACCAGGGTTTCACCTCAGTCAAGAGAGTTAGTAGTAGAATAATGTTAGTAACAGTTGTGTGGCAAGGCATAGGGCTACACCTCATAAGTGCTTATGCCCCCCAAGTAGGCCTGGGTGAAACGACTAAAGCAGATTTCTCTAGGGACTTTGATGAGGTAGTACAGTCAGCAAACATCACAATTAGACAGGGCACAGGAAATGAGCACTTAATTATTGGGGGTGACTTTAATGCCCATGTTGGAAAGGATGGTGTGGGATATGAGGAAGTACATGGGGGATTGGGGTATGGGATGATCAATCCCAAAGGGCAAAAGGTCCTAGAGACAGCAAGAGCACATGGCCTTGTATTGGCCAATACATGGTTCAAGAAAAGGGAGAAGCACTTAATCACTTACCAAGCACCTCAGGGGATGTCACAAATAGACTTTTTTATCGTTAGGGAACAGCACAGGAATGAGATCAAGGATTGCTGGGCACTACCCAGTGAGGATTTCCAGAAGGGAAGTGGCCATAAGCTGCTCATGGCAGAAGTCCTAGTGAAGGGGGGAGTCAGGAATCATACCTGGAAAGGAGAATCAGTTATCAGGTGGTGGAAGTTGCCAACCAAAGCAGATGAAATCAGGCAGGAGGTTCTCAGCCAGGTTGACTGGGATTGGGATGGGTCAGCCAATGCCATGTGGGACAGGGTTGCTAGGAAAATTAGGAGATGTGGGGAGGAAATGTTAGGTTTAGGTAGAGTAGGAGGCACTTATAACGGCAGGCAGACTTGGTGGTGGAATGAGGAGGTGAAAGCTGCCATCAAACTAAAAAAAGAGGCTTTTCATAGGTGGAGAGAGGTAGAGGATCAGGTTTCAAAGATAGAATATGTTCAGGCAAGGAAAAACGCCAGGAAGACCATTGCCCTGGCCAAGTTCCAGAAGTATGAGGCTCTATATGAAAAGTTGGGGACAAGGGAAGGAGAGAATGCTGTTTTTAGACTGGCAAGGACCAGGGATAGGACTAGTAAGGATGTTGCCAGGGCCATAACAGTCAAGGATACCAAGGGTAGGGTCCTTTTTCAACCAGCAGAGGTAGTCAAAAGGTGGGAGGAATACTACCACAGTCTCTTAAATGCAGACTCTGGGGCAATGGTCACAGGCAGAATCCCACCCACACCACAGGCTGTGGACAGGGTGAGTGAGGTGGAAATAGTCAGAGCCCTTCAGAAGATGAAAGGTCAGAAAGCAGTAGGCCCTGATAAGATCCCCATGGATGTTTGGCACACCTTAGGCCCCACAGGAATTACATGGCTAGGAAAGCTCTTCAATAAGTTAGCAAATGGGGACAGGATGCCTTCTGCAAGGCGAGAAAGTTGGATAGTACCACTGTTCAAAGGCAAAGGTGATGCCCAGGACTGTGGAAACTATAGAGGCATAAAGCTGATGAGCCATTCTATGAAGCTGTGGGAGCGAGTCATAGAATGTCACCTCAGAGACTTGACTATTGTCCGGGGAAATCAATTTGGGTTTATGCCAGGCAGGTCCACCATGGAACCAATCTTCATTCTCTGACAGATGATTGAGAAGCATAGAGCTGTAAGGAAGGACCTTCATGCAATATTCATTGACCTGGAGAAGGCATATGATAGTGTCCTCAGACAGTTAGTATGGAGTGTTTTAAGAAAGAAAGGTGTGGATGAAGGCCATATTAGGATAGTGCAGGATATGTATGATGGTTCCATCGCTAGGGTGAGAACAGCATGGGGAAACACTGCAAGCTTCAAAGCGGAGGTTGGTGTGCATCAGGGGTCAGCACTTAGCCCATACCTATTCACTTTAGTGATGGATGAGCTGCTGACGGGAGTAGGGGAATGGGCCCCCCAGTGCCTGGTATTTGCACATGATGTGGGAAGGCTTGAGGAGTCCAAGGAAGATGAACAAAAGGGCCTACAAGACATGAAAGCAGCAATGGAAGAAGGGGGCCTTAAGGTGAACACGAAGAAGATGAGTACCAAGCTTTCAACTTTAGTGGCCAGGGGCAAGATGGTGAGATTCGGTGTGGGGGAGAGGGGAAGAGTTGGGGAAGAGTTTCGATATCTAGGATCAGTTTTCCATTATATTTAAAAAATAGTACGTACTAAACATTACCTATTTTGATTTATTTACTTTAATTCAGTGTTGGACGAGTGATGTTGCATGTGTTATCAGACAGTAGTGAACTATATTCTTTATATGAAAAAATTAATTCTAACTCAAATATTCGTCATGAACAATCCAAGCACAAAATAAAACGGGGAAATACAGCAATGAAACTGCTTAGTACAGATGGCCCCACATGAAAAGAAATAAATTTGAAGAAAGTTAAAAGTAATATATGGAAATATAATTTTAATATACGAAAAAATATCATTATTTGGCACAAATATTCAAATAATACATTTGACATATATAAATTTTATTTTCTTAAAAATGCATTCTACAAAATATAAAACCAAGAATATTACTGTTCAATTGCGAATATATTTCACCATTTGAGTACATTTCTGTTATATTTGAAATATAAATCTATTCATGTGGAGTGTAGACAGTCGCCGGAGCAACTGAGGTGACTACACTCATTTAGAGATAGGGGAAAACCCGTCGAATCGGTCCGAATTGTGGGTTTGAAAAAATATGAAAAGATATGGTTGAGATTTTTAGATCAAATTACAAGACATTATTTATTGTGAAATTTTGCCGCCCGTGGCGGGCCGTCCCCTGATCTCTAGTGGAATGCAGGTTGCTGCTCATACAAAAGTGTGATATCATGACAAGAGGTGCCAACTCAGATGTCGGTTTTTGGCCATTAGCACTTTCAAGATGTTATTTTGTGAACGACGTTTTCCTAACTTTTGAATATTAAAAAGAAAACATGATAACTTGCAGAAGTAACTTTGGGAAAAAGACATTCTAATTCCAGGGTGTGATGAAGGCGTATTGCAAAAGACAATTGAATGAAAAGGAAGGGTCGCCGCTTATGGTGATCACTTCTAGATCTTTTACTTTCGATAATAATAAATAACCGGCCAATAATACTAAGCGAAAGAAGCTCAATAGATCACAAATCCATATCAGAAAAATTGTAAGAGGTTACACATGCTGGTCACTTCATATGTAACCACATAGCAGGGTTGTAACGAGGGCGTGGCGAAGAAGGCGGCCGCCACGGGCGCAACTGGGCTTGGGGCACAAAATGTTTAAGCTTGTTGCCATTATTGGGTTAGGGGCAAGCGAATGTTAGACACTTGCCACAGGCGCCTCATACAACCGTTACGGCACTGAAAATTGCCATCAACACTACGTTTTTGATGTACACATCTGCAGATTGGTGGGAGCAGCAGATTGCATTGCAGTTCTCGTCTGATCACTCAAGGTAAGCAATGCAACCCCAGCTATAGTGCTCGCCATGAAAGATGACACATGGGAGGTAGAAGGTAAGAAAGTTTGCTACAAAAATTAGGGGGTTTGAAAATCGTCAAGTGGGAGGCTTCATTCAGTAATGGCAAGTACAACTTCAATGTTTTCCCTATTTTTCGAAGAGGACTCATCCTTTGCCTCCCACCAATGTGTTAACTTTCGTGGCGAGCACTATAGTGCTGAAATGGATGTCCGCCTTTGCAGTCTCTGCATTAGAACTATGCAGTGGACGGGGCTAATGACCTTGTATTTGAAGTGCCCTAAAACACCAACCAACAACATCCAGATTGGGTTATGTTTATTTGCATGCAGCCACCATCCATAGATTACCTTGAGATCACTGCATGATGGCATGTATGATATCAGAAATGATGACAGCAGCGAAAGTTTTATTATAATACTTTATGCAGATTGTTATTGTTAAGTAATATTCTATAAACTGGTTTGCTAATGACCGATGGTAACATTATCCATGATTATAATATCTGGCTTCCACTGTATAAAGTGGCATGAATTAAATATTTCCTTTCAGAAATTTCTGAGTAAGCTCCATGGAGTTTTTTGATATTGGCCAGTTCCTCTGGCCACTTCCTGGGATTCAAATATAAAACTCTTAAGTCATTGGCTGGCACCATTCAAAAAGAAAAAAAATCCTGCTTTGATACTCTTTTGATACTTATTATTTATGAGAACCAAACAATGGTTCAAATGCAATCGTATGGCAGTTCTGGTATTATCTGCACCATTGTTTAGAACATCCTGTTTTCAAGAGTAAGTTATTTTTCTCCAAATAAAATGTTCAAATAGAAAGTTCAACTTCATTTATAACCTAGGTTTGTGAATTACATTTTAAATCAGAAGAGAAATTGGAAGTGACTGAAGCATTTGATTACAAGGCTGGAAATTCATGTAAAACCATATTTTGATTACAAGGGTGGTAGTATTCTTGGGGCTTCCTATGATGCTTGAAAACTACCACGAAAGCTTATGTTTTCATGTGTCAGAATACAAAACAGTTGTTCACATACACTACCCTATCAAAAGTCATGGGAAAACCCTTATTTGCATTAAAATGTGACATACCTTTGCAATATCATAGGTGGCATTCCTCCCAGCACTATATTACAGAGATTGCACTATTATGAGATGATACTGAATGCTGAAAGAATGTCTCAATGAAAAGAGCTTTGACTTCCAAAGAGGTACAATCGCCAGGTGCCATCTCAGGCAAAACTATTAGGGAGACGTCAACCCTCCTAAAAATCCCCAAATCAACCATTCACAATGTCATCCGAGCCTGGAAAGAGCATCATTGATTTAATTTGTAAGTGGTATGAAATTTCAAATGTGAAAACACCATGGAAAGGAAAGTGATTAAATAATGTTTATAAGGAATCACTGACTGTATTGCCAGATGATATAAGGTTCACATTCCTGCAACAAATGTTCCATTGTCTTGATGTATGGAAGGCAAACGATTTGCAAGAAGGGGCATTGTCTAAAAAACATGTGAGGCATTAAGTCATACAATATATGGAATTCTGCAAATAGCGAAGTACTGCATTGAGGAATTAAATTTCAAATATATTTTCCCTTGCAAATTTCAAACTGATTCACTAGAAGATAGGTTTGGAAAATACAAACAGCTGTCAGGTTCTCATTTCAAAATATCAGTAACACAAATACTTGAAGGAGAATTAAAATTATGATTCAGGATTGTTTGCCATTTGTTGTGAAATCACATAAATTTGGTGAAATTCTTATATGTCTCTTTTGCAATAAAGACATTATAGAAAACAATGAAACCTGTTATAAATTGAATGACTTTCAAATAGATGTTTTGCATGTCATTTACCCATGTGTGCCCAGGGAAGAATAGGCACACTGCATACCTGCATGTTGTAAGAGGGGACCAAAAGGGGTGACTTTTTCTTGCCCCAGTCTGGACAACACCACTGTCGCTGGCAGTCAACCCCAATGCCAATTGTCTGGTACTCAAGGATTATGCCACCCTAACAGTATCCTGTCTGAGGAACCTCGATGACCCAAATGGGCGTCTGCTCGTTGGGCTCCGTGGTGGGCAACACCTGCAGGCAGCAAATTCATAATTATTTACAATTATGGCAACAACAAAACAGAGGCTGGGGGCCTCTACAAAGAACCCCACCCCTCCCCCTTCTTTACCTTTATTGACTTGTGTTGAGCCAGTTGATGGTGGTCTCGGTCACCACCAAACTGAGTGCGCCAGCTGCCATTGAGTTGATGGAGACATGTTCTGCTCCAACAAAGAGGCTGCGTTCCCGCAGCAACCCAACTGGAACAGGGAATGCACCTGTGGCATCTAGGGCATTGGCACTTGCCCTTAAAAAGAGGCAACGACCTCTTAGCCTTAAGGTCCAGGGTTCCACCGCCGATGCAAAGCATGTTCCTGCATCTAAGATTTTAGGTGCAGTCCAACCACCATTCATACCTTCTTCCTATCCTCCCTGGTGTATTTCCATCTCTGTGGAGGATTGTGCAGCCTTGGAAAGGCGTCGCCCTTTCTTATCGCCAAAGCCATCAAAGGCATTGCCGGTGATGTTACCTCGGTCAAGAAACTGCACAATGGCACCTTGTTGATGGAGGCATCTCCCCCACCAGACCAAAGCATTACTAAAAATGTGGAAGCTCGGTGACATCCCCATTGTGGTTGAACCCCATCGCACCTTAAACACCAGTAGAGGTGTGGTGCGGTGCCCTGACCTACGAGGGGAATCAGAAGAGCAAATAGTGGAGGAGCTCAGGGACCAGGGTGTGGTGGCTGTCTGCCGCACCGCCGTCCGACGGGATGGAGAATCCTGCCCGTCTTACACCTTGGTGCTGACCTTTGGTAAGCCCAAGGTGCCAGATTACATCATGGCTGGTGACCTCCGCTTGCCTGTACGTGCCTTCATCCCGAGTCTGCTTCGATGCTTCAAGTGCCAGCGATATGGCCATAGACAGAATTCGTGTTCTGCCAAGGCCATGTGTGGTACTTGTGGACAGGGTGACCACTCCCCCGAGCCATGGTAGACTGCACCTCTGCATTAACTGTAAGGGCAACCACCCCGCCTCTTCTAGGGATTGCCCCACTTGGCTGCAGGAACGCGCGAACCAGAAGCTGCGTGGGGAGCGGCGAGTTGCGTTGGACACACCAGTTCTCGTCTGATCACTGGAGTTAAGCAACGCAAGCCCAGTTAGTACTGACATGGGTGGTCGCTCAGGAAAGCTGGGTACTGCTAATACCCAATAATCGTCGCATTAGTGTAGTGTCTGTGCAGTATATGCATTAGAACTATACAGTGGACGGGTCTCTAATGACCTCGTAGTTGACGGGACCTTAAACTCCAACAAACAAACAGAAGCTGCATGTCCAGAAAGGTATCAGTTTTCCAGATGCACGGCGGCTGCTAGCCTTGCCAGGGACCTCCAGTCGTGGAGTGTCCTATGCAGGTGCTGCGAAGGCAGCTGCTGTGTCCTCTGCCTGTACCCAGACGGACACCCTACCTCAGCTCCCCCTTCTCATCCATTTAACGCCCTCTCGGGCCCGCGGGGTCCATGGGGTGCCGGTCTGTGCAAGCATTGGCTGCCAGACGGACCCCGACCCCATTTCCATGGCTTCTGCCGGCTCCACCACCGCCTGGGCCATGCATGGGCACCCAATAATGGCAGTGCCAGCTTCTTTGGTGGCCCCAGATGCCACTCATCAAAGAGAGGCATCTTCCTTGAAGGCCTCCCTCTCTGTCCCAACCCAGGCAACCTCCTGTGAGACAGGTGAGACAGCATGAAAGAAAGTAGGGACACCACCCACTACTGACGTGGGGCGGGTGTCCTTGGTTCGTCCACCCAAGCTCTCTGGCCAACGGCAGAGAGCACGGGGTTGTTTAATGCCCAAACTGGGGCAAGATGAGGATTCCTCCTTCGAGATGGAGGAGGACGAACCAATTGAAGGCGTCCCTCCCTTTTCTGCAGTTGGACAGAGAAAAAGGAGGAATAGAAACAAGCCGCCTAAGTCCACTTGATGGTAAATTTCCTACAATGGAACTGTCGAGGGTTTTCACACAAGAGGGACGAGATCGCACTGCTGATCTTGAGGCACAACCCTGTCTGCATCTCCCTCCAGGAGATCCTGTGTTGCATTGACACCCTGGTTGCGTTATGGGGGTACACTGTATATGCAGACACCCGGAAGCAAGGAAGCCACCCTGTGAGAGGAGTGGCTATCCTTATGCAGAATGGGTGCATGCATGTGCCAGTGGCTTTGCAAACGCCTCTGCAAGCAGTGGCGGTCTCATTGCAACTGGATGTGCCCACCACTCTGTGTTCCCTCTACATGCCACCTGGGATTGATATCCCATGGGCAGACCTCGACTCCCTCAGTGCCCAGCTTGCAAGACCCTTCTTGATTATGGGTGATTTTAATGCCCATAATCCCCAATGAGCCTCAGACAGTAATAACCCCTGAGGGCGACTTCTGGAACAATGGGTGTCACATAATGGCCTCATGGTTCTTAACACAGGTGCCTCCACACATGTCATGACTGCCACTGGTGGTCTCTCCTGTATAGACCTATCCATCTGCTCTCCTGGGTTGGCACCAGGTTTGCAGTGGGAGGTCTTGTCAGATCCTTGTGGAAGTGATCACTTCCCCATCAAGATTAGCAGTGGAGATGGGGCATTACCCCAACACCCACCATGGTGGTGTCTGCATCGGGCGGACTGGGAGGAGTTCGCCCGCCATATCTACTTTTGCCCACTGTGTGATTTTGATGTGGTCAACGACCTAGTGAGTCACTTCACAGAGGTGGTGGTTGGGGCGGCATTGGCATCCATCCCCCAGAGCTCATGTAACCCACCACGAGCACGGGTGCCATGGTGGACAGAGGATTGTCGGAGTGCGATTCGGGCTCGCCAATGAGCACTTCGCTGCTTCCAATCTCGTCCTACCGAGGCCAACAGTATTGACTATCTCCGAGTCTGGGCATATGCACGACGGGTGATCATGGAGGCCAAACGCTCCTCATGGAGTCACTACGTCTCCTCACTTACCCGTCACACGCCCTCGAGGAAAGTCTGGGAAAAGCTGAGGAAGATTCAAGGGAGGTATTTACCATCATGTGGCTCTGCTCTCCTTGTACAAGGAAGATATTGCCTTCTGCCGTGTGAGGTGGCTGAAGAACTGGCAAGGACGTTTGCAGCCGTCTCCAGTTCCCAGCACTACATGGCAACATTTCTAAATAAGAAGCAGGCTGCAGAACGCCATCCACTTAACTTCACTGGTGGTGTCGCCGAGGGGTATAACAATCCACTTACCCCTTGGGAGCTGCAGGCAGCTCTAGCAAGAGCCAGGGACACTGCCCCTGGTCCAGATAGCATCCACTATCAAATGCTACGACACCTACCAGGAAAAGGCGTTAGATACGTCCTTCAGGTATTCAATTATATTTGGCAAAAGCATGATGTCCCTGCAGGCTGGTGGGAGGCTACTATAATCCCACTCCAAAAACCCGGGAAGGATAGTAGCCTTCCAACAAATTATAGACCCATTTCATCGACGAGCTGTCTTTGCAAAACCATGGAATGAATGGTTAATTGGCGCCTGGTGTGGCATCTGGAACGGCACCACCTTCTTGCCGATGCCCAGTGTGGCTTCCGTGCTGGCAGGTCTTCGGTGGATCATCTGATCTCACTAGAGACTGCAGTACGTGAGGCCTTTCTCCACAGACAGCACTTAGTGGCTGTCTTCTTTGATGTGGAGAAGGCATATGATACCACATGGCGGCATGGTATACTGGAGACCTTGCACCAGTGTGGGCTCAGGGGTAATCTGCCCTTCTTCCTCCAAAGCTTTTTGTCCGAACAGACCTTCAGAGTGCGTGTGGGTAACACCTCCTCCTCGGCCTTCCTGCAGGAGAATGGTGTCCCACAGGGGAGCGTCTTGAGTGTGACGCTCTTTGCTGTTGCAGTGAACGGCCTACCATCCTCCGTTCACCGCCAGGTAAAGTCGTCCCTATTTGTGGACGACTTCTCTATTAGGTACCGGGCTGCCACGATGCACAGCATTGAGCGTCAGCTGCAAGTGGCAATAAACAGTGCCAACGAGTTTGCCACCTCTTGTGGCTATAAGTTCTCCCCTGACAAAACTACTGTCATGCACTTCTGTCGTAAGTGAGGGCTTCACCCTTAGCCTCAGCTTACCCTGGATGGCCGCCTCCTCCCTGTTGTAGAGGCAGCCCGATTTCTCGGTCTCCGTTTTGACAGCCGTCTGACATGGGTCCCACACTTGAAGGAGCTGAAGGCTAAGTGCCTTTGCTCCCTAAATATTCTGCGGTGCCTGCAGGGAACTGGTTTTGGGGCAGATCGAACAGTGATGCTTCGACTCTACCGGTCACTCGTTTGATCACGTCTCGATTATGGCTGCAGCGTATATGGCCACGCTGGTATCATGCTGATCATATGGTATCACGCTGGCATCCAGGTGTCCATTGGGGCGTTCCTCACCAGTCCAGTAGTCAGCCTTTATGCTGAGGCTGGTGAACCACCACTGGCTGTGCAGTGGCAGTACTTGGCAGTGGCATACATTTTGCAGCTGAATGGTCAGCCGCAGCACCCTACACACCTGGCCATCTTTAGTTACATGATGAGACGGCCATTCGCCCGCCGCCTGGGGGTTCCCCCTCCATTCGGTGTGTGGTGGATGGACGGTCTTACCGGCCTGGGTGTGACTCTGCCTGGGGTGCAGCATGTACTGCCGGCCTCTGTGCCACCCTGGACAGTGCCAGAGCCAAGTTTAGATTGAATGCTTGCAGCCTTACCCAAAACCAGTACCGATAGGTCAGTGTACCAACAAGAGTTTGGACGCCTCTCTTGGACCTATTGAGGCCATGTTTTTAGTTACACGGATGGGTCGAAGGATGGCTCCTCGGTGGGTTGGTCGGTCTTTACAACTGGTCATCTCATAAGGGGCCGCCTTCCTTCCTCAGCCAGTCACGGAGGGAGGAGGTTGTGCTTGCTCGGCTTCGGATCGGTCACACCTTCCTCACCCACTCCTACATTTTACGGGGTGAGGACCAACTATGGTGTGACTTCTGTTGGGAGCCTCTCACAGTGGCGCATACCTTTAGTCACTGTGAGAGATACTGAGAGCTTAGATGGCGCCTGGGAGTCAGTCCAGAGCTTCCCACTTCACTTGGCGATAACCACCAGGCAGTGGAGAGCTCGCTGGTATTTGTGAAAGAGTCTGGCCTCTTTCACAAAATTTGAATTATACATGGATTGTTTTTAGACTTGATTTATACATGGATTGTTTTTAGACTTGATTTATACATGGTTTTGAGACAGTTTTTGCATTTATTCTTGTATTATTTTGGCTTTTGCCTTTATTTATGTGTCTGTTTTGGCTTTTGCCATGTTTATTATTGTCTGTTTTGGCTTTTGCCACGTTTCTTATTGTCTGTTTTGGCTTTTGCCTTTTTATTGTTATTTCTGTTTTATGTTTTGGCTTTTGCCACCTTTATTGTTATGTCAGTTTTGGCTTTTGCATCTTTTATTGTTATTTCTGTTTTATGTTTTGGCTTTTGCCGCTTTTATTGTTATTTCTGTTTTGGCTTTTGCTACTTTTACCTTCCTGTGTTTTTTGGCTTTTGCCTCTAATTATTGTGAAATTTTATTGGGCTGTTGCCTTTTTTATTGTTATGATGATTAGTGTTTTGCTGTTATTTATTGCCACCATGGTGGGATGGCCATTTACACCCCCTCCATGGTGATTGTCCTTCTGGGCAATAATGACCTTTTTTGTCGATGGGCCCTAAATCACTAATAAACAAACAAACAACTTCAATATTTTAGCTTTAAAGCTATTAACAGAGATAATCAAATCATCTATAGAGAGCTTATATTTATTAAAGTATGATTAAGCCATTTCAATGGGATCATTTATACCAAAAGATTGTGCCAAAACATTTGAGCTGTACGGCAGGGGCATCTGAGCATCCTGCAATTACCTTAGATAACTTTAAGTCATCTACAAATCCAACCAGAGTGATAGGGGCAGTGATTGTGGTAAACAATTGTGGAACACACTTAAAGTTGTGTGCTAACAACTTTATTTTTAAGTTGATGAAAATTTTGAAATTTTAATTTTCTGATTTTTGAGAGGTGGGGACAGCAGTCTCAGTTGGATAAAGTGCATTCTTTCTCATGTGTTGGTTTGCTATTGTGGGTAGGTTGTTCTTTTTCAGAGGGTTTTAAGGTTTTTTTCCAAAACTTTTGGGAAACTTCTTATTAGTGATTCCCATCTTTATTTAGTGGAAATCTGGTTATTGTGGGATACTGCTCTGGTATTTCAACTTTCCTTTTGGATAGGGCCTGGGTTTTCCAAGATAGTAATGCCTCCAAATAAAATTAGTGAGTGTGGGGGTTGCAAGGACCTAAACATGGAGCTAGCCATTTTTGTCTCTAGCCCCTCTGTACACAGGGTGAAAAAGGGTAATGGGGGTCCCCAATGGCGTCTTCAGCAGGGACACCCAGCATGCAGGGGAATACTTCTAATGTGGTAGAGAGAAATGAAAGAAAAGGTATGAGAGTACAGGTGTGAATCTGTGAAGGAGACAGGAATAACAGTCCCAATAGTTAGTCCACCAAAGACTCCCAAAAGTGAAGGAAATATTGGTGAAATTGATTCTAGGATTGGGAAAAATCCTTGCACCAATTCACAGCATTGTGCTATGAGTGATGGTGATCTACAGATGGAGCAGAGTGAGCAGAATGTTAAGGTAAGTGACAGGGGTGTAAAATTTGTACAGAACCAAATACCTTGTAAATCAGTGATCATAATTCGAGATACAGATTTATAGGGTATACATAGATGGGCACTGCCAGATAGCCTGGATAGAGACTGTGTTAGTGTTGCTTTTCTTCCAGATGCTAGACTGGTGGACATAAAGGATAGGATTTCAAGTATTATGAAAGGTGAAAGGGAGGAATGCATGGTTATTTTGCAGATAGGGTCAAATGATATAACTCATAATAAACCTGCAGCAGCAGTTCTGGAAGGCATTGTGGAAATTGCCAAGGAAGTCAGAAGTATCAGACCAAAGGCAAAAGTAATGCTCTGCCCAATCATTGAAAGAAAGGACAGAGGTGGAGTAGCCACAGCTAAGGCCCAATGGATAAATGACAGGATGTTTTATGAAGGACAATTGCTTGGAGTGAAGCTCCTTGAATATAAGGCATGTCTTACAGATCTTCACAACAGGTTTACAAGGGATAGATTGCATTTCAATAAGAGGGCTGCCGCTAGGGTTGGGAGAAAAATTAAGGAGTTTATATTTGATTTTTTAGGATAGAGAGAGTCATGGTGCTCCAGGTTAAGTCACAACATACATAGCAGGGGACTACTAGACAGCAGTTATGCAGGGACTTTGCGTGTTATCAATTTTAGAAGCATAGTCAATAAAGTGGCCGAGTTTAATGTCCTTACTGCTACATGGGATGCTGATATTGTTATTGGCACTGAATCATGGTTAAAGGAAGATATACAATCAATATGTAGAGAAGAGACAGGGAAGCAGGTGAGGCATGAGCCTGACCCTGTTGCATTATAGTTATTGTGCAATAGGTCGGACACCGTGCAATATTATAACCGACAATGCATTAATATACCTGCCAAAATTTATATTTTGGTTGTATAATGCGGTGTTGGAACAGTGGGGTAGGCCGGCATCCCCCCACAGACAATCAGCCAATATTCCTGCGGGTCCAGACGCCTGACTAGGGTGTCCCCAATCAGAGTATGTTCAATGGACCCGCAGACCCGACCCTGCAACAAGCGGGATAAGGGTATGATGATGATGATGAAGACAGGGAAGCAGGTAGAGGGGGTGGGGTGTTCATAGCTATAGACAAATCATTGAAAAGTACTAGGGAAGCAGGGTTTGAGGGGGACTGTGAGATGCTGTGTTGTAGTGTTTCTGGGTCAGCAGGGGGGACTTCTGTCATTGCCTTCTATTGTCCACCAAAACTGATCCAAATCCATTGTTCAGATTGCCATTTTCTTTGGAGATCCTCAATCATAGGAGGATGGTCCCAACAGTTATTCTAGGCAGGGACTTCAATCTTCCAGGGGTGTAGTGGGACAACATGCAATCAGTTGGAAATTCTGCTTTTTCAGTTTCACTTAATTCCTTCTTAGAGCAGCTGTGTTGTACTGGGTTAGAGCAGGTTGTGACCATGCCAACTCATGAGAGGGGAGGGATTTTAGACCTAGTTTTTACTGGGAACTGCTTTTACTAATGTGCCTAACTCCATCAAGGATGTGAGGTGCATTGACAGAATTAGTGATCATGCTGCAGTTAGAGGTGAGATAATGAAAAGGATACCAATGTATTGCACAGTAAGTAGGGAGACTTTTCAATTTCACAGAGCTGATTGAGAGTTGTTTAGGTCTTATTTAGAAGCCCAGTTGAATGTTTTTCAGGTCACTGCAAATGCTTGCAGTGTTGAAGATTCTTGGCAAAGATTCTTAGCACTTCTAGATGAGGATACAATACAGGCTGTCCTTATTAAGATGAAGACGGACAGTGGTTTTCCAGAATGTATACCCAAGAAGTGAAGGCAGCTTGCATAGGGAGAGAAGAGTCAGAAATATCTGTAGAAGGGAGCAGGATTCAGATAGTGAGATCGTCCATAAGTCATTCCAGCTATTAAGGACAGGTCAGGAAACCTAGTTTGTGATAGCCTTATTGCTGCAAATATTTTTAATGATTCATTTTCAAAAACATTTGCAAATAGTGGATATGATTATTCACCAGTGTCAGGAAATGACTATGAAGGGCAAATGCAGGAGGTTGTTATTACAAGAGTGAGGATTTAGAAACGTTTGAATAAATTAGTGGTCCATAAGGCAGGAGGCACCAATAACATTTCTCCATTTATTCTACAAAGACTTTCAGGGATTGTAAGCTACTATTTGTAATGCCAATATCATGCTATCATAGAGTGTTGCTTTGAATGCTTTAAACACTGAGTTTGTAGGGCATAAATTTGGTGAGCAGAGCTGTGTTTCTAAGATTAGGCTGGTTGAAATCACAAAGGAGGCATAGGAGTCATGTTTCGAGCATAGCTTCAAGATTGTATTAAACTCTTTAATAACAAGAAGTAATGTAACGTAAGCATTGCTGACAGTGTAGCATTGTCATTCAGACCTTCAGTTAAGGGAGGAACTTAGGGTTTTTTAACAAGGAGTTCCTGTGAGGACAGTGGTAGGTATGAATCAAACTTTTTTTTATTTCTAGATTAAGAAGAAAAGGTCAGAGGAGATGAAGATGAGGTCTGGGGGTTCCTTCTACCAGAAAACAATGCTACTTCAGCATATGAGCACTGCTTGGATTTGGTAAGGATCAAATAAGTCCATGGACAGTGTTTGATTGGATTTAGATAGTGTGTGCTTAACCTTACGTCCACAAGGTGACGATTTCTGGCACACACTACAAGGTGGGGTCTGTCATTACCCCAAAATGACTTTTTGATTTTCAAGACAGTGTTTCAAGGCAGGGCAAGACAGTGTTGTTCATGTGGGTCCCGGGGCATGTTGGCATCATGGGCAATGAGAGGGCGGATGCCCATGCCCGTCAGGTGGCCCACTTGCCAGATACACCTAACACTGCTGTTCCCTCCTCCGATGCTCACCCAATGGTGTGGCGGGCCGTCCATGACCAATGGCGGTCCCAGTGGTTTGTGGAGACCACCAACAATCTCTGCACACTGAAGGACACTCCAGAGCACTGGGTGTCCTCGTGCCACCAGTCACGGAGGGAGGAGGTTGTGCTTGCTCGGCTTTGGATCGGTCACACCTTCCTCACCCACTCCTATATTTTAAGGGGTGAGGACCAACCATGGTGTGACTTCTGTTGGGAGCCTCTCACAGTGGCACATATCTTTAGTCACTGTGAGAGATACCGAGAGCTTAGATGGCGACTGGGAGTCAGTCCAGAGCTCCCCACTTTACTTGGGGATAACCCCCAGGCAGTGGAGAGCTCGCTGGTATTTGTGAAAGAGGCTGGCCTCTTTCACACAATTTGAATTATACATGGATTGTTTTTAGACTTGATTTATACACGGTTTCAAGACAGTTTTTGCATTTATTCTTGTATTATTTTGGCTTTTGCCTTTATTTATGTGTCTGTTTTGGCTTTTGCCACGTTTCTTATTGTCTGTTTTGGCTTTTGCCTTTTTATTGTTATTTCTGTTTTATGTTTTGGCTTTTGCCACCTTTATTGTTATGTCCATTTTGGGTTTTGCCACCTTTATTGTTATTTCCATTTTGGCTTTTGCCTCTTTTATTGTTATTTCTGTTTTATGTTTTGGCTTTTCCACTTTTATTGTTATTTCTGTTTTGGCTTTTGCTACTTTTACCTTTCTGTGTTTTTTGACTTTTGCCTCTAATTATTGTGAAATTTTATTGGCCTATTGCCACCATGGTGGGATGGCCATTTACACCCCCACCATGGTGATTGTCTTTCTGGGCCCTAATGACCTTTGTTGTCGATGGGCCCTAAAACAGTAATAAACAAACAAACAAGCTTAACACTAAAACACTTAATATGAAATAACGGTTAACACGCAACAACACTGTGGTCTGGACAAAATACTCTAATTCCAAACATTTTTTTTCTTTTAACACGAAACAAAAATCGCTCAACACGAAATTATTTTCCTTGTCAGCTAACAAAATACTGGATATACAACATATACTGGAGTTTTCATTAAACTAAACAAATAAACAATGGTTGCCACTGTTGCTAGATTACAGCCTGGGTTTGGGATGGTAGAGGCATGCCATTGACAAACCTTCTAAACTATGGGGAGGGGGGCCTTTTTATTGATAATTTATGCTCAAAAAGACACCGAAAAACAAAGCACATTTTATCCCAAAAACAATAATTCTTCTAGGCTTTTTTTAAATTATGCATTTGTAGCCTACATCATTATTTAAATTGAAAATATTGAATCTAATGTGATGCCCACAAGTGTAACTTTTAGTAAACATCATCACACCCTCATTCCACCTGCAGCAGGGTCGGATCTGTGGGCCCACTGAACATGCCCTGGACTGGGGGCACCCCAGCCAGGCATCTGGAACCCACAGGAATATTGGCCGGGGTGTCTGTGGGGGATGACGGCCTACCCCACTTGTTCCAACATTGCATTATACAACGAAAATAGAAACTTTGGCAGGTAAATTAATGCTTTGTTGATTATAGTATTAAAAATTACGGCATACAAAACAGTGATGGGTTTTCTGCATGAATCGCTTAGCAGGAAATTCTTTTAACACGAAAAAATATTTTGGTCCCGTCAGTTTCGTGTTAAACGAGTTTCCCTGTATTTACAACGGTCAAAAAATACGATATAGCAAGCTAAATATGGTAGAGACATATTGAAGCAATGTGGAAACGTTTCCACCATGGTGGAGATATACTACCGTCCCCCCCGCACGCCTTCAAGTCCCTTTGCCCCACCTGCTCCCACGTCCGTTTTGGTCATCCTCTACCCCTGCTGCCCTCAATTTCCTGCAGTCCTCCAATGGACCAAAAAAAGTCCCTCCACTTCCTTCCTCATCACATCCCATACCACCTCAAACGATTTTCCCCATCTTCTCCGTAATGTCTCCCACCCCAAGCTACCTTTAACGTAATTGTTTCGGATTGTGCAAGATCACGAGACCCCACACATGTATTGCAGCATTCACATTTGCATTTGCCTTTGCCTTTCCTGGTTTTTCCTAGCTGCCCAACACTCTGAGCCATACAGCACGGCGGGCCTGACGACAGCTCTGTAAACTGCCCTTCAACTTTATTGGGACCCTTTAGTCACACAGGACCCCACTTCAGCCATCTTGCATTAATCCTATGGATCACGTCAGAATCAATCTCTCCATTACTATGGAAAACTGATCCTAGATAGCGAAATTTCTGCATCACTGGGAGTCCCTCTTTCCCGCAGTGAAACTCGCCTTCTTGCCCCTGGCCACTAAAATTTGTCAGGTACTTAGTTTTCCTCATGTTCACCTTAAGGCCCCCTCCTGCCATTGCTGTTTTAATGTTTTGTAGGCCCTTTTGTGCATCCTCCTTGGGCTCCTCAAGCCCTTCCACATCTGCAAATACCATGCACTGGGGGGCCCATTCCCTAATTCCCATCAGCAGCTCATCCATTGGGAGCGGCGAGTTGCGTTGGATACACCAGTTCTCGTCTGATCACTGAAGTTAAGCAACGCACGCCCAGTTAGTACTGACATGGGTGGTCGCTTGGGAAAGCTGGGTACTGCTAATACCCAATAATCGTCGCATTAGTGTAGTGTCTGTGCAGTACATGCATTAGAACTATACAGTGGACGGGTCTCTAATGACCTCGTAGTTGACGGGACCTTAAACTCCAACAAACAAACAGCAAACAAGCTCATCCATTACTAGAGTGAATAGGTATGGGCTAAGTGCTGACTCCTAATGCACACCAACCCCTTACATTGAAGCATGCAGTGTTTCCTCATGCTGTCCTCACCCTAGTGATGGAACCATCATACATGTCCTGCGCTATCCTAATGTGGCCCTCATCAACCCCTTTCTTTCTTAGAACATTCCATACTACCTTTCTAGGGGCACTATCATATGCCTTTTCTAGGTCAACATATATTACATGGAGGTCCTTCTTTGCTGCTCTGTGCTTCTCTATCATGTCATAGAATAAAAGATTGGTTCCTTCGTGGACTACCAGGCATAAATCCAAATTGATTTCCCCAGATACTAGTTTGGTCTCCGAGACAACATTCTATGACCCCCCTCCCCCAGATTCATAGAATGGTTCATCAGATTCCACAGTCCTGGAATTCACCATTGCCCTTAAACAGCACCATGCACCATGCACCATGGCACTTTAGTGTGCCACAAAGATTCATGAAATGTGCCACCACTGTGAATACCCATACAAGGGACGTCAGATAAGTACTGTAGTTCAATAGGTTCTGCCTTCCTAGGAGGGACTGGTTGAACCAATGGGCATGAATATTACAGTTCTCACTACTAACAAAGCTATATTGTAGTTTAGCCTGCTAGTCACCCACTTGATGTGTGCATATGAGCAGGTTACAAGTAACTTCTAATTCTCCTCCCACCTATGGCAGGGTCGGGTACCCATCTTCCACCTCTGAATTGTATTATCTCTGGGGTTCTTTTCCCTTTTTTGATTCCTCTTTTGTGGAGCCCAAGATAACTTTTCTGTAATTATACCAGATTCTGTGTGTTTGCCCATGGTTATAGAAAAAGTTATTTTAAATGCGAGCAGCAAGGGTGAGTGTCCCTTGTGTAGGTGTCTTCCCACGCCCTTTAAAACGACACAATTAGATATAACATTCCTCTATTTTATAGAAATAACATTTAAAAGCAATGATAGTAAATATAAATGACGCTAGTACATAGTAGTATTGATAAGAAGTTTCTTGTATGAGTTCACACTCAAAGAAACATTTAATCGTTTTCTCTGCACTGAGAGTTTTCCTACTACAGAGAAATACCAGGGCCGTAACAAGGGGGTGGCGAAGAAGGCGGCCGCCATGGACGCAACTGGGTTTGGGGTGCAAATCTGTAAGTTTTTTGTTATTATTGGGTTACGGGCAAGCGAAAGTTAGACTCTTGCCACAGGCGCTTAATACTCCCATTACGGCACTGCAAAATACTACATCAATAATCAACAATTACAATATTTCAAGTTCACGTTCTAAAGCTGGATCCAACTTTGCTAATAAAATATCATATTTGGCAAAATTAAGAATTCATAATCATTACAGTAAGCTTAACAATTCTATCTGTTGTATTGTTTGTTTGTTGGGGTTTAAGGTCCCGTCAACTACGAGGTCATTAGAGACCCGTCCACTGTATAGTTCTAACGCATATACTGCACAGACACTACACTAATGCGACGATTACTGGGTATTAACAGTACCCAGCTTTCCCGAGCGACCACCCATGTCAGTACTAACTGGGCTTGCGTTGCTTAACTTCAGGGATCAGAGGAGAACTGGTGTGTCCAACGCAACTCGCCGCTCCCCGCTATTTGTTGTAAATGCATATAATTGTATTCATCTGCAACTGAAAACGGTTGCAATTAACAGTGCCGTAACGGGGGTATGAAGAGCCTGTGGCAAGTGTCTAACTTTCGCTAGCCCATAACGTAATAATGACAAAACACTTAAAGATTTTGTGCCACAAACCCAGTTGCACCCGTGGCGGTCGCCTTCTTTGCGATGCCCTCATTACGGCCGTGGCAATTAACACCATTGGTTCATCTTCACGAGTTCTTTTCCCCCCGTGTGTGCCCCGGGTAAAATAGGCACACTGCATACCTGCATGTCGTAACAGGCGACTAAAAGGGGGGACTTTTTCTTGCCCCAGATAGGACAACGCCACTGTCGTCTTTGTCTATGATGTGTTCTGGACAGGACTATACTACAATCGTGGTTGTTTGTGTTTTTGGTCTGACTTGTTCTCGGTCGATGTAGGCTCCTCACTGAGGTGACTGTAAATAAACGCCTACCCACGTGTTTACTGTGCGTGGAGACCCGCACCGTTGGGAAAAGCGGATCCTGGTGATTGAGGAGGCGTATGCCCTGCGATGTCTCTTGGCCACTCCACACTGGTAAGGTGGCTGACAGACATGGAGGATTAAGGGTGTGGCCGACACCGCCAACACATCACTTTGGCCACAGCTTACAGAGAAAACGGGAGGCCAAGGCAGATACCCGGTCTTGGTCAATTGGCCAAGGGCGCATAAGTGGTTATGCCCCCTAGGGTTACTGTGAGTGGACGGGCAGTCAACCCCGATGCCTTTGGTCTGGTACTCGGGGATTATGCCACCCTTATGGTATCCTGCCAAGCACCCTTGGCAACCCGAATGGGCGTCCCCTTGTTGGGCTCCGAGGTGGGTGAGGCCTGCAGGCAGAGAAATTCATAATTTAATCAAATTATGGCAACTTTAAAACAGAGGCTGGGGGCCTCATCAAATAACCCCACCCCTTTGTCTTCTTCCTTTTTTTTCTGGGACTTGTTCTTCAGTCGAGCCTGAAGACAATGGCCTCGGTTCCACCCAACTTAGTGGGCCGACTGCTGCTAAGCCTGTGGAGACGAGTACTGCTCCAAACAAGAGGCCACGTTCCCCCAGTAAGCAGTCTGGACCCCAGAACGATTCTGTGCCTCCTACTGCATCGGCACCTGCCCTTAACAAGAGGCAACGACCTCAGTCCTAAGGTGCAGGGCTCCACCACCAATGTGAAGTATGTCCCAGCATCTAAGGAGGCCTTAGGTGCAGTTAAATCCCCTTCCACCCCATCTTCCTATCCTATCCGGTTTCTTTCCCTATCTGGGGAGAATGGCGCAGCTTTGGGGAAGGCGTCGCCCTTCCTTATTGCCAAAGCCATTAAGGGCGTTGCTGGTGATGTGATTTTGGTCAAGAAGCTTCATAATGGCACCTTGTTGGTGGAGGCATCTGCCTCTCACCAGATTGACGCATTGCTTAAAATGCAGAAACTCAGTGATTTCCCCATTGTGGTCGAACCCCATCGCACCCTTAACACCAGTAGAGGTGGGGTGTGGTGCCCCGACCTACGTGGGGAGTCAGAGGAGAACATGGTGGAGGAGCTCAAGGACCAGGGTGTGGTGGCCGTCTGCCACACCTTGGTTGAAAGGGATGGAGAATCCCACCCCTCCCAATTTGCCAGAATACATCAGGGCCGGCTACCTCCGCTTGCCAGTACGACCTTTCATTCCAAGCCCACTTTGCTGCTTCAAGTGTCAAAGGTATGGTCATGGCCAGAATTCCTGCTCTGCCAGGGCATGTGTGGCACTTGTGGGCAGGGAGACCATTCCCCCAAGCCTTGTAAGACTGCACTTTATTGCGCCAACTGTAAGGGAAACCACCCCGCCTCTTCTCGAGATTGCCCCACCTGTTTGCAGGAACGTGCCATCCAGGAATTGCATGTCAAGAAGGGTATCAGTTTTCAAGATGCGTGGCGGCTGCTAGCCTTGCCAGGGACGCCAAGTTATGGCTTGTCCTATGCAGGTGCTACAAAGGTGGCTGTTGTGTCATCTGTCTGCACCCAGACGGACATACTTCCACAACTCCCCCCACTCATCCGTTTTTTGCCCACTCAGGCCCGCAGGGTCCTTGGGATACCGGTCTGTGCTAGCATGGCTGCCAGACAGATCCCGACCCCATGCCAGAGGTTTCTTGTGGTTCCATCACTGCCTCTGGCCCAGCCTCCTTGGAGGCCACAGATGCCTCTCATCAAACAGAGGCATCTCCTTTGAGCAGCCCCCTACCTGGCTCAGCCCAGCCGGCCCCCTCCATAGCGGTGGTGGTGGGTGAGAGAGGGGGAAGAAACCAGGGACACCCCCTGCCCCTGCAGTGGGGCGCGTGCCTTTGGTTTGTCCACCCAGGCTCTTTGGCCAACAGCAGAAAGCACTGAGTGGCAGCATGCCCCAACTAGGGCATGATGGGGATTCCACCTTTGAGATGGAGGAGGAAGACCCAATTGTAGGCACCCCTCACTTTTCTGCTGTGGGACGGGTAAAGGGGAGGAATAGAAATACACCTCCTAAGCCCACCTAATGGTGAATCTCCTTCAATGGAACTGTCGAGGTTTTTCCCACAAGAGGGATGAGATCACAATGCGTATCTCATGGCACAACCTCATCTGCATCTCCCTCCATGAGATCCTCTGCCATAGTGATACCCCACTTTCGTTACGGGGCTACAACATGTATGCAGACACCCGGCAGCAGGGAAGCCACCCTGTGGGAGGGGTGGCTATCCTTATCCAGAATGGATGCATGCACATCCCAGTGACTTTGCAGACGCCTCTCCAAGCCATGGCAGACTCACTGCAACTGAATGTGCCCACCACTCTGTGTTCCCTTTTCCATGCCCCCTGGGATGGATATCCTATGGGCAGACCTTGACTCCCTTACAGTCCAGCTTCCAGGCCAATTTCTGATTATGGGAGATTTTAATGGCCATAACCCCCAATGGGGCTCAGACAGTCGCAACTCCCGAGGGCTCCGTGTGGAACAATGGGTGTCACACAATGGCCTCACTGTCCTCAACACAGTTGCCCCCACACATGTGATGACTGCCACTGGTGGTCTTTCCTGTATCGACCTCTCCATCTGCTCTCCTGGGTTGGCGCCAGATCTGCAATGGGAGGTTCTGTCTGACCCTTGTGGAAGTGACCACTTCCCCATCAGGATTAGCAGTGGAAGTGGGGCATTGCCCCAACAACCACCACGGTGGTGTTTGCGTCAGGCAGACTGGGAGGAGTTTGCTCGTCAAATCCACTTTCGCCCACTGCATGATTTTGATGGGGTCAATGATCTAGTGAGCCACTTCACAGAGGTGGTAATCAGGGCGGCATTGGCATCTGTTCCCCAGAGCTCGTGTAACTCTCCACGAGCACGGGTGCCATGGTGGACGGAGGACTGTCGGAGTGCGATTGGAGCCTGCAGGGGCTCCCATCGCCTCTTCCAGTCTCATCCAACTGATGCCAATCATGTCACCCGGCATATGCACGACGGGTAATCAAGGAGGCCAAAAGCTACTCATGGATTGAGTATGTCTCTTAGCTTACCCACCACATGCCATCCAAGAATGTCTGGGAAAAGCTGTGAAAAATCCAGGGAAGGTACTTACAATCCTGTGGCTCTGGTCTCCTTGTTGAAGGGAGACATCTACTTCTGCATTGTGAGGTGGCTGATGAGCTGGCAAGGACATTTGCAGCCATCTCGAGTTCCCAGCACTACACTGCAGCTTTCATCAAACAGAAAGAAGCTGCAGAACGCCTTCCAATTAACTTCTCTGGTGGTGCTGCTGAGGGGTATAATGACCCATTTACCCCTTGGGAGCTGCGGGCAGGCCTAGCATGGGCCCGGGATACTGCCCCCGGTCCTGATAACATCCATTACCAATTACTATGGCATTTACCTGAGAATGGTCTTTCCTACCTCCTTGAGGTGTTTAATTATATTTGGCAGGAGCACGAAATCCCTGTAGGCTGGCGGGAGGCTATCATCATTCCCCTCCCAAAACCTGGAAAGGATGGTAGCCTACCCACGAATTTCAGGGCCATATCTTTGACGAGCTGTCTGTTTAATACCATGGAACACATGGTTAACTGGCGCCTGGTGTGGTATCTGGAACGGCACAGCCTTCTCGCCAATGCCCAATGTTGCTCCCGTGCTGGCAGGTCTCCAGTGGATCATTTGATCTCCCTGGAGACCACAGTACGTGAGGCCTTTCTCCACAGACAGCCCTTAGTGGCTGTCTTCTTTGATGTGGAGAAGGCATATGATACCACATCACCCATTTTGTTTTGTCTCATGACCCATGTCCATTTTGCATCATGACCCATGTTGTTTTGTCCAACCAGACCTTCAGAGTGCGTGTGGGTAACACCTACTCCTCTGCCTTTTTGCAAGAGAATGGTGTCCCACAGGGGAGCATCCTGAGTGTGACGCTCTTTGCTGTTGTGGTGAAAGGTTTTCCCTCCTCCACTCACGCCCTGGTACAACCTTCCCTATTTGTGGACGACTTTTCCATCTGGTACCAGGGTGCCACAATGCATGGCATTAAGCATCAGCTGCAACTGGCACTCAATAGTGCCAATGAGTTCGCCATCAGCCGTGGCTATAAATTCTCCCCTGAGAAAACAACAGTCATGCACTTCTGTCGTAAGCGAGGGCTTCACCCTGAGTTCCTTCACTCCAAGTTGTAGAGGAAGCCCGGTTTCTTGGTCTCCTTTTTGACAGCCGTCTGACGTGGGTCCCACATTTGAAGGAGCTGAAGGCTAAGTGCCTTCACTCCCATAATATTCTGTGGTGCCTGCAGGGAACTGGTTTTGGGTCAGATCGAATGGTGATGCTTCGATTATACCAATCACTCGTTCGATCATGATTCGACTATGGCTGTAGTGTTTATGGCCTGGCTGCTCCATCTACTCTCCAGATGCTGGACAGTGTTCATCATGATGGCATCTGGTTGTCCATTGGGGCTTTCTGCACAAGTCCCGTGCTCAGCCTTTATGCTGAATCCGGTTAGCCACCACTGACTGTACGGCAGCAGTGCTTAGCAGCTGCAATATATTTTGTGGCTGAAAGGTCAGCCACAGCACCCTACACACCCAGTCGTTTTTAGTCACACTCTGCGACGACCATTCCATCACCGGCCAGGGGTTCTCCCTCCATTTGGCATGCGGTGGATGGATGGTCTCACTGGTCTGGGTGTGACTCTACCTAGGGTGCAGCCTGTACTGCCGGCCTCTGCACCACGCTGGACAATACCAGAGCCAAGTTTTAATTTGAAACTCACGGCCCTCCCGAAAGCCAGTACTGATAGGTCAGTGTACCAACAAGATTTTGGACGCCTCTCCATGACCTATCAGGGCCATGTTTTTGTTTACACGGATAGGGCGAAGGATGGTACCTCTGTGGGTTGGTCAGTCTTTACAATCGGTCACCTCATAGGGGGCTGCCTTCCAGGCATCACCAGTGTCTTAACTGCAGAGCTCACCGCTCTGCACAGGGCACTGGAACTCATCCAACGTTTGAATCACCAACACTTTCAGATTGAGACTGACTCTCCTCTCTAATGGGGTATCTGGAAAAGAATGGCATCCTTAGCAATAACCAGCATGGATTTAGGAAAGGGAGGTCATGTGAAACCCAAATGGCCTGCTTGATGGATTATATTCAAAAGGCTTTAGACAACAGAAAGCAGGTTGATGTTGTATTCTTGGACTTCAAAAAGGCTTTTGTCATGATGCCATATGATAAGCTGGTTTCAAAAATGTCCAACTTAGGGCTACATAGTAAGGTTACTCAGGGGGTAAGGTCCTATCTGCTTGATAGACAATGGAGGGTTCTGTATAAGAGTAGTGCATCTGAGTGGAAACCAGCCACATCAGGGGTCCCTAAGGGAAGTGTATTGGGTCCTTTGTTGTACATTGTATATGTGAATGACATAGGACTAGGTATTAGTTCCTTCCTTGAACTACTTGCAGATGATACATGTACCACTCAGGTATTAGATGAGTAGGGCTTATAGAAAAACCGACATTTGATTCAAAAAACCGGTTTTCTAGTTTTAGATTCTTTGTTAAGAAATGGCTTTAAATAGTGAAGGTCGCTGGAAGGATCATATTAGTCGATTGCTTAGAATTGCTGGTGAATTTCTCTGCCTGATTAGTAGGGTCCTTGGGGGCGGCACAAAGGAGGTGAAAGAAACAGCATATCTTTCAATGGTGTGACCAATTTTGGAGTATCATATTCCAATTTGGTTTCCCTTCAGGCAGGATTTATCTTGGGAGATTGAAAGGATACAAAGGAGGCTAGTAGTACCACTATTGCCAACAATCATTGCATTAGCATAGTGTGGGTAGTTTCTGTATTAGAACTACACAACAGACAGGGGTGTAATAACCATTGTAGATTAAGGGCCCTAAAACCCCAACAAAACACTGCGATGAATAGCTGAATTCAAGAGTTGAGGTGAGGTTAAAGGAGGTCCTAAACACTATTAATAAGCAATCTAAAATGGTGTATTAATACTATTATTTTCTACAAGATAAAACTATTATTTTCTACAAGTGTATGCAGACTTTTATGGTGTATGCAAATTTTGTTGTTTAGCTTTTTGCAAAATTCTTTTTTTTATCAAAGAATGCACGGGAATTGAAAACTGTAAAACCTTTATTGGACCTGACATATGCCTCTGTGCTGCCCTGGACAGTGCCAGAGCCAAGTTGTGATTTTGTGCTTGCAGCCTTTCCCAACACTTGTACCAATAGGTCAGTGTACCAACAAGAGTTTGGACGCCTCTCTCTGACCTATCAGGGCCATGTTTTTATTTACACGGGTGGGTGAAAGGATGGCGCCTCAGTGGGTTGATCAGTCTTTACAACTTGTCATCTCATGGGGAGCTGCTTTCCAGGTGTCGCCAGTGTCTTAACTGCAGAGCTGACAGCTCTGCACAGGGCACTGGAACTCACCCGATTATTGAAAGACAGACACTTTGTTGTTGCGTCTGACTCCCAATCCTCCCTCCAGCTGTTGCACGCCCTCTATAGCAGACATGCCATCGTTCAGGGTGTGCATAGTTCACTGCTCACAATTTGCAAGCAGGGAAGACAGTGTTGTTTATGTGGGTCCCAGGGCATGTTGGCATCATGGGCAATGAGAGGGCAGATGCCCATGCCCGACAGGTGGCCCACCTGCCAGATGTATCTGACACTATGGTCCCCTCCTCTGACGCTCTTCTGATGGTGTGGTGGGCCGTCCATGAACAATGGCGGTCCCAGTGGTTTTTGACCAACAACAAGCTGCACACACTGAAGGACACTCCAGTGCACTGGGTGTCCTCATGCTGCCAGTCGCAGAGGGAGGAGGTTGTGCTTGCTTGGCTGTGAATCGGTCACACGTTCCTCACCCACTCCTACATACTACGGGATGAGGATGAACCGTGGTGTGACTCCTGTTGGGAGCCCCTCACAGTGGCACACATATTTAGCCACTGTGAGAGATACCATGACCTTAGATGTCGACTGGGAGTCAGTCCAGAGCTCTCCACATCACTTGGGAATATCCCCCAGGGGGTGGAGAACTCGCTTGTTTTTGTGAAAGAGGCTGGCCTCTTTCACAACATTTAACCTTAGCACTTTTTCTTAATAGCATCCTTGCCTTTTACTCTTCTGTTTGGCTTTTGCGTTTTCGTTTTTTGTGTCGGTTTTGGCTTTTGCCCTTCTATGTTAGTGTTTGTCTAGGCCTTTGCCGTTTTTTACTGTATCTGTTTTGGCTGTTGCCTTTATTTGTGTCTTTTTAGCCTGTTTAGCTTTATCTCTGTTGGCTTTTGCCTTTTTTATTCCCGGTTATTTTTGTGGCTTTTACCTTTTACTATTTTTACTCTTAGTGGCCTTTTGCCTTTTACTACTTTTACTCTTAGTGGGCTTTTGCCCTTATTTATTATAATCATGGTGGGTTGGCCATCATGGTGGATTGTCTTTCTGGGCCCTAATGACCTTTGTAGTCGATGGGCCGTAAAACACAAACAACAACAACAACAACACACGAGTTCTTCGTGATCCTCTTTCCACAAGAGATGCACTGTTGGCAAAATTACTTGCAGGGTTCAATTGTACACTTTTCATCCAAATGTTGCCTTCAACAAAATGGAGATAAAATAGTTCTATTTAAGCCTGCAGATAGATTCAGTAAATTTCCTTATCTAGTAAATTGGAATTTTAATATAGGGATTTTACTTGTAGTTTCCTCTGGTTAGGTACCCAATTGATATGTTGGGTCGTCTGGGGTTCTGATGTGTAGTGATTACGTTTTCTTTGGGTCTTTTCCCCTCCCTAATGGTTCTCAGGTTTCTTTGTGGATGTACATGGTGTTAGTAGTTGTTTCCTAAACTCTTTGAATTTGGTGTTGCCTCTGAAAGTGTGTCTTCCCCTCCCAGATCTTAATTTAGGTAGTGTCCTGATTATAGCAATGGATTCCTTTACTGTATACAGTTAGTGTCATAAGTAACCATTAGTTTATTGAAACAATGTAAATATTAACCCTTCAGCACTGTGGCCAGGTCTATATGACCCAGGTAATTTTTGATTTCAAAGTGTTAATATGTATATGTGGTACTAAGTGGCTGTGCTGTCACATAAATTCCTTTCTTCACTTATATATTAGCAAGTATTATTTTGAAGTTCATTGTAATAATGATAGTCTTTCAAACAGCTGTTTTGACCAACCATACCATTTGTGTAACTTCATTGACAAAGCATTTGACCCAACTGTACTATTTGTGCATCTGTGATTTCTGTAGGGACAACACAACTCACACGTCCCTCACATAGCAATATAGTCCTTTTCCAAGTTTTCACTATGGTGGACACAAGCTTCTTCGTAGACATTGATGGGAAGATTGTATTGTCCTTATGCTGAAAGTTACTTAACCCTTGAGCGAGCATGTCAAAGACTGTTACACCAGTGGGCATGTGGTGAATTTTGTTCACCACTTAATATATAGCATGTTATGCCTCCATTCACATACCAGAATTGCTTCAAAATGACTTTTTTTGGTACATAAATGTTTGACAAGTATTGAAATGGCATTAAAATGTGAAAACGATGCTAAATATATGATGTACAGAACAGAATTGTCGATGCTGAAAAAAAAATGTAATTTTTGCACTACTGTGATTGTTCTTTGCCACATGCAATGATGAACTCCATTCACAATCTAAGACCAGATTGATTTTGAACCCCCAAAACAGAAAGATGGCTGAAGGTAGAAACTTGAAATTAAACTGGGACCTACAAAATGAATGTATTTAAAGGTACATAGAAGGGCACTAGATTTGATCTGGGGTTAATAGGTTTATTTATTAAAATTTTGTGCATTGTAAATTAAGTTCCCCAACTATTTATTGTTTTTTTTTGCAATGTAGTGCCACACTAACACACACGTTCACAATTTGTCCAAGTGTATCCAAGGTTATAGAATCACTGATAGTCAGCTGGATGTTGCTTGGTAAGTCCTTTTTGTAGTGTTGTTTTCTTTAGAAATTGTGAGTGTTCCTTTTTTGTTTGCTGAATTTCCTGTCACACTTGCTGCCACATGCCACTGGTTGTGGTTGTAGTTGAGTTATTTTGTTGAATGCTAGTAAGTACGTTTGTCTTCCAGCTTGTTGCTTTTGGTCTTGCCACTTCCTAAGTGTTTGGATCTACAGTAAAACGTGGTTATAATGTTTTTTGGGTATGAAAGGGAACAAACGTTATAACCATAAAAACGCTATAGCTGTGATATATTTTTTTTGTGTGTGTTTTTCTATCCATAGTACTTATTGGATTGTGTATATCTGATGCAGTGGTAAAATAACGTCATGTGGGGTTACAATAGATGATTTTTCTATATGTTCAGTAATCAAGAATTGATGATTGCTTCATGGTGGATGGCTGCTTCCACCAGGAAGTGACGACTTCCATTGGACACACCAGTTCTCATCTGATCACTGAAGTTAAGCAGTGCAACCCCAGCTAGTACTGACATGGGTGGCCACTTGGGAAAACTGGGTACTGCTAATACCCAGAAATCGTCACATTATGGATGGGGCTCTAGTGACTTTGTAGTTGATGGGCCCTAAAACACCAACACACAAAAAATGCTTACACCTCTGGATGTTGAGGCACACATATTCTCTTGGTATCTTGGCCAACCTCTACATAAGTTCATTGAATTTTGTCACATTTATTTGAGAGTGGGAATAGTAATCCCAATTTGTCTTGCCACCTACATTCTAGGTCGTTTGTGTCATTACTACTGTTGCGTTGCCAGACGCCCTCACTAGATGGCGCTCTACTGCATCAGACGCCCTCGCTAGATGGTGTGCTCTATCTGTGCCAGACGCCTCCGCTAGATGGCGTCATAGAAGTGTCACACAATATTCGCACTGACGCCTCTGCTAGTTTTGATTTGATTGTTTGAGTATTAGGGCCCATCGACTACAAAGGTCATTAGGGCCCAGAAAGACAGTCACCATAGTGGGGGTGTAAATGGCCATCCCACCATGATGACACTAAATATGGGCACGGGCAAAGCAGCAAAAGCCAAAACAGACATAGAAATAAAAGCAGCAAAAGCTAAAACAGACATAACAATAAAAGTGGCAAAAGCCAAAAAGGACATAACAATAAAAGTGGTTAAAGCCAAAACCAACACAGAGATAAAAAGGCAAAAGCCATAATGAGTCAAGAATAAAGGAAATTAATCAAATTTTGTGAAAGAGGCCAGCCTCCTTCAAAAATACAAGCGAGCTCTCCACCCCTGGAGAGTTATCCCCAAGTGATGTGGAGAGCCCTGGACTGACTCCCAGTCACCATCAAAGTGCTTGGTATCTCTCGCAGTGACTAAAGACGTGTGCCACTGTGAAAGGCTCCCAACAGAAGTCACACCATGATTCATCCTCACCCCATAGAATGTAGGAGTGGGTGAGGAACGTGTGACCAATCCGAAGCCAAGCAAGCACAACCTCCTCCCTCCATGACTGGCAGCACGAGGACACCCAGTGCTCTGGAGTGTGCTTCAGTGTGCAGATTTTTTGTGGTCTCTGCAAACTACTGGGACCACCATTTGTCATGGATAGTCCACCACACCATCGGGAGAGTATCAGAGGAGGGGACAGCAGTGTTGGATACATCTGGCAAGTGGGCCAGCTGATGGGCATGGGGATCCACCCTCTCCTTGTCCATGATACCAACATGTCCCAGGACCCACATAAACAACACTGTCTTGCCCTGCTTATGAATCACTAGCAGCAATTAGTGCACACTCTGGAGTTCCAGTACCCTGTGCAGAGCTGTGAGCTCTGCAGTTAAGACACTGGCAATGCCTGGATGGCGCCCCCCCATGAGATGACCAGTTGTAAAGACTTACCATCCTTCACCCCATCCGTGTAAATAAAAACATGGCCCCCGATAGGTCAGAGAGAGGCGTCCAAACTCTTGTTGGTACACTGACCTATCGGTACTGGTTTTGGAAAAGGCTGCAAGCACAAAATCAAAACTCGGCTCTGGCACTGTCCAGGGTGGCACAGAGGCCGGCAGTACAGGGTGCACCCTAGGGAGAGTCACACTGAGGCCAGTGAGATAATCCATCCACCACATGCCAAAAGGAGGGGGAACCCCTGGGCGGCGGTTGAATGGCCATCTCACAGTGTGACTAAAAATGGCTGGTTGTGTAGGGCACTGTGCCTGGCCTTTCAGCCACAAAATATATGCAGCTGCAAGGTACTGCCGCCACACAGTCAGTGGTGGTTCACCAGTCTCAGCATAACGGCTGAGCATTGGACTCATGCAGAAGGCACCAATGGACAACAGGATGCCGGCATGCTGTACGCTGTCCAGCAGCCAGGGAGTTGATGGAGCGGCCGGGCCATGTATGCTGCACCCATAATCGAGATGTGATCAAACGAGTGATCTGTAAAGTTGAAGCATCACCGTTCGATCTGCCCCAAAACCAGTTCCCTGCAGGCACCGCAGAATATTTAGGGAGCGAAGGCACTTATCCTTCAGCTCCTTCAAGTGTGGGACCCATGTCAGATGGCTGTCAAAACAGAGACCGAGAAATCGGGCTGCCTCTACAACAGGGAGGAGGCGGCCATCCAGGGTAAGCTGAGGCTCAGGGTGAAGCCCTCGCTTACGACAGAAGTGCATGAGGGAGTGACAGAAGTGCAAGTGCATGAGGCTCTCCAGCCTCTGTTTTTGAGTTGGCATAATTTTATTTAATTAGGTAGTCGCTGCCCACAGGTCTTACACACCACGGAGCCCTACACAGGGACGCCCATTTGGGTCGTTGATACTACTCGGATAGGATACTGTTAGGGTGGCATAATCCCCGAGTACCAGACCATTGGCATCGGGGTTGACTGCCGGTCCACTTACAGCAACGCTAGGGGGCATTACAACTTATGCGCCCCTGGCCGATTGACGAAGACCAGGTATCTGCCTTGGCTGCCCATTTTCCCTGGAAGCTGTGGTCAAAGTGATGTGTTGGGGCTATAGGTCGCTTCAGGGTCAACAGAAGCACAAGTCCCAGAAAAAAAAGAAGACAAAGGGGTGGGGTTATTTGATGAGGCCCCCAGCCTCTGTTTTAAAGTTGCCATAATTTGATTAAATTATTAAATTCGCTGTCCGCAGGCCTCACCCACCTCGGAGCCCAACAAGGGGACGCCCATTCGGGTTGCCAAGGTTGCTCGGACAGGATACCATAAGGGTGGCATAATCCCCGAGTACCAGACCAAAGGCATCGGGGTTGACTGCCCGTCCACTCACAGTAACCCTAGGGGGCATAACCACTTATGTGCCTCTGGCCAATTGACCAAGACCAGGTATCTGCCTTGGCCTCCCGTTTTCCCTGGAAGCTGTGGCCAAAGTGATGTGTCGGGGCTGTAGGCCACACCCTTAACCCTGTCAGCCACCTTACCAGTGTGGAGTGGCCAAGAGACATCGCAGGGCATACGCCTCCTCAATCACCAGGATCCATTTTTCCCAAGGGTGTGGGTCTCCACGCACGGTAAACACGTGGGTAGGCGTTTATTTACGGTCACCTCAGTGAGGAGCCTACATCGACCGAGAACAAGTCAGACCAAATGCACAAACAACCACGATTGTAGTATCGTCCTGTCCAGAACACGTCATAGACAAAGACGACAGTGGCGTTGTCCTATCTGGGGCAAGAAAATGTCACCCCTTTTAGTCGCCTCTTACGACATTCAGGTATGCAGTGTGCCTATTCTGCCCCGGGTATACATGGGTGTTTTGAAGTCAGGGAACACTAAACTGTGGCATTTTACTACATGGAACACTTAAACTTCAACATAAACTTTAAAGCAGGTTGAACACTTTCCACACTTGGTACTTACCACATTATCATCATACCCTTATCCCGCCTGTGGCAGGTTCGGGTCCGGGGGTTCTAGCCCTCCACTCCTGTCTATTCTTGCCCATGTCCACGTCCACCCCACACACTGTTCGTATCCTTACGGACAACCTGTTTTTAAGTCTGCTTTGGTCTCCCATGCCCCTGGTGTTACGATCACCTGCATTCCTGGAATTCGCATGACGTGTCCATACAACCTCAGCCTATTCTCCCTCATATTTTTGGCAATGTCCGCTATCCCAGGCTACCTCTAATATGCTCATTCCTAATTCTATCAGCTCTCGACACGCCACACATGTGCCACCGCATTCGCATCTCAGAACATTCTATTTACATGGCTCTTCCTCACTGCCCAGCACTGTGATCGATATGGCATAACTGGCCTAACCACTGTCCTGTGAATTTCCCTTTCAACTAGATTGGGATCCTCCTATCACACAGGACTCCACTTGCCTGTCGCCACTTCAGCCACCCCCTCCCCCATCAGAGTTTATCTATCCATTGCTTTGGAACTTTGATCATAAGTACTTTACCTCTTGCTGTACGTCACCACTATTTTATCGTCCTTTCCAATAGAAAGATAAATACTCGGTCTTCATGTTTATCGTTAGCCCTCCCTTTTCTATCGCTCCTCTAATATCGGTTAGTCCCTTCTCTATCTGTTCTCTGCAGTCACCAAGTTTTTCAATATCTCCAGCAAATGCCAAGCACTAGAAGGGGGGCCTATTCTCATACCAGGATGAAAAGGTATGGGCTAAGTGCTGAACCTTGGTATACCCTAACTCTTACTGGAAAGCCCCCAGTACTCCCCCAAGGTGTCCTTACCCTGGCTATGGAGCCATCATACATATCCTGGACTATTAGAATAAACCCTTCTTCCACACACCCCCCTTTTTGCAATATCTCCCTACTACCTTGGTACTTACTACCACTTTATCACCACTATATAAAACGAACAACTATGTCATTTGCGTTTGCTGATTACAATCCCATCCAAACATCATTTTAAATTGTATCGATTTTTTCAAATACCTTTGTGTTCATTAAATTTTTTTTGCAGAACACTTGAAGTGGTTTCACGGAACACCAGCGTTCTGCAGAACACGCTTTGAGAACCACTGCCTTAGACCATCAATATTATTGTCCATAGTCAGTTCAAAAATTTCGAAGCATTCGTTTCGTGTCCTCTGTTTCTCATTTCACAATGGATAATAGAAGAAAAGCATATACTGTAGGCTTTACTTTCTCTTTGAAACTTTTCTTTCAACAATATCTGCATTAAAGCTTAGTTTACACGACTGTGACTTATTAAGAAGTTCAACCTATCATGTGAAACTACTGTCAATCGCCTTGCATCAGGGTCACCCACAGAACAGAGAGTAGGAAGAAAAACCCTGGGGTACACCAGTGCCTCTGTTCAGGCATGAGTCTGATTCCTTATTGTAGTATAGTTGTTGTGCAATAGGTCAGACACCATGCAATATTCAAACTGACAAAGCATTAATTTACCTGCCAAAATTTATATTTTGGTTGTAAAATGTGGTGTTCGAACAGTGTGGTAGGCCTACATCCCCACACAGACAACCAGCATGTTGAATGGACCCACGGACCCAACCCTGCCACAGGCTGGATAAGGGTGTGATAATGATGATACCAGTACCCCTGTGTAGCATTAAAGGCTTAATCATTAAAAAACTTCAGGTTATTTTGCACGATCACGTCCAGACAGTTTTGAAATAAATGGCGCACCGTTTATTATTATTTTCAGCTGAAAGGTGTGCCGGTTATTGGAGGGCGCCGTTTATTAGAATAATTACGGTATTGCTATTATTTTATGTGGAGTAACATGCAACACAAAGAAAAAACGACATTGGATTTACAAACGAGAGGAATGTGTACTTATTTAAACTTAATAAATTACATTACCGTAACTGATCCTGAGGGTTACTGCAAACAGTTTAGAATAAGCAGTAAGTAGCAGTAGACTGGGGATTAATAATTATAGGGTTGCAGCTTTCATCGGCAACCAACTGAAAAACAAACTGTCCAATATACCACACTCGTGTCCATTGTGAGGGACAAGATGGGTACCCGACCCTTGCCATAGGTGGGTAATGGCCTAGGAGCTCCTTGTTTTTTTTTCAAGCCATATTTCACAGCCATATGTGAAACAAAGTAGGAGACATTGGCAGCATGAACTTCGTCATGGCACACTTGATTCATACTGACTAAATGTTGACAATATAGCCCTCAAACAATCAATATATGGTCAGTATTTTGGCTCCGCCCACAAGTATACTGACACTACATTAGTATTTGCCCTCACACAGTGAGTATTATTGTCCATATTGTGAAGAAATGACAGTAATACTGATCGTGTGAGGGCAGCTTTATACATAGCGGAGCAGTTAAGCGGCCCTCACATGAATAGTATTACTGTCAGTTCTTCACAATACTGATTGTGTGAGGGCAAATACTGATGTAGTGTCAGTATACTGAAATACTTTCACAGTTGTGAAAGTATTTTGATTTCTATTGTGGGTGGAGCCAGAATACTGACCATGTATTGACCGTTTGAGGGCTATACTGTCAACATTTAGTCAGTATGAATCAAGTGTGACATGACGAAGTTCATGCTGCCGATGTCTCCTACTGTGTTTCACATATGGCTGTACGTGAAATACGGATTGAAAGTTTTAAATTTTCGAATGCCAAACAAAAAAAAAAAAAAAAAAAAACAAGTAGCTCCTAACCCGTTTTTCACCAATGACAAGGGTCGGGTACCCATGTTGTCCCTCTGAATGGACACAAGGGCGATATATTGGACAGTTTGTTTACCAGTTGGTTGCTGACAAAAGCTGCAACCCTATTCTTATTTATCGCTGGTCTACTGCTATTTACAGCTCATTCTAAACTAGTTGGAGTAATCCTCAGGATCAGTTACTTTAATGTAATTTATTAAATTTAAATAAGTACATATTCCTGTCGTTTGTAAATCCATTTTCAATCCAGTGTCATTTTTTTCTTTGTGTTGCATGTTACTCTACATACAGTAAATAATAGCAATATATGCTTCTTTTTCTATTATCCATTGTGAAATGATAAAACAGAGGACACCAAACGAATGCTTCGAAATTTTTGAACAAACTAACTACTGACAATAATATTGATCGTCTGAAGGCTCGTTATGAATACTGATGAAATATTGCCAGTATTCAATATTTACAGTAATACCGATCGTGTGAGGGCCGCTTTATAAAACGCGTATTTTGGGTCTCAATATAAATTCCTTTTTTTTTTTAATCTAAACAAAAACAGCCGTTCAAGACGTGTAATGGCTATCGCGAGTGCGACATTCCAAATAAAAGAGAGTTTATGATCATACATCTTTTTTAAATTTAAAGTTTTATGTGCGAAACATTCAAACTTCTGAACGACTGTTGCATCTCCTCATTCCCTTGCGTCGCCTAGGCAACTACCAAAGAGAGTTTCCCAATGGCAAAGCTGTGAAGAGATGTGGGGAAGCTACAGTAAGGGGTTGCTGAAAATACAGAGAGATGCAATAGGAGATATTAAAAATACCAGTTAGGAAGGATATGTATACTGGGGATGGCTGGGTTGCACCACGGTTCAGCACTAAATTCTACCTCTTAATTCTGATTGTGGATGGTCGCTAGGTGGCGTGTACCAACAGGTTTTCACCATTGTCAGCTCCCAATTTTTTTTTTTGAATTATGTTGGAAGCCTTCCCAGAATTTTCCAGAATCATCTTACCTTTCACAGCTGACATCCAAAGCAGTCCAGGTCACGGTAAGGCTGGGGTTTTTTGACACCATCATGATTGCTGGGAACTACACAAGAGTTTGGGCTTTTAACGTTAACCTCGTGTTTCGTTCCTAGCGCTCTCACCACGCTCTAGAGTGGCGGGGGTGTCGTCTGCACAGACGATCACTGCGCCTCTCGTGGGGAAGGGTGCAAACTCGACTCAGTAAAAAAAAAAGTTTTCTTATTTATGGTGATGTATTATAAGATATATTAGCATTAATTATTATTATTATTAGTATTATTAATATTGCTATTATTATGAATATTATTATTAGTATTATTAATATTATTATTATTATTATTAGTATTTTTATTAATATTAGTATTATTATTATTAATATTATTACTATTATCATTGTTGCTGTGGATATTTGTTGTCTTTCCCAACTGGGGACATGCACTACTAAAACTGCATGCCTCCAGTATAGTGTAGGTGCCTAGTCAGGTGAGTGTGAGACCTCCACTCACTTGGCAATGTTACAACAATTGATGAGTGTCTCCTGTGGGGTAGAACGGCACCCCCACAGGTAGCCCTGCTATTATTGCTGCAGGTTCTGGACATCTGACTGGGGTGCCCCCAGTCAGAGATGTCACAAATGGTAAAGGAGTCAGGCTCAGAGTAGGGACATGGAATGTAGGGACCCTTACAGGAAAAACTGGGGAACTAGTGGACACCCTCAGGCTTAGGCGCATTAGCATTGCATTCCTGCAGGAGACGAAATGGAGGGGAAATAAGTCATGGATGCTGGGGGAAGGATACAAACTTATTTATACAGGCAGTGAGGAAGGCTGAAATGGGGTGGGCATTGTATTCAGTAGGGACTTTTAGCAGGGGATCACCTCAGTCACAAGAGTTAGCAGTAGGATAATGTTAGTCTCAGTAGTTTGGCAGGGTACAGGGCTACACCTCATAAGTGCCTATGCCCCCCCAGGCAGGCCTGGGTGGCACAGCTAAAGCAGATTTTTGCAGTAACTTTGATGAAATAGTGCAGGCAGTAAACAGCAGAATTAGACAGGGCAAGGGAAATGAGCACTTAATTATTGGGGGTGACTTTAATGCCCAAGTGGGTAGAGATGGTTCAGGTTATGAGGAGGTTCATGGAGGGTGGGGGTATGGTATGATAAACCCAGAGGGGCAGAAGGTCCTTGAGACTGAAGGAGCACATGGCCTTGCATTAGCAAATACATGGTTCAAGAAGAGGGAAAAGCACCTAATTACTTTCCAGTCACCACAGGGGAAGTCCCAGATAGACTTTTTCATGGTTAGGAAGCAACACAGGGCAGAGATTCAGGACTGCTGGATGCTACCCAGTGAGTATTTTCAGAAAGACAGTGGCCATAAGCTGCTTATGATGGAAGTTCAAATAAAGGGGACATTTAAGCAACATACCTGGAAGGGAGAATCAGTTGTTAGGTGGTGGAAGTTGCCCACCAAGGCAGTGGAATTCCAGCAGGAGGTCCTCAGCAAGGTTGACTGGTTGACTGGTCAGCCAATGCCATGTGGGACAGGGTTGCTAGGAAGATTAGGTGTGGAGAGGCATTGTTCGGTAGGGGCAGAATAGGAGGAAGTTATCAGGGTACACAGACATGGTGGTGGAATGAGGAGGTGGAAGCTTCCATCAAACTAAAGAAGGTAGCTTTCCATAGGTGGAGAGAAACAGGGGATCAGGTTTCAAGGATTAACTATGTTCAGGCTAAGAAAAATTCCAGGAGGACCATTGCCCTGGCCAAGTACCAGAAGTATGAGGCCATATATGAAAAGTTGGGGACAAGGGAAGGAGAGAAAGCAGTTTTTAGACTGGCTAAGACCAGGGATAGAATGAGTAAGGATTTTACCAGGGCTTTAACTGTCAAGGATACAAATGGTAGGGTCCTGTTCCAGCCAGCAGAGGTAATCAAAAGGTGGGAGGAATACTACCAGGGCCTCTTAAATGCAGCCACCTGTGCTACAGCCACCGAAGGCAACCCAATCACCCCCCCAAGAAGTCGATAGGGTAAGTGAGACGGAAATTGTAAGAGCCCTTCGAAAAATGAAAGGTGACAAAGCTGTAGGCCCAGATAATATTCCTATTGATGTTTGGCACACCTTGGGGACCACAGGAATTACATGGCTAGGGAAGCTATTTCATAAGCTTGCAAATGGCGGTAGGATGCCATCTCCATGGAGAGAGAGTTGGATAATCCCATTGTTCAAGGGAAAAGGTGATGCACAGGACTGTGGAAACTATAGAGGCATAAAGCTGATGAGCCATACTATGAAGCTGTGGGAGCGTGTCATAGAATGTCGCCTCAGAGATCAAACAAGCGTCCGGGGAAACCAATTTGGGTTTATGCCTGGGAGGTCCACCATGGAACCAATCTTTATTCTACAACAGGTGATAGAGAAGCATAGAGCAGCAAAAAAGGACCTTCATGCAGTATTTGTTGACTTGGAGAAGGCCTATGATAGTGTCCCTAGACAGGTACTGTGGAGCGTTTTAAGAAAGAAAGGGGTCGATGAGGGCTATTTTAGGATAGTACAGGATATGTATGAGGGCTCCATTGCTAGAGTTAGGACAGCATGGGGAAACACTGCAGGTTTAAATGTGCAGGTGGGTGTGCATCAAGGGTCGGCTCTTAGTCCGTATCTCTTCACTCTAGTAATGGATGAGCTGCTGATGGGAGTGGGAGAATGGGCGCCCCACTGTGCCTGGTATTTGCCATGATGTAGGAAGGGTGGAGGAGTCCAAAGAGGATGCACAAAAAGGCCTACAAGATCTTAAGACAGCAGTGGAAAGAGGGGGCCTTAAGGTGAACATGAAGATGACTGAGTACCTAGCATTCAATTTTAGCGACCAGGGGCAAGGAGGAGAGATTCGTTGTGGGGGAGAAGGGATTCCAGCAGTGCAAGAATTCCGTTATTTAGTATCAGTCTTCCAGAGCAATGGTGAAATAGATTCTGATGTGACTCATAGAATTAATGCTGAATGGCTGAAGTGGATGCAGGCAAGTGGGGTCCTGTGCGACCGCCGGGTCCCAGTAAAGTTGAAAGGTAAGGTATACAGAACCGTCGTTAGGCCCGCTATGCTGTATGGCTCAGAGTGCTGGGCAGTTAGGAAGAACCATGAAAAGCAAATGCAAGTGGCTGAGATGCGAATGCTGCACTACATGTGTGGGGTGTCAAGATCTGACAGAATTAGAAACGATTACGTTAGAGGTAGCTTGGGGGTGGGAGATATTGCGGAGAAGATGAGGGAGAGTAGGTTGAGGTGGTATGGGCATGTGATGAGGAGGGGAGAGGATGAGCTTACTAGGTCCATTGTGGGAATGCAGGTAATGGGGGGGGGCATCGGAGGTAGGGGAAGACCAAAACGGACGTGGGAGCAGGTGGTGCAGAGGGACATGGAGTTGTGTGGGGTGGGGGTGGACGTGGTGGGGGATAGGCGGGAATGGAGGATTAGAACCCGCAGACCCGACCCTGCCTCAGGCGGGAGAAGGGTGAGATGATGATGATGAATTCTGATTGTGGACAAGCTTCTGGCTGACATAGGGAATGGGCACCTCACTGCAAAGTACAGACAGACGATGTAGAAAACGAGGTGTAAAAGACAGCATAAGCGATATTGGAGATATGGTAGAAAAGTGGGCCTGAAAGTGAACATTACAAAGGCAGAGTATATACTGTAGCTTTCAATTAGGAATGACATGGAAATAACAGTGATGTACTTTGTTGAGGTCAGGTAGTGAAAAAAGATGAGGATTTTAAGTACCTAAGGTCAATGTTCCAATGCAATGAAAAGCATATTCGTGACCAATAGTTAATGTAGGGTGAATGAAGTGGATACAAGCAAGTGAAGTCCTGTATTATTGCAGGGTCCCAATAAAATTAGAGGAAATCCTATGGCACAGTGGTTAAGCAGCACTAAAAGCCATGACAGCTGAATGACGGTGGCTGAAATGGGAATGCTGCAGTACACAGGTGAGGTGCCAAGAGCAGACAGAATTAGGAATGAATATGTTAGAGGTAGTTTGGGGTGGAGGACATCGCGGAAAAGAGAGAGAGGGTACAGCAGGGGCTAGTTGGTCCATCACAGGGATGAAGGTTATTTGAAGCACCTGTTGTAGGATAAGATAGGGGAGACCGGGGCAAGATGACGAGCGGGGCAAGATGACTAATGCCTTAATTAGCGATTTTCCTGATAGTTAGCAGCATCATATGAATACTACCAGTACTCCTCATGAATAGACACTAAAAAATCGTTTTTTCAAGGCACTGTTGCCATTACTATATTATTTACACGAGTTTCATTGTTTTCCTGCTGTGTGCTATATGAAACCAAATTTTGGAATTAAGATTTAATTAATATAGAGGTAAGCTATAGAAATATCTAATAGCATTTTGATCTACCTTAGACAACTGGCTATTCATATTCAGTATTCATTATTAAAATAATTTTTTAATCTTATTGCTATAATACTTAAATTTTAAAATTGTTGCTGGGGCAAGTTGACGAACTCACCATCTTGACCCTCAATGTTAACTGGCATCGTCTTTGTGGTGGGCAGCTTACCTGTGATTATTTTTAACTAGAAACATTAACTTTGAAGTTGACAATAAAGTCGATTTACTATTTACTTCGATTTTGACTTTTAGTGTTAATGCGTTTTTATTATTCACAAAAAAAATTAAAAATATTATTTCATTTACCTTTAACAATGTAATAAATAATGCCTAATCCTATTTTACTATAAAAGAAATAAGGGTACAATAAAAGAATTCGGAGAATTTACTAATTTCTTTTACTTTTCAATGGCCCTCATCTTGCCCCGGGTCTGGGGCAAGATGACGAATTTTACATCGTTCATTAAAAATTATAAAATCCCCTTGAAGATATCAAAAAATGTTTCACTTTAAACCACTAAAGTATAAAGAAAGGTGCATTCTAAGTATCTCAGCACAGTAAAACATTTTATCTTGAAAGAAAAATAAAAAATTCATTTGAAAACTCTTAGTATCGTCAACTTGCCCCGGTCTCCCCTATAACCTGACGTGGGAGCAGGTTGTATGAAGGCATATGAATGTGTGTGGGGCAGATGGTAACCTGGTAATAAGTCTGATTGGAGAGCCAGAACCCAAAGACTCGATCCTGCCACAGATTGATTAAAGGTACCGTATTTATAATAATTAACAGCGCCCTCTAATAAACGGCGCACTGTTTATTAAAGATACTGAATTAATCATCATTACCCGTAATTATTCTAATAAACGGCGCGGCGTTTATTTTTCAAAGGCCTTTTTGATGCGCCGTTTATTGGAGGGCGCCGTTTATTATTTTTTTCAATTTATAAATGGAAACTTTTTAGCCGGACAAGTTGATTTCATTAATTTTGATTTTTCTGATGCCACTGTCGCATCTGAATTTATTGGCAAAATGAAATTGAGAAAAATAATCAATGGTTCATTTAAAATTTAAATCCTTACCCTAGATTCAGATAACGGCCCGCTGCGATGGCGTAGTGGTTAGCACGATGTGTAGGTTCGATACTAGACCGCGGTGGGTCGGCTTCTTTCAGGCGAGAGAGAAGCCGCGAGTGTGCCTTCTTTCGGACAAGAAATAAAACCAAGGTCCCGTGTGGGTGTACGATGGCACTTGCACGTAAAAGAACCCTCTGTACTACGCAACGGGGAGATGAGGCAAAATTTCCAGGTGTAGGAGCTCACCCCCTGGCGTCGGTAGCATTCCCCAACGAACACTAGACCGACGATAAATAAGCGTAGGGATGCAGCTTTGGCCGGCAACCGGCTGCAGAAATAAAACTATGACCAATATATCACCCGGTATCCATTCTGAGGGACAAATGGGTACCCGACCCTGCCATAGGCGGGAAAAGGGTTAGGAGTTGCTTTTTACCATAGATTCCGATAACTGTAGAGGTTTAACCACAGGACGATTACCATCATTCTCAGCTGCAGAAATTCCCAACAATTTAAATGCTAAAGAATACTTTCTCTTTGAAACTTTTCTTTCATTAATATCAGCACTAAAGCGTAGATTACACGACTGTGACTTATTAGGAAGTTCAACCTATCATGTGAAAATACTGTCAATCGCATTGCACCAGGGTCACCCACAGAACAGAGAGGAGGAGGAAAAACCCTGAGGTACACCAGTACCTCTGTTCAGGCACGTGCCTGATTCCTTATTGCAGTATACCGTAAAATCTCACACATGGTGTCTGACCTATTGTTGTGCAATAGGTCAGACACCATGCAATACTAATTTTTTTGTTGTTTGTTGGAGTTTAAGGTCCCGTCAACTACGAGGTCATTAGAGACCCTGCAATACTAAAACTGACAAAGCATTAATTTACCTGCCAAAATTTATAATTTGGTTGTAAAATGTGGTGTGGTAGGCCAGCATCCCCACACAGACATCATCATCATCTCACCCTTCTCCCACATGAGGCAGGGTCGGGTCTGCAGGTTCTAATCCTCCACTCTCGCCTATCCCCAACCAGGTCCCCCTCCACCCCGCACGCCTCCATGTCCCTTTGCACCACCTGCTCCCATGTCCGTTTTGGTCTTCCTCTACCTCTGGTGCCCCCAACTACCTGCAGTCCCACAATGGACCTAATAAGCTCTCCCCTCCTCATCACATGCCCATACCACCTCAGCCGGTTCTCTCTCATCTTTTCTGCAATGTCTCCCACCCATAAGCTACCTCTAATGTAATCGTTTCTAATCTTGTCAGATCGTGACACCCCACTCATGTAGCACAGCATACGCATCTCAGCCACATGCATTTCCCTTTCATGGTTCTTCTTAAGTGCCCAGCACTCTGAGCCATACAGCATAGCGGGCCTAACGACGGTTTTGTAAACTTTACCCTTTAACTTCATTGGGACCCAGCGGTCACATAGGACCCCACTTGCCTGTCTCCACTTCAGCCATCCTGCATTAATCCTATGGGTCACGTCCGAATCTATTTCCCCATTGTTCTGGAAAACTGATCCTAAATACCGAAACTGCTGTACCACAGGAATCCTCTCTCCCCCACAGTGAATTTCATCCCCTTGTCATTGGCCACTGAAATTGAAAGCTAGGTACTCAGTCTTTTTCATATTCACCTCAAGACCCCCTCTTTCCACTGCTGTCTTAATGTCTTGTAGACCCGTTTGTGCATCCTCTTTGGACTCCTCAAGCCTTCCTACATCATCTGCAAATACTAGGCACTGAGGAGCCCATTCCCCTATTCCTGTCAGCAGCTCATCCATTACAAGAGTAAATAGATATGGACTAAGTGCTGACCCTTGGTGCACACCTACCTGCACGTTGAGGCCTGCAGTGTTTCCCCATGCTGTCCTCGCCCTAGCAATGGAACCTTCATACATATCCTGCACTAACCTAATATGCCCTTCATCCACTCCTTTCTTCCTTAAAACGTTCCACAGTACCTGTCTAGGGACACTATCATAGGCCTTCTCCAGGTCAACAAATACTGCATAGAGATCCTTCTTTGCTGCTCTATGCTTCTCTATCATCTGTCTCAGAATAAAGATTGATTCCATTGCGGACCTACCTGGCATAAACCCAAATTGATTTCCCCAGACCCTAGTTTTGTCTCTGAGGCGAAATTCAATGACTTGCTCCCACAGCTTCATAGAATGGCTCATGAGCTTTATGCCCCTATAGTTTCCACAGTCCTGGGCATTACCTCTGCCCTTGAACAGTGGAACTATCCAACTCTCACACCAAGCATATGGCACCTTGTTGCCATTTGCTAATTTGTTGAAAAGCTTCAATAGCAATGTAATTCCAGTGGTCCCCAAGGGGCGCCAAACATCCACTGGGATCCTATCAGGGCCTACTGCTTTATGACCTTTCATGTTTTGGAGGGCTTGGACAATTTCACCCTCACTCACTCTGTCCACTGCCTGTGGGGAGCATGGACAGCTGTCCATGCCCATTACACATGTGGCAGCATTTAACAGGTTCTGATAGTATTCCTCCCACCTTTTGATTACCTCTGCTGGTTGAAACAGGACCCTACCATTGGGGTCCTTAACTGTTAGCGCCCTGGTAACATCCTTACTAGTTCTATTCCTATTCTTGGCCAGTCAAAAAACTGCTTTCTCTCCTTCCGTTGTCCCCAACTTTTCACATAGAGCCTCATACATCCCCACACAGACAACTAGCCAATATTCCTGCAGGTTCCAGACGCCTGGCTGGGTTGTTCCCAGTCATAGCATGTTGAATGGACCCACGGACCCAACCCTGCCACAGGCTGGATAAGGGTGTGATGATGATGATACCAGTACCCCTTAGTAGTATTAAAGGGTTGATCATTAAAAAAATTCAAGGTAACTTGCACGATCACTTCCAGACAGTTTTGAAATAAACGGCGCACCGTTTATTATTTTTTTCAGCTAAAAGGTGCGCCGGTTATTGGAGGGCGCCGTTTATTAGAATAATTATGGTATCACAACACCCTTATCCCACCTGTGCCAGGGTCGGGTCTGTGGGTCCACTAAACATGCCCTGACTGGGGTCATCCCAGCCAGGCGTCTGGAAACCACAGAAATATTGACTGGGTTGTCTGTGGCGGTGCCTTATTAAAGGTACTGAAATATAAACAGCGCCTTCCAATAAATGGCGCAACAAAAAAGCCTTTTTAAAAAATAAACGGCGCGCCGTTTAAGAGAATAAATACAGCATATGATAGTGATGACCCTTAGGATGGGCTGTCGTCTGCAATAGTGAGACCCTGCATGTCAATTTCAAACCACCATATTATTCTAAAATTGTTATTTATTGAAAGACTTTATGACAATATACAACATATAAAAAGACTTTGTTAGCAACAAATACACTACAACGTAGGGAAAAGCTAAATTTTGTGAGTGTAATAAATACTTGTTATCAACGGGTTGAATTGTCTGTACAGTTTATAATTCCCACCTAGACCACGTTAAGTCAATGATGGCATGGTTTAATAAAAAAAACAATTACAAATATACAAGATCCAGGCTGCGTGAGTCATCCACATGCTGACGTTATCCTAGAGCATAGTTCTTGATAATGCCTCAAGAGAAATTTGTCACTGTCATTCACGACAACAAATATACTTTTAAATATTCCTCGATGACTAGCTACAAAGTGGCTTTTCGTCAATATTCTCAGGAATGCATTGAACTAAATATTTCTAACTCCTCTTTTGTTTCAAAAATCGATGTCAATATACGGACTACTTGAAAGTAAGCCAATTTCCCTCTGCTGAAAGTCAAACCCTGAAAATAAAAACAAACCCACATTAGCCTTCTAATAGCACAATTTACTAAAACTGCAAATCAATTTCAAGAATGCAAAAGTTAACTATGAATTTATGTGGTTAAATTATATACTGTAGATAGAATTAACTGTTTGTGAGAAGCCACTGAAAATGCAAGAAGTATTTTCAATGTTTAAAGAAAGAAAATTAGGGCACTGTTTAATCCTACACAACTTGTAAGCGTGGTACCCTAGAATCAAAGTTCACCAATTTCCAAATTTAGGATGTTCATGAAAATTTTAGTATCTTCATATACCGGTATTTATAATTTAAGGCCATCCATGCAGTGTTTTCCAAAAAAATAAAGCCAATATACATTTTTCTAGAGTTTAGTAGTCTGACAGACTACCGTTTAGTAACCACATATGCAGAATATGCATGGAGTTTTAACCCTAGATTACTAACGGATTCTTATAAAAATCGTGGTTCAGTGGGTTCTACATTTTGAATGGGCCTGAAACGTTTAGTAACTATTTTAATTATTGAAGATTGTCAAATCAATACTTTCAATATAATTTGAAAGTCTTCAAATTCTTTTTCAGCATTAGTAACAATGCTGCTACAATTACTAGTTCAGTTTTTTTTTCCTAGATTTTGCATTTTCCTGAGCGACTTGGGCATTATTTTCTTTTCAAACTATAACAGACACATTTCATCATTACCTCTTTTCAATAATTGTAATTAACTATTAATTGAATATTACAAGTTTATTTTGGATAATTATGTGGAATAGACTGGCATCTCCCCACAGGCAGCCTGACCCATATTCCTTCCGGTTCCCTACTCCTGGCTGGGGTCAGCCCCCAGTCAAAGTGCTAAGGGGCTAATCTCAGGTTAGGGACGAGGGGTAGTGTCGTGTGGACAGGGACCTGCTGGGAAACAGGAGTGGAGGGCTAAAACCCACAGACCCGACCCTGCCATAGGCGGGACAAGAGTATAATGATGAACGGGCTATGTGATATACTGTCACAATTTATTAATAATGAAAACCCTGGCAGTAGAAGACATTTTGCCAAATATTACGTTTTGAAATTAGAAGCTGTGGTTAAGAAAATGCTTAGGAATAGAGAGAGTTTATCCTGAGCATTGAAAATGTCACTAAGGGAAATTTTGGGGGAATTTGCACCATATCCATCCATTTGAGCATCAGCAAGTAGAAAAGCAAGAATATGTGCATTTTGCCCATCAAAAATTAAGCTTATGTCCAGGTATTCATGTAATGATGTTTGGAGCCTAGGTGTTGTGACCATCAAGGAAAAAGATGTTTGGAATGTGAAAATCAATAAAATTGTTGTTAATATTAATTCTACAAATATGTACTGTATCTATGCAATAGAGCAGTGTTTTTCAACCAGGGTTCCGTGAGGTCTGCCCAAGAGTTCCGCCAATGGCAAGGTAAAATATAAAAACAACAATGAAAAACACAAGAAACGAGAACAACTTTTGTCTGTCGAAGATGAACTTCGGGTGTCTCTCTCAAACATTAGGCCACCAATTCAATTGCATGTGTAAATTCGCGAATACGACGAGGCGAGTGGCGAGGCTAGCATGTTCGACGAATGTGTTAACACTACATTCGTCATTCACCTCGTAGTTCGCCTCGCCATTCGTGGCGCTCGTGTTGAAAGTGGTTTTTTCGACACGAGTCAAAGGGCGCGAGAGACCTGAGGCGATTTGAGAATGACTAGCTGTCGAGACAATACGAGTCAAAGGACGCTAGCGACGAGGTGATTGGAGAATGACCATCTGACGAGACATTCGGCGAATGTGTGAACAGTCATTCTTCATGCAAAGTATGAATGCGAACATTTCGACGAAAGTCTCGCCTCGTCGTATTCGCGAATGTGTAAATGCGGTAATAGGTGTAAAGTTTCAGATAAAGACTGCCATACAAGGTCAGATTATCTTCAGAAATGTCTTCCGTTGAAGCAGATTTTGCCACACATGCACAGTTAAAATTGAGGGAAATTTTGCGAAACACGCATAACCGTGACCTTTGCTTTCATTGGCAATAAACAAAATGAGTAGTGAACCGCCCTTTGGTCTAATACAGCATTTACACATTCGCGAATACGACGAGGCGAGCATGTTCGACGAATGTGTGAACGCTACATTCGACATTCACCTCGTGGTTCGCCTCGCCATTCGTGGCGCTCATGTTAAAAGCGGTTTTTTTGACACGAGTCAAAGGGCGCGAGTGATCTGAGGCTATTTGAGAATGACCAGTTGGCGAGACAATACGAGTCAAAGGGCGCTAGCGACGAGGTGATTGGAGAATGACGATCTGACGAGACATTCGGCGAATGTGTGAACAGTCGTTCTTCATCAAAAGTATGAACGCGATCATTTCGACGAAAGTCTCGCCTCGTCGTATTCGCGAATGTGTAAATGTGGTATTAAGATAACGACACACACGTGAAATTCAAATTCAAATGTATAGTACAGTGGTCGGCAAACTGCGGCTCTCCCACAAATGACTTTGTTGGTCTGCAGGCATTCACAGCAGCGTCTTTCGGGTGACAGAAGGCGTGGCACAGGCCCTTCGTCCACTACCGCAACGCAACTGTAACTCAACTGAAATCCAATGCAACTAAAGTTAATTTCAATGATGCCGAGTAGTTCAAATGAAGAGAGCATTGTGCAAATAGTACGAATTGCTTGACAGTTGCAATGAAACTGACATGCTCTGTTGCAACGCAACTCGTTTCCAACCAGTTGCCTTTACATTACGTTGCAGTTTCATTGGTGGGAGAGTCCATATCGCTAACTTGAGTCAGACTAGCATGCAACTAAAGTGAACTAAAATTCGATTATTTTTCAGTCGAGTTGCAGTTGCGTTGCGGCAATGGACGAAGGGCCTTATGCACGAATCGAGTTGAGTCATTCAGTCAGCAGTCTCATTGTGTAAAGAGGTCAGTGCTTGTCGCGTCCACAAATCACACGTGGTTGACAAATGTATCTTCTTGAAGTACAAAGTAACCTGTATTTTTCTAACAGCCATTTCCAAAAATTTACTTTTTTATCAATAAATAAGATCGTTATTAAGTTAATAAACGGTGTTACTACCTAGATAGTTTAAGTTTAAGAAATTTGGCTCTCAAAAGAAATTTCAACCATTGTATTGTTGATATTTGGCTCTTTCGACTGATGAGATTGCCGACCACTGGTATCCTTTGCCACTAACAAATGATCTACAGTTCAAAATTTTTTACTGTAGAGTGGACGAGATTCTGCCATAGACATATGATTAACTGTACAGATTTTAATTGCATAGTTAGAACTGAAGATAAAACTGACCGTGCATGGCAACATTTAGAAGTTTATTTTAACAAAATACCAAAGTGACAAAAATGTTTCATGATTGATCATCCACCTACATCAGGTGATGCAAAACCAGGAACATAGAAACTTATGGTAAATGACATTCTTACTAAACTATTTTTAGATGTTTAGAAAATGCTTTCAACGTACTTGGTGCCGGATTCATTTTGTAGTAGTTGATTATTGCTAATAGCCTCAGTTCAACATCTCCTAGGAGTGGCCTCTGAACTGGATCACCTGCCCAACAATCTTCCATGATTGCCCAACATTGATTGTCAAATTGTGGTAACCTTTCTGGTCGCAATCCTTTAAAAAAGTTAAGTTTTAAAGGTCCACTTTTGACAGCAAATTACAGCATTTTTTGTCACTTAAGAATATTTACCTCTTTTGACGTCATTCCACAGCTGGTTTTTATTTTGGCACTGCTCGTAGATGTAAGGTAGTCCAACGTGACCAGCACAGATGTACCAAAACAATATGCCAAACGCATACACATCTACTCGATGGTCATATTTGCCACAAAATAGTTCAGGAGCCATATGAATTGGAGTACCAACAATGCTACCACTCATCATTGCTTCCGGTTTGCAAAAGCCTAAATCCGTTAATTTTGCTCTGTTTCTCTTGTCTAACTGTTAAAAAGAACAAACAATAGAGGGATGAAAGTTTCAAATGAGTCAGGCACACATTACGTTTATCAGTAACTACTAGCTCCTAAGCATTGACAAATTGTATTAAAAGTGATCATGACACACTAGAAGCACATAGCCAACACAAAGGTGCTGGCTGAAAGATTTCAAGGGCTTCAGGAATAATTCATTAGTGGGACAATAAAATATTAGAAAATAAATGGGGGGATCCTTGATCTGAGGTCGGAAAAATCTACGATCCTTTAACGAATAATTAAGTGAGAAAACTTTCAAAGTACCAGTAGAATAGGATGAGGTCCTTCTATTTAAAACTAGTGTATCTGCCTATGAGGGTTATTTATCAACAACATGGATCGGGCTCCACACACAAGTCCCAAATAGCAACTCCTAACCCTTTTTCCGCCTATGGCAGGGTCCGGTACCCACCTTGTCCCTCTGAATGGACACAAGGCGATATATTGGTGATAGTTCTTTCTGCAGCCGGTTGCCGGCCAAAGCTGCACTCCTACGCTTATTTATCGTCGGTCTAGTGTTCGTTGGGGAATGCAACGACGCCAGGGGGTGAACTCCTACATCTAGAAATTTTGCCTCGGCTACCCGTTGCGTAGTACAGAGGGTTCTTTTACGTGCAAGTGCCATCGTACACCCACACGGGACCTCGGTTTTACTTCTCATCCGAAAGAAGGCACACTCGCGGCCTCTCTCTCGCCCGAAAGAAGCCGACCCACCTCGGTCCAGTATCGAACCTAGAACTACTGACGCAGTTGCCAAGCGTGCTAACCACTACGCCACCACAGCGGGTGCACACACAAGTCCCAAATCGTACAGAAAATTAATCCCAGGACAGAAAGCGCAGAAAGTTGAGTTGGTTTTCTTTTTGTATTCAGAGACATGCTTAAGGTTTCAGCGGATGATGGCGGAGATCATGGAAATAGGTTTAAAGTGCTAGAAATCCTTTGGGGGTCATGGGTGCCTGTCCAGATCTGTTCTCCAAATTACATTTTTGAAGTTGACTATGTCAAAACCTCAAACAAAAGAAATAGAAAATGGCAACTATAACTAACATTAACATATGAAACACGACTTATTCCAAATCTTACATCACAATTCCGAAGCTTTCTCGCCTATTGAATAAGGAACAGAATTAGGAATGAGTATGTTATGGGATAGCTTGGGGATGCTAGACATCGAGGAAAAGGTTAGAGAGAATAGAATAAGGTGGTAAGGGTATATGATGAAAAGAGTGTAGGAGCTGTTGTAAGATGGGGTATAGGCGCGTTCACACTATTCAACTGCCGTTGAACAATAGCTGTTGAACAACTACCGGATGTTGAAAGGAATTTGATAAGTCGTTCACACATTTCAACTAGTTGAAAGCAACTGATGACTCAACATTGGTGATGCTAGTTGAACAACAAAAGTTAAACCCCTTTCAACTTTGGTTGCTTTAACTAGCTAGTTGTTCAACTATGTTGAATCAAAGTTCACATGATTTAATGTGTCCTCAATTGACCTCCAACTGGCAGTTGGTCAGCGGTAGTTGAATAGTGTGAACGCGCCTTATGGCGATTTCAAGGGTTACCTGATTACCTTATGGTAACGCGCCGTGGGTGAGAACTTGGTGGGTAATAGGCGGGGAGTGGAGGGTCTTGCAGAGACGCGACAGGCAAGATAAGACTGTGGTGATGATAACAGAGATATAGAACACGCCACAAGGAGCCTTGGCTTTACTTCCTATCCAACATAAGGCGCACGGGGGGTTTCTGTGTGGAACGAAGCTACTGAATTCTGTCAGTGTCGCTCCTGCACTCGCATGCACAGGTCAAGAACGCTACCATTGTGTCGACTACGAGGGTCATCTCCAATCTTGCACAGTTAATATTAAAAGGATACCGCGATAAACAAAGGAATGCATTGCGTCTAATCCAGGTCATGCAAGTTAGGTGTGCTCCACTGTGCTACAGTTTTATAACATCCGTCGAATTGCCACCTTTTCTCCATTTTAAAGCTCTACAACACCTGGCAATTAAAGTATGACAAATAATTACCAGTACATTCTTCAACTTTATATCCCGATGAACCAAACCTTGACTATGTAGAAAACGTATACCCTGAATGACGTCCAACGCAATCTTGAAGTGTCATGAAAACACATTGATATATAAATTCCCATACCATTACAAAAAAACATTTTAAAACATTTAGAATAAAGTTCACCTGCAGTCTTACGAGCCAATCAAGCCCTGATCTAATAGCAGAATACAGATCTCTCTGCATTCTTTCCATGATTAGAAGTACGGCTGGTGTGCTGCCACCGGCATAGCTGTGATCAATTACAGATCCAAATAAATTAACCAACCTCTCGTGTTCAGGTACACTCCTAAAAATATAAAAAACAACTGTAAAACGTTGCGTAACCTAAAAATACCATGAACTCCGCTGTTCATAGGCGATTTACAACACTAGTGCTATTAGTGCGCGTGAATGAAATAGTCAAAAAATGCCACCTCAATCAAAAATGTCAAGAGAGAATATCATACGAGGAGAATCATGATTACTCATTGAATGCAAAACCGAATCTGATTAGTAAAGACAGAGACTGGACAGTATAGAAAGGCAAAGAGGACATTGTTTGTGTGACTGACCACCAGTGCCGTAACGGGGGTATGAAGCGCCTGTGGCAAGTGTCTAACTTGCGCCTCCCCGTAACCCAATAATGACAAAAAAACTTAAACATTTTGCGCCCCAAACCCAGTTGCGCCCGTGGCGGGCGCCTTCGTCGCCACGCCTTCCTTACGGCACTGCTGACCACCACGAAGAGCAATCAGCATTGACAAGGGTCATTCGATTACCATTCGCCATCGTTCCTGTGGATTTCCAATTGGTAGGCCAGTAAGATTGCTACACTTATTGAAGTGCTGGTTGTCTAATGTGATCATTTGAGGCCGACGAGCACACCTACTAGAACTGGCCTAAATGCCATAATTCATTTACCCGCATTGACTGACATGGGCAGAAACTGCCTCTGAAGCGTCAAGGTAGCGTGCTCGACTGCATCATGAGTTCCTGGTTCGATAGTGGACGAAGTGAGTTAGTTTCTTTAAACTGAATTGAAAGTGAAAGAACTCTTTCTAGATGGAACGTGTTTCAGCAAAATTCCAAGGTGTAGGAGGCGTCGACAGAGGAAAATTGCCCCAATGAAGAAATATAGGCTAACGATAAATGACCATAGGGATCGGCATCTGCTGTGAAAACCTACCACTCCTAACACAGTGGTTTCCAACTTTTATGCTACTGCGCCTCCCTAAAAAAATTTTTTTCTCCGTGCCTCCGTCTTTTAATAGATGATGTGTGTTTTGTCGAACATGTATATTTACAGTATTTTTATATCAAATTACTAATTTACCTACTTCTAATGCAGTGGTTCCCACTTCAAGAGTTCCGCAAAAAAATTAATGCACAAATAAAGCAATGGAGAGATACTCTGATGTGATCAGCATAATTAATGGGGGAGGGGGAGACTAAAGTGGAGACAGGCAAGCAGAGTCCTGTGTGATAGGAGGATCCCAATCTAGTTGAAAGGGAGGTTCTACAGGATATTGGTCAGACCAGCTATGCTATATGGATCAGAGTGCTGGGCAATGAGGAAGAGCTACGTAATTAGAATGCGAGTAGCTGAGATGCAAATGCTGTCGCACATGTGTTGCGTGTTGAGAGCTGACAGAATTAGGAATGAGCATATTAGAGGTAACCTAGGGTGGTGGACATCGCCGGAAAAATGAGGGAGAATAGGCTGAGGTGGTATGGACATGTCATGTGAAGAAGGGAAGATGAGGTCGTTAGGTTAATTCCAGGAATGCAGGTGGTCGGTAGCACCAGGGGCAGGGGGAGACCAAAGCAGATGTGTGAAAAGGTTGTCCATAAGGATGTGACAGTGTGTGGGGTGGACGGGGAACTGGGGGGAGAGATAGACGAGAGTGGAGGGCTAGAACCCGCAGAGCCGACCCTGCCACAGGCGGGATAAGGGTATGATGATGATGTAGTAAACACCAAGTGTAGAAGGTGTACAACCTGCTTTAAAGTTTATGTTGAATTGTAAGTGTTCTGTGCTAGCAAAATGTCAGTTTAGTGTTCCCCGACTTCAAAAAGATTGAAAACCACTGTTCTTCTATTGTATCAAAATTTAATGTGAGGGGGGGTGTTGCTTATCGACACAAAGTTTATCAAATCTTGGGGCAATGTGGAGAGTGATACTCATAACTCCTTTTTGACTATTAACCTGGTTCAACACAGTGATACCTCGACTTATAAGTGCCCTAACTTATGAGTTATTCAAGATACGAGCTGTCACTTGGTCAATTTGTTGATTTGAGATGTGAGCTAAAATACGAGTGAGCTTCAATGAGCAATAATTAGCAATCTCTAAGAAAGTTATCTACCCCTGCAAGCCCTTCTCATCCTGGATAGTGCATCTCCTCACCCACTGAACCTCGAAGACACCTCCTGCCCTGCAGCCTATGAACCAGCCGGTGAACTCTAATTTCAAGAAATTCTTCACCAAGCACATGTTCTGCCACTGCTTTGATGCAAGTCTCACAATTAGATATGGCCTGGCAGGGTGTTACAAAGAAGGACTTCGACTTCTGCATGTAAGAATATGTGTTCTGAGGCTGTGTCTGAATAGGATATTAAATGATTGGAACAAAAGTGGCAGTGGTGGAGGGCAGTTTGTCCCTTGGAAAGTGCATGGGCTACGAGGTTGCTGAAGAAGATGTCACCAAGGGTCATCACGCCACACTGCAGGAATTATAGCATGGAAAACAAGTAAAAATCGATGATATATCTTTCATAATGATTTTAAACAATACATGTAGGGTGTTTTTGGGCTGGAATGGATTAAAGGCATTTCAATGAACAAAAATAATTTGGCATACAAGCAATTTGTTATGAGCTCAGTCACAGAACGAATTAAACTCTTCAGTCGAGGTATTACTGTATTTGGTTTTCATTGCAGCCAGTGCCAAAAAGCCCATTTCAAATGAATACCGGTAATATGGTACAAACGGTAGAAGGACTTTTATTCCTTTGCAGTATAATGATTCATACTTTCCACTGGCGCCTCCCGTGGCAGTAGCCAGTGCCTCCCAGGTTGGAAACCACTGACCTAACAGATCGCCCACGTGTCCCAATGGTACAAAAATGGATGCCGAAATGGATCCCCACCGAAATGCTGGAAAAACATTTGAAGGAGAACAAACCTTGTGTAATGAAATTCCAGAGCCAAGTCATTCCAGTGCTTGTCATCCGGAGGCACAACAGATTTCAATGCACATGGTGAACATCCTCCCCAAGAATCGCAGGAATAAACTACACCATATTGACCACGTCCAATTTCTTTGCCTAACTGAGGCATACCTAAAGATATAACCAAAAGGGTTAATTCCTCACAACAATTATGGTACATTCCAATATCAAAAGATCTTAAATGTAAAGGCCTCAGTTATCAAATCACCATGACCCAAGAAATTAATTTGTTTTGTAATACGAAGCTTAACACTAAAAAACAAAGGATTTTCACAAACTACAGTATTGACTTTTCAATTAATGGTAGTGCCTAATCCACTTACCAAAAAGCACCACGTCTCTAAGTGATGTGCTTTCCAATGCATATCTTGCAATTTTTGGTGCCAAAACTTTCCTAACCTAGAGGTCAATAAGAAAGACCATGTTAATTTAAATACGTTGGTATTCAAAATTAAGAAACATACCATTTATTAATATTTCTCAAAAATAATTAACTCTAAACAAACTTATGAATTACAATAATAATGCCACAGTGCAGGTATCAAATTTGCAACTACACTCCTATCTTTAGGTGTTGATGTGAGTCACAGCACCACCTAAACGCAATATATTCCACCTGTTTGGTACTATTTGATATTCAAATACAGTATTTGAGAAATTATTCAAATAATATTAGGAAAACATTTAGTGAAATTATTTTACGAAATATCTTAGGAATGTCGACATCATATCGCATATCGCATGATGTGACCCAAATAATCAGTGGGGGATGAAGTGGAGTCAGGCAGTTAGAGCCCTGTGTGATAGGAGGGTCCCAATAAATTTGAAAGGCAAGTTTTACAGGGCAGTAGCAAGACCAGCTATGCTTCATGGGGAAGAGTAGTTGGCAGTGAGGATAAAGGAATAGGAAAGGAATAGAAAAGGACTAAGGTATAGGAACATGTTATATCAAAATTTCAAATTTCTTTAGAGCTGTGCGATGCAATAGTTAAAACTACCCCTATCTATAGAAAAAAACGTAACTTTGCATTGTCCTGAAAAATCTACTGCCAAAATTTCTGAACTGTTTTGGGAAGTGAATGTCCCCCTCCATTAAATATAACTTTTTCCTAACCGTTTTATCCCATATCTCACAGATTCTTTTAAAAAAGGCGTTGGTTACTTTAAAGTAAACACCCTGTAAACTGTATCAAGTCACCAGCCAACTCAAAACTACCCCTCAATGTCCGGATATTAGCATTAGAGAAAATGAGTGGCATGACTTGGACATGCAAGTGAGAAAACACCAGATAACCACTTATAAAAACATCTAAGTGCTGCAACAAGAGTGGAAGAAAAATGATATAAATATCATTAAAAACGTGGTTCATTCTATGCCAAAACGATGGCTGTCAATAATAGAAGCAAATGTGCTACATACCATGTACAAATAGAGAGACGCCTATTTTAATTGACAGTGTTTTGTAACATTTGGCAGAGTGCAAATACTGTTTGCTCTTTACGTTTCATGTTTCATATGAATCCAAAAATATATATCATACTTCAATAAATAAAAAGTATATGGATCAATTAAGGATTGAAAATGCTATGCTTTTGCATATTCTGGTTTATTATTAAAGTATTACATTTTTCAACATATTCAACAAATTATGGGTTTGCAAATACTTTTTTTTGTCACTGTACAATGCAAGAACATTAAAGTCCATTACAGGAATGCTTGCAATAGGTGGCACCCTGGGCAGGGAGAGAGCAAAGCAGAAGTGAAACTACATTGTTTGTAAGGATATGGTATTGTTAGTGTAAGATGGGTGGGGATCGAAGCCATAGACCCGATCCTGCTAGAGGTGGGATAAAGTGCATAGGTCATTAGGTCCCAGAAAGACAATCAGCATGATGGGGGTGTAAATGGCCATCCCACCATGATGACAATAAATAAAGGCAAAAGTTCACAAAACGTAATAAAAATACAATGGCAATAGCCAAATAAATAATGGGGAATAAAAACAGGCAAAAGCCTAAACAGACAGATATAAAAAAGGCCAAAGCCAGATACATAAGTCAAATGAAAACGGACAAAAGCCAAAAATATACATAAAACAAAAACGGGCAAAAGCTAAAACAATCATAGAAATCACAAACTGACCAACTTGCAGCCTCCGTCCATGACTATTGGCATGAGGACACCCAGTGCAATGGAGTGTCCTTTAGTGTGCAGAGTTTGTTGGTGGTCTCCTCAAACCACTGGGACCGCCACTGCTCATGGATGGCCCGCCACACCAATGGGAGAGCATCGGAGGAGGGGACAGTAGTGTCAGGTACATCTGGCAGGTGGGCTACCTGACGGGCATGGGCATCTGCCCTGTGATTGCTCATGATGCCAACATGCCCCAGGACCCTCATAAACAACACTGTCTTGCCCTGTTGACGAATTGTGAGCAGCAAACTGTGCACACCCTGGATGACGGCATTTCTGCTATGAAGGGTGTGCAACAGCTGAAGGGAGGATAGTGAGACGCAACCACAAAGTGTCGGTGATTCAAACATTGGATGAGTTCCAAAGCCCTGTGCAGAATGGTCAGCTCTGCAGTTAATACACTGGCGACGCCTGGAAGGCGGCCCCCTATGAGATGACCAGTGGTAAAGACTGACCAACACACTGCGGAGCCATCCTTCGACTCATCCATGTAAACAATTACATGGCCCCGATAGGTCAGAGAGAGGCGACCTAACTCTTGTTGTTACACTGACCTATTGGTACTGCCTTTGGGGAAGGCCATGAGCATCTAATTAACACTTAGCTCTAGTACTGTCCAGTGCAGCACAGAGACCGCCATTACAAGCTACACCCTAGGCAGAGTCACACCCAGGCCAGAAAGACCATCGATCCACCGCATGCCACATGGAGCGGGAACCCCTGGCCGGCAGTCGAATGGCTGTCGCAGTGCGACTAAAAACAGCTGGGTGTGTAGGGTGCTGCAGCTGACCTTTCACCTGCAAAATGTATGCAGCTGGCAAGCACTGCCGCCACACAGTCAGTGGAGGTTCACCGGTCTCAGAACAAAGGCTGAGCACTGGACTTGTGCAGAATACCCCAATGAACAACCGGATGCCACCGTTATGTACACTTTCCAGCATCCTGAGAAGAAATGGAGCGGCCAAGCCATACACGCCACAGCCATAGTCGAGACATGATCAAATGAGTGATCAGTAGAGTTGAAGAATCACCATTCGATCTGCCCAAAAACCAGTTCCCTGCAGGTACTGCAGAATATTCAGGGAGCGAAGGCACTTAGCTTTCAGCTCCTTCAAGTGTGGGACCCACATTAAACGGCTGTCAAAACCGAGACCAAGAAACTAGGTTGCCTTTACAACTGGGAGGAGGTGGCCATTCAGGGTAAGCCAAGGCTCAGGCTGAAGGCCTCGCCTACAACAGAAGTGCATAACTGTTGGTTTCTCAGGGGAGAACTTTTAACTGCGTGAGTTGGCGAACTCATTGGCACTATTCAGTGCCATTTGCAGCTGACGCTCAATGCCATGCATAGTGGCAGACCAGTACTGCATGAAAAAGTCGTCCACAAATAGGGACGACTGCACCGGGGGGTGAATGGAGGAGGGAAACCATTCACTGCCACAGCAAAAAGCGTCACACTAAGGATGCTCCCCTGTGAGACACCATTCTCCTGCAGAAAGTCCAAGGAGTAGGTGTTACCCAGACATACTCTGAAGATGGAGTTGAACAAAAAACCATGGATTGATTGATTGATTGTTTGAGTTTTAGGGCCCATTGACAACAATGGTCATTACAGCCCAGAAAGACAAACATCATGGTGGGGGTGTAAGTGGCCATCCCACCATGATGTCAATAAATAATGGCAAAAGCTCACTAAGACTAAAAAGAATAAAATGGCAATAGCCAAATAAATATGGAAAATAAATACAGACAAAAGCCAACAAAAGACATAACAATAAAAGTGGCAAAATCAAAACGGACGTAACAATAAAAGAGGCAAAAGCCGAAACAGGTATAACAATAAAAGCGGCAAAAGGCAAAATAGACATAACAATAAAAGCGACAAAAGCCAAAATAGACATAACAATAAAAGTGGCAAAAGCCAAAATAGACATAACAATAAAAGTGGCAAAAGCCAAAACAGACAATGCAATAAATGCAGCAAAAGCTAAAACAGACACAGACATAAAATGGCAAAAGCCAAAACTATAAAAGAATTAAAACAAAGCTTGTGAAAAGTAAACGTGTATAATTCAAACTTGGTGAAAGAGGCCAGCGTCTTCCACGAATACCAGCGAGTTCTCAACCCCCTGAGGGTTATCCCCAAGTGAGGTGAAGAGCTCTGCACTGACTCCCAGTCACCATCTAAGTTCTCGGTATCTCACATTGACTAAAGATGTGTGCCACTGTGAGAGGTGACAAAAAACTATGGAGGAAGAGGGGCAAATTACCCCATTGGTGTAAGGTCTCAAATATACCATGGCACCATGTGGTATCATATGCCTTCTCCACATCAAAGACAGCCACCAAGCGCTGTGGAGAAAGGCCTCATGTACTGCATTCTCCAGCAAGATCAAATGATCCACCAGAGACCTGCCAACACAGAAGCCACATTGGGCATTGGCAAGAAGGTGGTGCCGTTTCGTGGTTTTACAGACAGCTCATCAATGATATTCGCCTGTAATTCATCGGAAGGGTACTATCCTTTCCAGGTTTTGGGAGGGGAATGATGATAGCCTCCTGCCAGCTGCTGCCAAATATAATTAAAAACCTCGAGGAGGTAGAAAAGACCCATCTCAGGTAGATGCCATAGAAATTGGTAATGGAAGTTATCAGTTCGTTCGTTCGTGTTTTAGGGCCCATCAACTTCAATCGTCATTAGGGCCCAGAAAGACAAACACCATGGTGGGGGGTGTAAGTGGCCCTCCCACCATGGTGAAAATAAATAAGGGCAAAACCCCAATAAAATTAATAAAATAAAAAGACAATAGCCAAATAAATAACAGACAATTAGTAAGGGCAAAGGCCAACAACAAACACAAAAAATAGGCAAAAGCCTAAACAGACAAAAATACAGAGCAGGCAAAAGCCAAAAAACAGACAAAGATAAAACAGGCAAGAGCCTAACAAACACAGAGATAAAAAGCCAAAACGGATCCAGACATATAGAGGCAAAAGCCAAAACACACGCATCAGTACTAGATTTTGCAGGAGAGCTCTCAACTCCCTGGGGGTTATCCCCAAGGGAGTTAGAGAGCTCTGGATTGTTTGTTTGTGTTTTAGGGCCCATCAACCACAAAGGTCATTAGGGCCCAGAAACACAATCACCATGGGCTTTTGCCCTTATAATAAATAAGGGCAAAAGCCCACTAAGGGTAAAAATAGTAAAAGGCAAAAGCCACAAAAGAACTAGGAATAAATAAAGGCAAAAGCCAAAACTCATAAAACTAAAAAGGCAAAAGCCTAAACAGACACAAATAAAGGCAAACGCCACAACACAGAGTAAAAACACAGCAAAGGCCTCAACAGACACTAAAATAGAAGGGCAAAGGCCAAAACATACACAAAAAAGGAAAAGGCAAAAGCCAAAAAGAAGAATAAAAGGAAACGATATCAATAAGAAAAAGTGTCAAGATTAAATGTTGTGAAAGAGGCCAGCCTCTTTCACAAATACCAGCGAGCTCTCCACTGCCTGGGGGTTATCCCCAAGTGATGTGGAGAGCTCTGGACTGACTCCCAGTCGGCATCTGAGTTCTTGGTATCTCTCACAGTGACTAAAGATGTGTGCCACTGTGAGAGGCTCCCAACGGTAGTCACACCATGGTTGGTCCTCACCCCTTAGAATGCAGGAGTGGGTGAGGAAGGTGTGACCGATCCTAAGCCAAGCAAGCACAACCTCCTCCCTCCGTGACTGGTGGCACGAGGACACCCAGTGCACCGGAGTGTCCTTCAGTGTGCGGAGTTTGTTGGTGTTCTCCAAGAACCACTGGGACCGCCATTGTTCATGGACGGCCCGCTGCATGCCGACATACCCCAGGACCCACATAAACAACACTGTCTTGCCCTGCTTGCGAATTGTGAGCAGTGAACTATGCATACCTTGAACGATGGCATGTCTGCTATAGAGGGTGTGCAACAGCTGGAGGGAGGATAGGGAGTCAGTCACAACCACAAAGTGTTGGTGATTCAAATGGCCCTGTGCAGAGCGGCGAGCCCTGCAGTTAAGACATTGGTGACGCCTGGAAGGCGGCCCCTATGCAATGACTAACTATAAAGACTGACCAACCCACAGAGGTACCATCCTTCGACCCATCCATGTAAAAAAAAACATGGCCCTGATAGGTCAGAGAGAGGCGTCCAAACTCTTGTTGGTGAGAGAGCTCTGGACCGACCCCCAGTCGGTATTTAAGTTCGCAGTATCTCTTACAGTAACTGAAGATGTGTGCCACTGTTAGAGGCTCCCAACAGCAGTCACACCACGGTTCATCCTCACCCCATAACATGTAGGAGTGTGTGAGGAACGTGTGACCGATTCACAGACGAGCAAGCACAACCTCCTCCCTCCGTAACTGGCGGCATGAGGACGCTCAGTGCACTGGGGTGCCCTTAAGGTTGCGTCGTTTGTTGGTGGTCTCCTGAAACCACTGTGACCGCCATTGCCCATGGACAGCCCGCCACACCATCAGGAAAGCATCAGAGGAGGGGACAGTAGTGTCAGGAACATCTGGCAGGTGGGCCACCTGACGGGCATGGGCATTCTTATTCCCATGATGCCAACATGCCCCAGGACCCACAAAAAAAAACTGTCTTGACCTGCTGACGAATTATGAGCAGCAAACTGCACACCCTGGATGACGGCATTCCTGCTATACAGGGTGTGCAGTAGCTAAAGGGAGGATATGGAGTCAGTCGCAACCACAAAGTGTCGGTGATTCAAAAATTGGATGAGTTCCAGTGCCCTGTTCAGAGCTGTAAGCTTTGCAGTTAAGACACTGGTGACGCCTGGAAGGCGGCCCCCTATGAGATGACCAGATATGAAAACTGACCAACCCACAGAGGTGCCGTCCTTCAACCCATCCGTTTAAACAAAAACATGGCCCTGATAGGTCAGAGAGGCGTCCAAACTCTTGCTGGTACTATTACCTATCGGTACTGGCTTTGGGGAAGGCGGTGTCACATTAAAAATCGGCTCTGGTACTGTCCAGGGGGCACAGAGGCCGGCAGTACAGGCAGCACCCTAGGCAGGGTCACACCCAGGCCAGTGAGACCATCCATCCACCGCATGCCAAATGGAGGGGGAAAACCTGGCTGGCAATCGAATGGTCGTTGCAGAATGCGACTAAAAATGACTGGGTGGGTAGGGTGCTGTGGCTGACCTTTCAGCCACAATATATATGCAGCTGCTAAGCACTGCCGCCGTACAGTCATGGGTGGCTCACCGGATTCAGTATACAGGCTGAGCATGGGACTTGTGTGGAAAGCCCCAATGGACAACCGGATGCCAGCATGATGTACACTGTCCAGGATCTGGAGAGTAGATGGAGCGGCCAGGCAAAAAACACTACAGCCGTGGATGAACTGTGGTGAATGAGTGATCGGTATAATCGAAGCATCACCGTTCAATCTGCCCCAAAACCAGTTCTTTGCAGGCACCTCAGAATATTAAGGGAGCGACGACAATTGGCCTTCAGCTCCTTCAAATGTGGGACCCACGTCAGACGGCTGTCAACAAGGAGACCAAGAAACCGGGCTGCCTCTACAATGGGGAGGAGGCGGCCATTTAGGGGAAGCTGAGGCTCAGGGCGAAGCCCTCGCTTATGACAGAAGTGCATGACTGTTGTTTTCTCAGTGGAGAATTTATAGCCACGTGAGATAGCAAACTCATTGGGATTATTGAGTGCCAGTTGCAGCTGATGCTCAATGCCATGCATTGTGGCACCCCGGTACCAGATGGAAAAGTCGTCCACAAATAGGGACGGTTGTACCGAGGGGTGAATGCAGGAGGGAAAACCGTTCACCACAACAGCAAAGAGCGTCACACTGAGGATGCTCCCCTGTGGGACACCATTCTCTTGTAAAAAGGCAGAGGAGTAGGTGTTACCCACATGCACTCTGAAGGTCCGGTTGGACAAAAAACTATAGAAGAAGAGGGGCAAATTTCCCCTGAGCCCCCACTGGTGCAAGGTCTCAAATATGCCATGGCGCCATGTGGTATCATATGCCTTCTCCACATCAAAGAAGACAGCCACTAAGGGCTGTCTGTGGAGAAAGGCCTCACGTACTGTGGTCTCCAGGGAGATCAAATGATCGACTGGAGACCTGCCAGCAAGGGAGCAACATTGGGCATTGGCGAGAAGGCTGTGCCGTTCTAGATACCACACCAGACGCCAGTTAACCATTCGTTCCATGGCATTACACAGACAGCTCGTCGGAGATATGGGCCTGTAATTCGTGGGTAGGCTACTATCCTTTCCAGGTTTTGGGAGGGGAATGATGATAGCCTCCCGCCAGCCTACAGGGATTTCGTGCTGCTGCCGAATATAATTAAAAACCTCAAGGAGGTAGGAAAGACCATTCTCAGGTAGATGCCATAGCAAATGGTAATGGATGTTATCAGGACCGGGGGCAGTATCCCGGGCCCGTGCTAGAGCTGCCCACAGCTCCCAAGGGGTAAATGGGTCATTATAACCCTCAGCAACACCACCAGAGAAGTTAATTGGAAGGAGTTCTGCAGCTTCTTTCTGTTTGATGAAAGCTGCAGTGTAGTGCTGGGAACTGGAGATGGCTGCAAATGTCCTTGCCAGCTCCTCAGCCACCTCACAAGGCAGAAGTAAATGTCTCCCTTGCACAAGGAGACCAGAGCCACAGGATTGTAAGTACCTTCCCGGAATTTTTGTCAGCTTTTCCCAGACATTCTTGGATGGCGTGTGGTGGGCAACCGAGGAGACCTACTCTCTCCATGAGGAGCGTTTGGCCTATTTGATTACCCGTCGTGCATATGCCCAGCCTCTGAGTAGGTGACATGATTGGCATCAGTTGGATGAGATTGGAAGAAGCTAAGGAAGCCCCTGCAAGCCTGAATCACACTCTGACAGTCCTCCGTCCACCATGGCACCCGTGCTTGTGGAGGGTTACACGATCTCTAAGGAACAGATGCCAATGCTGCACTGATCACCACCTCTGTGAAGTGGCTCAGTAGATCATTGACCCCATGAAAATCATGCAGTGGGCGAAAGTGGATTCGATGAGCAAACTCCTCCCAGTCTGCCCGATGCAAACGCCACCATGGTGGTGTTGGGGCAATGCCCCACTTCCAATGTTAATCCTGATGGGGAAGTGGTCACTTCCACAAGGGTCAGACAGAACCTCCCATTGCAGACCTGGCGCCAACCCAGGAGAGCAGATGGAGAGGTTGATACAGGAAAGATTACCAGTGGCAGTCATCACAAGTGTGAGGGCACCTGTGTTGAGGACAATGAGGCCATTGTGTGACACCGATTTGTTCCACAAGTCGCCCTCGGGGGTTGTGACTGTCCGAGCCACATTGAGGATTATGGGCATTATAATCACCAATAATCAGGAAGGGTCTTGGAATCTGGGCACTGGGGGAGTCGAGGTCTGCCCATGGGATATCAATGTAGAGGGAATATAGAGTGGTGGGCAAATCCAGTTGCAATGAGACCGCCATTGCTTGCAGAGGCGTCTGCAAAGTCACTGGGATGTGCATGCATCCATTCCAGATAAGGACAGCCACCCCTTCCACAGGGTGGTTTCCCTGCTGCCGGGTGTCTGCATACATGTCGTAGCCCCATAACGAAATTGGGGTATCACTATAGCAGAGGATCTCCTGGAGGGAGATGCAGATGGGGTTGTGCCGTGAGATCAGCATTGTGATCTCGTCCCTCTTGTTGGAAAAACCACGACAGTTCCATTGAAGGAGATTCATCATTAGGTGGGCTTTGGAGGTTTATTTCTATTCCTCCCTTTTTTTCCGTCCCACAGCAGAAAAGGGACGGGTGCCCACAATTGGGTCTTCCTCCTCCATCTCAAAGGCGGAATCCCCATCATGCCCTAGTTGGGGCATGCTGCCACTCAGTGATTTCTGCTGTTGGTCGAAGAGCCTGGGTGGATGAACCAAGGACACGCGCCCCACTGCGGGGGGGGCAGGGGTGTCCCTGGTTTCTTCCCTCTTCTCTCACCCACCACCGCTATGGAGGGGGCCAGGTGGGCTGAGCCAGGAAGGGAGCTACTCAAAGCAGATGCCTCTGTTTGATGAGGGGCATCTGTGGCCTCCAAGGAAGGTGGGCCAGAGGCAGTGAGGGAACCACAAGAAATTTGTGGCATGGGGTCAGGATTTCTCTGGCAGCCAATGCTAGCACAAACCAGTAGCCCATGGACCCTGCGGGCCTGAGTGGGGGGAGTTGTGGAAGTATGTCCGTCTGGGTGCAGACAGATGACACAGCAGCCACCTTTGCAGCACCTGCATAGGACAAGCCATGACTTGGCGTCCCTCGCAAGGCTAGCAGCCATCGCACATCTTCAAAACTGATACCCTACTTGACACGCAACTCCCGGATGGCACGTTCCTGCAACCAGGTGAAGAAATCTCGAGAAGAGGCAGGGTGGTTTCCCTTACAGTTGGTGCAATAAGGTGCAGTCTTACAAGGCTCAGGGGAATGGTCTCCCTGCCAACAAGTGCCACACACGGCCCTCGCAGAACAGGAATTCTGGCCATGACCATACCTTTGGCACTTGAAGCAGCGAAGGGGGCTCGGAATGAAAGGCCGTACTGGCAAGCGGAGGTAGCCGGCCCTGATGTATTCTGGCAACTTGGGCCTACCAAAGGTCAGCACCAAGGTGTCAGAGGGGTGGGATTCCCCATCCCTTCCTTAAGCTCATCCCGTCCTTAAGCTCCTCCACTATGTTCTCCTCTGACTCCCCACGTAGATCGGGGCACCGCACCACACCTCTCCTGGTGTTAAGGGTGCGATGGGGTTCGACCACAATGGGGAAATCACCAAGTTTCTGCATTTTAAGCAATGCCTCAATCCGGTGAGGGGCAGATGCCTCCACCAACAAGGTGCCATTGCGAAGCTTCTTGACCGAAGTCACATCACCAGCAACGCCCTTAATGGCTTTGGCAATAAGGAAGGGCGACGCCTTCCCCAAATCTGCACCATTCTCCCCAGATAGGAAGAAGGGGTGGAAGGGGATTTAACTGCACCTAAGGCCTCCTTAGATGCAGGTACATGCTTTGCATCGGCGGTGGAGCCCTGCACCTTAAGGCTGAGAGGTCGTTGCCTCTTGTTTAGGGCAGGTGCCAATGCAGAAGAAGGCACAGAATCGTTCCGGGGTCCAGACGGCTTACTGGGGGAACGTGGCCTCTTGCTTGGAGCACTACTTGTCTCCACAGGCTTAGCGGCAGTCGGCCCACTCAGTTGGGTGGAACCAAGGCCATTGTCTACAGGCTCAACACAAGAACAAGTCCCAGACAGAAAAGTTGAAGAAGAAGACAAAGGAGCGGGGTTATTTGATGAGGCCCCCAGCCTCGTTTTAAGAGTTGCCATAATTTGATTAAATTATGAAATTCGCTGCCCACAGGCCTCACCCACCATGGGGCCCAACAAGGGGACGCCCATTCGGGTCGCCAAGGGTGCTCGGGCAGTATACCGTCAGGGTGGCATAATCCCCGAGTACCGGACCATTGGCATCGGGGTTGACTGCTGGTCCACTTACAGTAACCCTAGGAGGCATAACCACTTATGCGCCCCCGGCCGATTGACCAAGACCGGGCTACTGCCTTGGCCTCCCGTTTTCCCTGGAAGCTGTGGCCAAAGTGATGTTTTGGAGACTGTGGGTCGCAACCCTAGTCCCCGATGTCTGACAGCGAAAACACAAGTGTGAAGTGGCATACGCCTCCTCAACCACCAGGATCCGCTTTTCCCAGGGGCATGGGTCTCCACGCACGGCAAATACGCGGGTAGGCGTTTGTTTACGGTCACCTCAGTAAGGAACCTACATCGACCACGAACAAGTCAGACAGTTATCAAGAAACTCACACAGATAGGACACTAAAAACCACAATGATGGTATCGTCATGTCCAGAACACAAGTCATGGGCAAAGACGATAGTGGTGTTGTCCAGTCAGGGGCCAGAGAAGGTCACCCCCTTTAGTCGCCTCTTACGACATGCAGGTATGCAGTGTGCCTATTCTACCCCGGGCACACACGAGGATCCTTAGATGCAGGGACATGCTTCACATCGGCGGTGGAGCCCTGCACTTAAAGGCTGAGAGGTCGTTGCCTCTTGTTAAGGGTAGGTGCCGATGCAGTAGAAGGCACAGAATCGTTCTGGGATCCAGACAGCTTAGTGGGGGAACGTGGCCTCTTGCTTGGAGCACTACTCGTCTCCACAGGATTAGTGGCATTCGGTCCACTCAGTTGGGTGGAACCGAGGCCATCGTCTTCAGGCTCAACACAAGAACAAGTCCCAGACAGAAAAGAAGGAGAAGAAGAAGACAAAGGGGTGGGGTTATTTGATGAGGCCCCCAAGCCTCTGCTTTTGAGTTGCTATAATTTGATTAAATTATGAAATTTGCTGCCCGCAGTCCTCACCCACCACGGAGCCCAACAAGGGGACGAACATTCGGGTTGCCAAGGGTGCTTGGACAGGATACCATAAGGGTGGCATAATCCTCGAGTACCAGACCAAAGGCATCAGGGTTGACTGCCCGTCCACTCACAGTCACCCTGGGGGGCATATAAATATGTGCCCCCGCCGCCTGACCACCAGTCAGGTGACCAAGGGCGCACATACATGCACCCCTGGCCCTTGACCAAGACCAGGTTTCCATCTTGGCCTCCCGTTTTCCCTGGAAGCTGTGGCCAAAGTGAAGTATTGGAGACTATAGGCCACAACCTAAACCCTCGATGGCTGTGAGCCAAGTCACAAGTGTGAAATGGCCCAGAGACATCGCAGGGCATATGCCTCCTCAATCACCAGGATCCGCTCTTCCCAGGGGTACGGGTCTCTACACACGGTCAACGTGGTTAGGCGTTTTTTTATGGTCACCTCTGTGAGGAGCCTACACCAACCACAAACATGTCAAACCACAACTGTCAATCCAGGTGAAGACAAGACGGTCGTGTGAATCCACGATGGTGATTTTGTCCAGTCTACATCTCCAGAACGTCATGTGCCTATTCTACCCCGGACACACGGGGGATTTGGTCCATGGGAGCGATTTTACTTCATTCCTTCCCTCAGCACATCCAGGGGCTGACTAAATCGCCATTCCCCAAACGCACTGCAGGAGTTCCCTTATCCGCCAACCAGGGGTGCGCCAACGTAGCAGTTTACTCTGCCTGTGGGGTACTGGTGGAAACTAAAATGAGTGTGCGTGTCATCGCCAGCATCACAAAGAAATCAGTTTGGATTCATGTAGGCAGGTCCCACAGTGGAAACCTGAGTCTGAACCTAATGTCACCACAGGCAGGTCAAGGACAATTTAGGAACTGTAATGATCAAATATTATTGTACCTTTAATCGTTGTTCTTCTGTCCTTTCTAGGCGACCAGAATGATGAGCTTCTAAGTGGCGCAAAGATGATGCAAATGCTTCATGGGCAGTTTTTAATCTCTCCCGAAACTGTAAAATAAATTCAGATTTACCACAGTATTAAGGAAAAATATGTCAATTATATGATGTGCAAAATAACGTTTTCACGATGTATACCATGCGTCAATTTGAAAGCTTAACATCATTTTAGGAGGGACCAATGTAAATAGACAGTGTTCCAGGGAAACGTTGAAATACTCTATAGTGGCCCATAGGATCAAGGCAGGATGGCTGAAGTGGAGACAGACAAGCAGAATGCTGTGCGACCGCCAGGTTTCGAAGAAACTAAAAGGCAGCGTTTACAGAAGTGTGTTTAGGCTAACTATGCTGTATGGCTCAGAGTGTTGGGCTGCAAAGAGGAACCATGAAAGGAGAATGCAAGTGGCCGAGATGCGAATGCTGCACTCCATGAGTGGGGTGTCGTGGAAAAAATGAGAGAAATTGGGTTGACGCGGTATGGGCATGTGATAAGAAGAGGAACTCATTAGGGCCATCATGGGACTGCAGGTGACTGGGGACACCAGGGGAGGGAAAGACCAAAGTGGACATGGGACATGGTTGTGTGTGAGGTGGATGGGGGTCTGGTGGGTTATAGGCGTGGGTGGTGGGTTGATCCAGGAGACCTGACCCAGCCAAGGGCTGGAGAAGGGTGAGAAGATGATGATGATGATCCTAGTTGCTCACTGGAATTCATCTCCTCCTTGCTATATGGGCAGGGTTCAAAAAAGTCTTTCAATGGAATTCTTCTGTTTGGAAGTTTAAGGGGTAGGGTTTAATTCTCATGCAGTCTTCAGCTTTTCTGCATTGGGCCAACTACTGGTATCAGTTTATATACTTCTACAAATTCACCTGGTTGTACTAAAAACCCCATATTGCCAGAGAGGTTACCTTATGTTCGTTGCGAGATAACTTTTAGTTCTTAATGCAATGCTTCTAGACATGATGTGCGAATTTTCACAAATTTACGACTTTCCCTTCTTTCCGCCCTCAACGGACCAATCAAATTGTCGTCTATTTACATTTATCTCCCATCCACTTCCTGAAATGACCATTAGTTTTTGAGGCGAAAAATAAATTTAAACTCTCCCAAAGCTTATTGACAAAATTATAAAATTGGAAAGTTGGCGGTCATTATTTTACTCATCACATTTAAAGTAAATTTATATTAATAGAACACTGCCAAAAATTGTACCTGGGAGCAAATGCTTTTCGCTAAACGCCACTCGCTTAAACTGTCAATCATATCGGAAGCAACCTTGCGTTTCCAATATGCATCTATCTGAGGTGGCGTTTTTCCCGGTATAGTTTGAATAAGCTATAATTAAAAATTAATGTGTAAAGTGATGACGTCAATTTAAAACACTAACGCAGATAATAATAAAAGTTCAAAGCACCTGTTTCATTTTCTCCCAAAGCACCCTCATCACGGTTGAACTGGTCTTCACCGTTACTTCGACCTGATAGGCTGCTGTCAGTATCTGCTACAGAATAATGACAAGCTACATTAACAACGGGGGAAAGAAAATAACAATGAAAACCATAGACAACATACACTCGTGAATTTAAAATACCTGTTTTAAAGCAGTACTGGCATGTGGCGATTCAAGATCATCCTGGAAAACGTTTTCCAGACTTTCTAGACAACGTTGCAAAGTACCTAAAATAATGTGGTAACATCACATGTTATACAGGTAGTACTAATATGCTAGAATCATGACTGAATGACAACATACCAACGACACTTTCTCTTAAACAGTCTACAGATTCTATCAGTTTGGTAGCCACTGCACTGTTTAAAGCCCCTAAAACCAAATCTTGTATTTCACCAGTGCATACTCTTAGATCTCTAGCAGATGAGATTCTCCCATCTTCTGGTACATGAACACCTGTTTCGCAAAAAAACAATTCAACATTTAAATGTATGTGAAATAGTAGTCTATAACTTGTTGAGACCCTAAGCATAGGAAGATTAGTGTTGTGTTCCTCCAACAGACTAGGTGGAAGGGGAAATAGATGAAGGGCTCTTGGTGAGGGATAAAAACTGATCTATGCAGGCAGTGTAGAGGGACGAAATGGATTGAGCTTTGTATTAACCCTCAGCACAGTCATCTGTCAGGCAGATGTGATTTGTTGTTTTGCCCCTGGGAGTGCTATTACAAGATGTACCTGATCCACCACTCTAAAGTGCTTCAGCCTGGATCTCAACTTTAACTTTATTAGGTTACATTAACGATATGGGTTTGGCTATATTGGCCAATATATAGTCAATGCCTAGTGATTTCATGTTTTAGAAATGACTGAAGACAGTCTATGTGCTCAGCTTTGGTAATAAAAACCATTGGGTGTCTGCACACTTGAAACACGGAGTCGAATAGATAAAATTGATTGACAACCACATATCACACAGACTAACGTCAGTGATGTAGGTGAGAATATTGTGAAATAAGTTGTCTAGTACAGTTTTACTTGATATATGCATTAGTCCTTTTGACAATCCATGTCAAATACAGTATACTTATGAAATTTTAAAATTATCCGATAAAAGCTGGCCGATACCGATATCATAAAGACAGGCCGACATATACTGTACTGACTTTACTGACTAATTTTTGTCAGTACAAAGGCTAAATTGTACCACTTCGTAAATGATTGTATTTCATGAAATGGTGTTATTGTGTTATTTTCTAATTCTAATTGAATACCCTTCAAGCATCCCTGATAGGCCAAATTGACAGTGGAGAAAATGACTCAATCCTAACTTATAACCCATTGAACCCCCCAGGAAACTGAAGCATAACATCTATTCAGTCAAATATTGAATACCTGCTATAATGGCACCTTCTTAAAGAAACATTATCCTCACTGAGAGAATTCCATTGTCAAATGACCCTTGGAAGAAAAGACCTGTAATACGAGTCTGTTCATGCCCAGACCTCCTTCAGTTTGAAGGGATGATCCTTTCTCCCTTATAGTCTACCAGGAATAAGCTGCCCCAGGGGTACCCTCATATCCTGATTTCAGAAGTCTGTGAAAAAGCTTAATGCTGTCAGATACCCGTCTCCGATGTAGTGATCATGTCCAAGACACTCAACCTATGAGAGAAGCGATGCAGCACAATTCTTGCAGCCCTCCTTCATATCATTTCAATTTCCCAAGATGACCCCTGCCTAAAAGGAAACCAAATTGGACTACAGTAATCGACTATTGGCCGTCGTCATCATCATCGTACCCTCCTCCCGCCTGTGGTAGGGTCGGGTCTGCAGGTTCTTATCCTCCACTCTCACCCATCCCCCACCAAGTCCCAGTCCACCCCACATGTCTCCATGTCCCTTGGTCTCCCCTACCCCTTGCGCTCCCGATCACCTGCATACCCATAATGGACCTCATAAGCTCCTCCTCCTCTCTCCTCATCGCATGCCCGTACCACCTCAACCGCTTCTCCCTCTTCTTTTCCGCGATGTCTTCCACCCCAAGCTACCTCTAACGTAATATTTATGGACTCTGTCGTCTCGTAACACCCCAGTCATGTAGCGCATTATTCGCATCTCAACCACTTGCGTTCTCCTTTCATGGTTCTTCCTAACTGCCCAACACTCTGAGCCATAAAGCAAAGCGGGCCTAACGACCGTTCTGTAAACTTGCCTTTTAACTTTATTGGCACCCGGTGGTCACACAGGACTCCACTTGCCTGCCTCCACTACAGCCATAGGCAGGCGCGAGTACGCTCGCCACTCTTAGTGGGAACGCCCACTTCACCACTAATGTCAACGTCCCTAATATTTATTACAAGAGAACGCGACAGAAGGAAGAAAATGTTCAATAAAACGTAGACAAAAAAACGTACAGTGAAACCTCGTTTGCCAAACAATATTCGGACCACGTAAATCGAATGCAAGCAGCCGAGAGGTGAATGCTGTGGTACTTGAGTAGTTAGAAATGAGGGTGGGGGGCTGCGTGTGGTGGACATCACGAAAAAATGAGGAAGCGCAGATTGAGGTGGTATGGACAAGTAATGAGAAGAGGAGAGGAGCTCGATAGGTCCATTTAAGGAATGCAGGTGGTTGGAAACACACGGGGCAGGGAGAGACCAAAGCAAGAGTGGGAAGAAAACAACCGATGACTGAATATGGCAGGCCATATCACACAGGATCCACTTGCTTGTTTCCACTTCAACCATCAGTAACAACCATAAGTAACAGCCATGAGTAACATCTGAATCTATCTTCCCGTTGCTTTGGAACACTGGTCCTAAGTACTTTACCTCTCACACGTTTGTCACCAGCTCGCCCCCAGACATTACGTCACAATTATTTTTTTGTCCTCCCAAATGAAAGCTAAATACTCTGTCTTCATGTTTATACTTACTCCTCCCTTCTCCTAATCCCATCAGCAGTTCGTCGATAACCAGAATGACGACATATGGACTTCGGTGTTGAACGTTGACGCACTGCAACCTAACTGGGAAGCCTCCAGTATTTTCCCAAGGAGTCCTGGAATAACTCGACAATCACAGACCCATACTTTGTACTTGAGAGTAAATTGGTATTAGTGATAAAAAAAGGGTGAAAAATTAGTGAATAGCGAATAAATTATACTCGTGAATAAAGCGTTATGGCACCACTGACGAATTAGCATATCAAAATATGTTGTCGCATATTCGCGAAAAATGTCCTTGCTAATACAGCTTGTTATTATTGAAATAGAGTTTGTTAAAAAGTGTGAATTACGTGTTAAAAAACCGTGAAAAGAGTGAATGAAACTTACAGCTGTTTGGTATCATTTTGGCTAAAAATTATTCGGTACCCTATTAAGCGTGTCTTATAACGTTAGTATTGAAAGTATGGGTTCGTGATTGTCAAGTTATGACAGAGCCCTTATCTTCACTGTCGAACCATCATACATATCTCACATTATCCTCACAAACCCATCTTCTACCTCTTTTTTGTGATATCTCTCAAACTACCTGCGATGGAACACTGCCATAAGCCTTTTCCAAATCAATGAAAATTGCATGCAGATCTTTCTTTGCTGCCCTATACTTTTCTATCATGTGCCCGAGAATGAAAATAGGTTCCAATGTGGGCCTTCTTAGCATGAACCCAAATTGATTTCCACCCAACAATAGTTCCATCCTGAAGGCGACATTCCATTACTCTCCCAGAAAACATAGAATGGCTCATAAGCTTGATACTTCAAAAGAAACCAGTCTTGGACATCACCTTTTCCATTTAAGAGTGGTACTATCGAGCTCTCACACCATACAGAAGGCATTCTACCTCCACTAGCTATCTCAATGAAAAGTTTAGCTAGCCACATGATTCCTAGGGTATGACGCACTTCAATGGAACTCTGTCTTGGGTCTGTTGTTGTCGATATCGCGTCTGCAAAAAGCGTTGTTGAAATTTCTAATCAATGTGTAGCAAATCTTTGGGGCAGTAATGCACTTTACTCCAATGGAACGCTGCCTGACAGACTATTTAATTCCCTAGGAAGAAAGATCTAAACTCACCAACAAATTGATAATTTTCAGCTTTGCCTAGTAATTCTTCTTTGGTGCTCATAATGGTGGCTACAATCAGTTGCTTTATTTCTTCTTGCTTCTTGTTGGCAATTTCCAGCAGTGCATCATACAATTCATTTTCTTTCTTTCTCACATATTCCAGTCTTTTCGGAGTTACCAACAAGTCTCTTGCCATGTCGAAAGCTGCGTTTATGAACATTTTCAGACAACGATTGTGTGCGGAATGGAGCACGTCAGCATGGTTGACAATAGACGACTGCAAAATATGCCTCACGAACAGCAAGATATTCGGAAAACAATCAAAGTTTTCAATGAGTTCACTTCCGATAGTCATCGGTCCACTCAATCTGCGTATTCGCCGAGAATCATTTGGAACCAAGTTTAAATAACCTAAGAAACCAAGAAGCTCTTTAATATTAAGATAAAGAATTACAGGGTGGCATTCAGATTATGTAAATGGACAACTGACATTACACAGGCACAGTATTGCGGTTTTCACCTTCTATTCAATGAAAGCTTTCACACGATATCCCATTATTTCAGAGAATGCCACCGATATCCGATAGTTGGCGAACCTGTACTATTGGGGGGGGGGGGGTCCTGTGCATCATGACCACTGTACTTACCTAAATCGCATAATTGTTGAAAGAGATCCAACGAATTTTCAGAGATTGCTCTCGACCGTCTACGTTTGTTGAAAGGACTCCGCAGCTGATATTGTAACTGTTGTCGAATTTGTTTCTGTCTTTCACTTTGTGCATGTTGCTCAGATTCTGTCAAATCAGTAGCAGGAATATTTTTTACTTTGATAAATGCAATGGGAAGATCGGGCTGCAAATTTTTAATAATCCTTAGATCTTCTTTGTCCTACAAGTAAGAGAGAATAATGAATCATAATTTTTCTAGAATTATTATGAAGGAGCAATTCAATGGGGGATAATGCTGTAATCTGTTCATCTAATAGTGCCATATGTCGGCCAAGATATAAACATACATTTCCATTCCTTGACGTTCTACACAAAAGCAATCAATCAAATTCATGCTATGTTTGCATATACAGTAGAACTCCAATTATCTGAATCAATTGGGACCGGACCCCATTTGAATAATCAAAAATTCGGATAATTTGATTTCTTCCGAAAAAAAAGAATCTAATTTAATCTATTACTGTTTGTATGTTTAAAATGAGAGAAAAAACTATTTTTAAATAAAACGAGCTTTTAATTAATTAAAAGAAAAGACAACACCTTTACATATTAACCCTTAAGTAGTGGCGTTGGTGTAATTTGTACACCAGTCGCAGTTTTTTCTTGTGTTTGGGTGGAACATATGATCAGACCACCAATTCCTGCCACCAATCCTCCGCCTGGTATCTGATGCAGGCAGTGATGCAATTTTTCCCCAATACAGGGCCACCTGGCATGAACGATGGGCGACATTCTGAAGGGAGTCCCATCATTTACATACAATCACTGTGACTTTTATTTATCTTTTTCTAATAATTTCCGTTTTTGCCATGATATATTAAGGACGTTGAAATGAGGAACAAATTGGGTGTTCCGACTACAAATATGACCTACTGAACAGTTGAACTGAACTGAACGTGTGTGGCTTATCTTTAGATAATAGCTCAGATGTATAGACAGCAGCGTCATGGCTACATGGTCAAAGGACTTCCTAAATGAATTCATATAACTTTAAAAAACAGAAGAATGTTTATAGAAAGTTACATCAAAGGACTACCATAACAGAGGGAAGAGAGAAGCAAGCTACGAAATTTTGATTTTCGAAAGTGAAGGAGTTAGAGCCAAATGTCACAAGAGAGCATTGTCAAAAAAAGAAATAATTAATTTGAGATGTGCATTTCGAAAGGAGAATAAACAGGATAGGAAATCAAAAGTATTGGGTGCTTTTCATCCAATGGAATGTGCAACAGACCAAATTGCACTACTTACTTGACCAAATAAATGGAGTGGGCGAATTGCATTGGACACACCAGTTCTCGTCTGATCACTGAAGTTAAACAGCGCAACCCTAGCTTGTACTGACATGGGTGGCCACTTGGGAAAGCTGGATATTGCTAATACCCAAACATCGTCGCATTAGTGTAGCGTCTGTGCAGTCTCTGCATTAGAACTATGCTGTGGACGGGACTCTAATGACCTTTGTAGTTGAAGGGCCCTAAAACACCAACAAAAAACAACAACCAAATTAATGCAACCAACCTTGGTTCAGTATCAAACCTAGAACCACTAATTCAGTTACAAAGCTCAATAACCACTGTGTTGCTAACGTGGGATTACTAGATGCACATTAGTTTATTAAAAAACATTACTATTATGATGTCCATTTTTTTAATATAACGATGAATAAGAGGTTTTTTTTAAGTCTTAAACAACCGCTGATATGATTGCAAGTGCTGTATAATACAGTAGTTCAGGAGGCATATTGTATGTGGCAAGCATGGTAGTCTATTTTTTTTTTGGAAAATTCTATAATTTTGAACTGTGCATGTGTGGCAAAATCTCTTAAACCTTTTAACTTCTTAAATCTCTGAAATCTTTTAACTGGAGATATTTCTCTCAGTTAGAACTGAAGATAAAACTGAACGTGTAGGGGGGCCTTAACTTTTCCCCAGTTACAATTTGGAAGGCACCAAACAGGCCACACCCTCGCGCATGTGCAATGAAGCTCCAACATCAGCATGAGGCAGCCATCTTTAAACTCTAAGACGTCAGGTCTTTAAAGATGTTGCACTTGGGAAACTCATCACTAATACAAAGTCCAGAAAAAACCAAGGGAGTAAAGTTTAAAAGTATAATTATTAAATTACAATTATGAAACAATCGCTAGCAAAACTAGCAAAATCACACTGCACTGTAGCACAGTCTTTTCCAATGAGTGTCAGATGCTTTTCCCTAGGTGGTGACATTCACTTTGGATATTGCATTTTAACGTCCCTTCATGATTACAAATACGAATGAGTTCATTATTCGTAGCACTAATGACAACTACTTTTCAACTTCCCTACTGAATAATATTCCAACCTGAAACATAATTAGTGGCCCCCTGTAACTGTAGGACCCTGTTAGAGGTGACTGCCTACCCATGTGTTTGCCATGCATGCAGACCCAACTCCCTAGAGAAAGTGGATTATAGTGGTAGATGGGGCGCATCCCCTGCCATGTCTCTAGGCCCCCAGGCTAAGGAGACGGCTCCAACACGTTTTGGGGTAGCACTTTGACCCAAAGTCCCCAACACGCCACTTTGGCCATGACTGCCAGTAGAAAATGGGTGGTCAGATGGATACCCTGTCTAATCAATCAGCTGGAGGGGGCGTTATCGTCCCTCAGGGTTACATTTGGAGATTGCATGGGCTGCCCTGGTTTCCCTTAGTGCTGGTACTCGGTGGTCAAGGATCTCCGACGGTTACCCTGTCTGAGCAACCCTGGCGACCCTAGGTGAGAGTGGAGGGCAAGAACCTGCAGACCTGACCCTACCACAGGTGAGAATAAGAGTAGGATAATGATGATGAAAAGATTCTTCAATTGTGTTTTGCATATTCTTTGAAGAGGGACATTTCCACGCAAGCACTTATGTTCTGAGATTGCACTGTAAATGAAAGTCGTTGCTTGCTGAACATCTCTGTCAAAGTAAGCCATTTGACTGTCAGTATCCGTTTTAGGGCAGCCAAGTCGCGCTTTATTTTGCAAATCGCAGTACATTCCCTCTTAACTTTTTTTCTGATATTCTGAAAGCGGTTCGTACAGTCGGAGTTTTGAAAATTGGAATTCTACTGTACAGCGAAGTCTGGTTGTAACGAACCAGGAAAATTTACTAAAAACAGTTCGCTTTATCCGAAGTTCGTTATAATGGGTGAAGGATTTCATTGGGAAAGATTTCATTGGGAAACTTTTATTGTTGAAATACAGTACATTACAACCAAGAGTTCAATATTAACGGGTTCACTATACTCTACAAAACTCTACTATATTTTACCAAATTATATCACAATGTGGTTGGGTAGGCTGGCATCCCCCACAGACCAGCCAGCCAATATTCCCGTGGGTTCCTAACGACTGGCTGGGGTGCTCCCAAGCAGAGTATTTTTCAGTGGAGAACCTGCAGACCAGACCCTGCCACACGCGGGATAAGGGTATAATGATGATGGTGCAAAGCACATCTGGTGAAACCTGTATTTTTTTGTAAGTAGCAACTGTTGCAAACTGAGTAAAGTGTGTCCCTTCAACCTCCAAAAGTACACGGTTCCAAAACAGTCACTATGTTTTAAATAAGACTGGTGAAAATTTAATCACGAGTGATGAACACTTCCCACGGGACAATATTCAGCAGACATTGGGAGGTGTAAAACTGAAAATTGCAGCACTATTTGCCAATCAGTAAACGACAGGGACCTCATTTTCTAATGCCTTTCTAAAATGTTTCAGTAGCTTCTCAACCACTTCAGCAAAGAGTATGCAACGGGGCACGCAATCTGCCAGTTGTCAACTTGCTGATCAAAAAATGAAGTGAAAAGTGCTGAATCACATCATCCTAAAGTAACCCAACGCAGTGTTCTAATAAACCATTCGTTTTTGGCTTCGTTGGTGTATTACGGCCCTTCAACTACAATCATTAGAGTCCCGTCCACTGCTTCGTTCTAGTGAAGAGACTGCACAGCCACTACACTCATCATCTTACCCTTCCCCTGCCTGGGGTGGGGTCGGGTCTGCAGCTTCTTATCCTTCACTCTCGCCTATCGCCCACTAAGTCCCCCCACCCCACACGTCTCAATGTCCCTCTGCATCACCTGTGGGAGCGGCGAGTTGCGTTGGACACACCAGTTCCCGTCTGATCAATGAAGTTAAGAAACGCAACCCCAGCTATTACTGACATGGGTGGTCGCTTGGGAAAACTGGGTACTGGTAATACTCAAAAATCGTCACATTAGTGTAGTGTCTGTGCAGTTTATGCATTAGAACCATGCAGTGGACGGGTCTCTAATGACCTTGTAGTTGATGGGACCTAAAACACCAACAAACAAACAATGCACCACCTGTTCCCACATCCTTTTGGGTCTTCCCCTACCCCTCATGCCCCCAATCACAAGCAGACCCATAATGGACCTAATAACTTCCCCCTCCTGTCTCATCACATGCCCATACCATCTCAACCAATGTTCTCTCATTTTCTCTGTGATGTTTCCCCACCCCAAGCTACCTCGAAAGTAATAATTTCGGACTGTCAGCTTGTGAAACCCCAGTCATGTAACGCAGCATTCACATCTCGGCCACTTGCATTCTCCTTTCATGGATCTTCCTAGCTGCCCTACACTGAACTGTACAGCATGGCGGGCCTAACGACTGTTCTGTAAACTTTGCTTTTTAAGTTTATTGGGACATGGTGGTCACACAGGACTCCACTCACCTGCCTCCACTTTGGCCATCCTGCATTAATCCTATGGGTCACATCGGAATAATCTCCCCATGGCTCTCAAAAATTGCAAACTTGCACCACTGGTACCCCCTAACCCCCACAACGAATATCACTCCCTTGCCCCTGGCCACAAAAATTGAAAGGTAGGTACTCCGCCTTACTCAGACTCGGTATGGGCAGGCCAAGACCACTGCTAGGAGGAAGATTGCCCTGGCCAAGCACCAGAAGTATGAGGCCCTCTACAAGCAGTTGGCCAAGGCTAGAGATTGGGCAGCAAAAGATATACCCTGAGGCATAACAGTGAAGGATGGCTTAGGTAGGGTCCTGCTCTCTCCAACAAAAGGTGCGTTTTGGTGATTGACCAAGTCACTTTTGGTCACATTGTTTCAGAAACAATGCATTTTGGCGGCACACACGCTGGTTTGGTCTGTTGCTTTGGTCAACTTTGGTCAGACCAAAGGATGACCAACATAACCAAAATAAAAGCGTGGTCTGTGCGTTTGGCCAAAGAAAAATAAACATGGCAGCATGCTCCAACCAGTTGTAGCAGATGATGGAAGGTACCGATAATTAGTTTGAATTATACAAATGTGTATTTTGTATTTAGTAATTTTTTAGTTTAGGAAATTCACTTTAAGTTTATCAAATTTTTTTTTTAAGTTTAGTGAATTCGTTTTTTAGTTCGTGAATTAGTTTATTGAGTTTTGTTTTCATTTCAGTGAATTCGTATTTTTTAGTTTAGTGGATTCATGTTTTTTATTTTAAGGAATTGTTTTTTTAGTGTAGTGGATTTGATTTTAAGTTAAGGGAATTCATTTTCTTAAGTTTTATGAATTCCTTGCCATGGGTGTCAAAATGTCTGACCAAAGCATTTCAGTGATCTCCTTTGGTCCATTCTTTTGGTCAGACCAAACATGAGATTGTGGTCAAACCACAATTGACCAGGTCAATTGCTAAAACGTGCCTAAAGGTAAAGAGAAGATGGGAGGAGTACTTCCAAACCCTCTTGAATGAAGTCGGGGGAGAAGAGGACATCGCCACCAATCCTCCTCCAGCTGGTGCTGTGGACCAAGTAACTCAGGAGGAAGTAGCCAGGGCACTTAGGAAGATGAAAGGGAGAAAAGCTGTTGGCCCTGACGGAATCCCCATTCAAGTATGGCATAGCCTAGGGATGACAGGTACCAAGTGGTTAGGGAAACTTTTCAATAAGATAGCTAGTGGAGATAGAATGCCATCTGCATGGCGAGAGAGTTGGATAGTACCACTCTACAAGGGTAAGGGGGATGTCCAAGATTGTGGCAACTACCGAGGTATAAAGCTAATGAGCCACTCCATCAAGCTCTCAGAGAGTAATGGAGCGCCGTCTCCAGGATAGAACTAGGGGCCATGGAAATCAGTTTGGGTTCATGCCAGGTAGGTCTACAATGGAGTCTATCTTCATTCTGCAGCAGATGGTAGAAAAGTATAGGGTAAAAAAGAAAGACCTCCATGCCATCTTTATTGACCTGGAGAAGGCCATTGACAGTGTCCAATGACAGGTAGTTTTGGGAGTATTACAAAAAAGGGGGTAGAAAGGTTTATTAGAGCAATTCAGGATATGTATAATGGCTCCACAGCCAAGGTAAGGACACCTTGGGGAAACACTAGGGACATGCCAGTGAAAGTCGGGGTGCAACAAGGTTCAGCACTTAGTCCATAACTTTTCATCCTGGTTCTGGACGAAATGCTGACGGGTGTAGGGGAATGGGCCCCTCAGTGCCTGGCATTTGCCAATGATATAGGGAAAGTTAGTGACACCAGAGAGCGGATAGAGAAGGGACTAAACGATATACGAGGAGCATTGGAAAAGAGAGGGCTAAGGATTAACACAAAGAAAGAGTATTTAGCGTTCAATTGGGATGGTAAAATCCTAAAGCAGATAAAACTTTTCTGACAAAGAAAACGCATAGGTGGATAGTGAAATAAATCAGACATAGCAACAGCATACTTTTTTAATTTTCCAGCATCCATTTGTATAGTTACAAACTCACATGCCTCTCCAAACTAGATGGAAATCCAAGCATGCATTCTTGGCATCTGCAAATTGTACACTTTTGCTCCATTAACACTAATACAAGCATTTCACATTCTTAACCTGCAGTTTAAGCATGTGGTAAGCTACATATGTTAGTGGATTCATAAATATTTAGAATTCCACATTTCAAATGTGCATCCTTGGGGTGTGACACTCCTAGTTGGCGTTTCCCCATGATGTCTCCTCCAGTGTTCCATCACTAGAGGGGTGGCATGCATGACGGTTCCATCACTAGAGGGGTGGCATGCATGACGGTTCCATCACTAGAGGGGTGGCATGCATGACGGTTCCATCACTAGAGGGGTGGCATGCATGACGGTTCCATCACTAGAGGG
>JAAFCE010009109.1:1310015-1328347 GCA_013389805.1 Trigoniulus corallinus
TTTGTTTGTTTGTGTTTAAGGTCCCGTCAACTACAAGGTCATTAGAGACCCGTCCACTGCGTAATTCCAATGCATATGCTGCACAGACACTACACCAATGTGGCGATTATTGGGTATTAGCAGTACCCAGCTTTCCCGAGCGACCACCCATGTCAGTACTAACTGGGCTTGCGTTGCTTAACTTCAGTGATCAGACGAGAACTGGTGTGTCCAACGAAACTCGCCGCTCCCAGAAAACTCCCTATTGAGCATTGATTAAACAGACATTCACGGTGGTACTTACCTTATCAGACAATGAATCTTCAGAAATGGCATAAATAATAATGGGAAGAACGCTTTCTAGGTAAGACGCAAATAGAGAAGAGAAGTTACATCTTGGATTATTACTTGGAGTGACAACCACTTCGACATTTTCTTTCAATAGTGGATGTTTAATCTTTATTTCTAAATGCGCACTTCCACTTGCAGGATCGCTCTTTGCTTCGTCACTCAATTCCAAGTCCACTCTGGGAACCGTTCTCCAAGGTTGTTCCAGTGCTTGCAAGTGTTCGATCAATTCATAACTGTCTGCCAATGCCAAACTAATCTGGTTGCACTGGCCATACTTAAATTTTACCATTCGCCAAATCTGAGAATTATCTATATTGTTAACAACGGGCAAAATTTTTTTGCTAAATAGTTCATTAACAACACATGTCTTCGCGTAGCAATTCTGTCCGTGGATAATGATGCAAGGTGGTCTTTCGATAGAAGCGTTAATTTGTTCTAAATCTTCAGGACTGATCTGAGCTGATGCCAAGTATTCTGGAAACAAACGAAAAGTTAAAATGTCAATAAGTTTTATCAACAATTTATATATGGAATAACATTCTTATCTAAAAACTCTCACTGCCATCCAAAGTCGGTAAAAAAAATTAAAAAAAAAACAACATACAGCATTTAGATAAACCACTTATAAAGTTGTTATCACTGAACGCAGCTGTCAGTGCAATAAAAGGGTTCGTTATTTGTAAATAAACGAAAATGTTAACATTCGGTCGTTGAATTTGTTACCAATTTGTAGACATCAAATACTTTGGGGGTTCGTTTTCCAGTAATCATCAATTAGGCCCAGTAAATAGGTATTTTGTCAACAAAATAGTCATCATCTTCCACCCTTATCCCACCCATGGTGGGGATAAGTCTGCTAGTTCTGTTCCTCCACTTCTCTTTTGAAACAGCTCTCAGTCACCCTGCACGTTTTCATGTAGTCGCCTTTCTTTAAAAAGCACGTTAAGTTCAAAAAAGCAAAAAAGCAAAAGACGGAAAACTGCTTATAACTAATACTGTTTATAGCCGATACTGCTTATAGCTGATAATGTATAGGTGGAAATAAATGTTGCCCTGCAGAGGGGCACAGGTTGCTGACAGATGTAAGGGTCTGTGAATTCATATTCCTCAGAATAGTTTTCTGGCTGCGTTGTTTTCTAGCGTATGCAGCATAAAGCAGACTACAGCTGACCTACACAGACGCAAACCCTTTGCACTTAATTGCAGTAGTACGCTTTGGTGCATGATTTGCCCATCGTATGCGGTGGTGTACGATTTGGAAGACACTAGGTGGCGCGCATTGCTGGTGCGTGTGTTATCTCGTGTGCCTGGCTTTTGGGGATTTTCTAGCGATTTTTGAAGAAAATAAACCAAAAAAAAATCAACCGCCTTCCTCAAGGCGATCAACGAGGTCACTGCAGAGTAACTGGATAAGGTAGGGCTGCACCTCTTGGGCCCCAGAAACGCTGCAAAGCTTGGCGTGGGGTCGGCAGTTTAAGCCTGATCGCACACTATTGGTTTTGCTGCTCCCATCGTGCCTCATTGCAGTCGTCTGCATAGACAGACGACGTGCTGCGTGGCAGCTGGGTGCCCAATTTCCCTGCAGCGGGAAAATTTATATACCTTCAATTTTTATTTCTTTGATGATTTATTTCTTTGAAAATTTATGTCTTTAATTATTTATAATTATATCTTTTTATGAGCTCACTGTCATCATTTCCTTTGCCATACTCATGGATGGCATGAAGTCCAAGGACTAGTCCCTTTTTGTAGCCTGTGCATAGTGTAATGCCAGGTGAGTGTTAGACCTCTACTCACCTGGCAATGATACAACCACTAATGAGTGTCTCCTGTGGGGAAGGATGGCACCCTCCCACAGGTAGCCCTGCTTCTATTGCTGTGGGTGCTAGGCATCTGACTGGGGTGCCCCCAGTCAGAGCTGTCAAACAGAGTACAGGAGTCAGGCTCGCATTAGGGACTTGGAATGTGGGGACCCTCACAGGGAAAACTGGGGAATTAGTGGACACCCTCAAGCACCGACACATCAGCATTGCATTCCTCCAGGAGACTAAGTGGAGGGGAAATAGATCACGGATGCTGGGAGAAGGATATAAACTTATATACTCAGGTAGTGAAGAGGGATGCAATGGGGTGGGCATAGTATTGAATAGGGAACTGCAACAGGGGATCACATCAGTCAATAGAATTAGTAGTAGGATAATGTTAGTCACAGTAGTCTGGCAGGGTATAGGGCTTCACCTCATAAGTGCCTATGCCCCCCAAGCAGGCCTGGGTGACACAGCTAAAGCAGATTTTTGGAGTGACTTTGATGAAGTAGTGCAGTCAGTAAGCAGTACAATTAGACAGGGCAAGGGAAATGAGTGCTTAATTATTGGGGGTGATTTTAATGCCCATGTGGGCAAGGATGGTTCAGGATATGAGGAGGTGCATGGAGGATGTGGGTATGAGACAATGAACCCTGAGGGGCAGAAGGTCCTTGAAACAGCAAGAGCACATGGTCTTGCATTGGCCAATACATGGTTCAAGAAGAGGGAGAAGCACCTAATCACATTCCGGTCCCCACAGGGGAGGTCACAAATAGACTTCTTCATGGTTAGGGAGCAGCACAGGGCAGAGATACAAGATTGCTGGGCACTACCCAGTGAGGATTTCCAGAAGGAGAGTGGCCATAAGCTGCTTATGGCAGAAGTCCTAATGACAGGGGTAGTTAGGAAACATACCTGGAAAGGAGAATCTGTTATTAGGTGGTGGAAGTTGCCCACCAAGGCAGAGGAATTCAGGCAGGAGGCTCTCAGCAAGATTGACTGGGACTGGGATGGGTCAGCCAATGCCATGTGGGACAGGGTGGCTAGGAAAATTAGGAGATGTGGGGAGGCACTGTTTGGAATGGGTAGAGTAGGAGGCACTTCCCAGGGTAGGCAGACATGGTGGTGGAATGAGGAGGTGGCAGCTGCCATCAAATTAAAGAAGGCAGCTTTCCATAGATGGAGGGAAATAGGGGATCAGGTTTCCAAGACAGACTACATTCAAGCAAGGAAACATGCCAGGAGGACCATTGCCCTAGCTAAGTACCAGAAGTATGAGGCACTATATGAAACGCTGGGAACAAGGGAGGGAGAGAATGCAGTTTTTAGACTGGCCAAGAACAGGGATAGAACTAGTAAGGATGTTACCAGGGCCCTAACAGTAAAGGATTCCAATGGTAGGGTCCCGTCCCAACCAGCAGAGGTAATCGAAAGGTGGGAGGAGTACTACCACAGCCTCTTAAATGCAGCCACATGAGCAGGAGTTGCAGACAGCAATCCATGCACTCCACAGGCAGTGGACAGGGTGAGTGATGATGAAATAGTAAGAGCCCTTCAAAAGATGAAAGGTCAAAAAGCAGTAGGCCCAGATAAGATCCCACTGGATGTTTGGCACACCTTGGGGACAACTGGAATTACATGGCTAGGGAAGCTTTTCAACAAGTTAGCAAATGGTGACAGGATGCCATCTGCCTGGCAGGAAAGTTTGATAGTTCCACTGTTCAAGGGCAAAAGTGATGCTCAGGACTGTGGAAACTATAGGGGCGTTAAGCTGATGAGCCATTCTATGAAGCTGTGGGAGCGTGTCATAGAATGTCGCCTCAGAGATCAAACTAGTGTCCGGGGAAATCAATTTGGGTTTATGCCTGGTAGGTCCACCATGGAACCAATCTTTATTCTACGACAGATGATAGAGAAGCATAGAGCAGCGAAAAAGGACCTTCATGCAATATTCATTCACCTGGAGAAGGCATATGATAGTGGCCCTTGACAGGTAGTATGGAATGTCCTCAGAAAGAAAGGGGTTGATGAAGGCCAAATTAGGATAGTGCAGGATATGTATGATGGTTCCATCACTAGGGTGAGGACAGCATGGGGTAACACTGCAAGCTTCAACGTACAGGTTGGTGTGCATGAAGGGTCAGCACTTAGCCCATACCTATTCACTCTGGTAATGGATGAGCTGCTGACGGGTATAGGGGAATGGGCCCCCCAGTGCCTGGTATTTGCAGATGATGTGGGAAGGCTCACGGAGTCCAAGGAGGATGCACAAAAGGGCCTACAAGACATTAAAACAGCAATGGCAGGAGGGGGCCTTAAGGTTAACATGAGGAAGACTGAGAACCTGGCTTTCAATTTTAGTGGCCAGGGGCAAGAGGATGAGTTACGTTGTGGGGGAGAGGGGATCCCGGTGGTGCAGGAATTTCGCTATCTAGGATCAGTTTTCCAGAGTAATGGGGAGATTGATTCTGACGTGACCCGTCGGATTAATGCAGGATGGTTGAAGTGGAGACAGGCAAGTGGGGTCCTGTGTGACCGCAGGGTCCCAATAAAGTTGAAGGGCAAAGTTTACAGAACTGTCGTTAGGCCCGCTATGCTGTATGGCTCAGAGTGTTGGGCAGTTAGGAAGAACCATGAAAGGCAAATGCAAGTGGCAGAGATGCGAATGCTGCGCTACATGTGTGGGGTGTCACGATCCGACAGAATCCGAAACAATTATGTTAGAGGTAGCTTGGGGGTGGGGGACATTGCAGAGAAGATGAAAGGCGTTTGAGGTGGTATGGGCATGTGATGAGGAGGGGAGAGGAGGAGCTTGTTAGGTCCATTGTGGGACTGCAGGTAGTTGGGGGCAGTAGGGGTAGAGGACGACCAAAACGGACGTGGGAGCAGGTGGTGCAAAGGGACATGGAGGCGTGTGGGGTGGAGAGGGACTTGGTGGGGGATAGACGGGAGTGGAGGATTAAAACCCGCAGACCCGACCCTGCCTCGGGCGGGAGAAGGGTGAGATGATGATGATGATGCGGTGGTGTACGATTTGTGCAGAAGATTTGCCTGATCGCGGGCGTCAAGTTCCTGCTATCCATCAGTAGATGGCGCTCCTCTAAACTGCATTAACTTGGCAAACGTTGCAATCAAAAACTGGTTTTAATAAAAATCGTGCGGGCCCTGACACCGCCAGAAAACTAATAGTTTTATTACAACGATTTTTTTGCAAGCGTACGCTACTCAATGCAGTCTAATATTGAACTGCATAAACGCGAATACTGCGGGCATCAAGCGGAGAGCATGCTAGTACACTGTGTGAAGTGTACGCTGTGGTGTACACATGACGCAGTGTAAGAAATAAAACGAAAATGACTGACAGTGCAGGTAGTCTCTCTGTAGGCGGCGCTCATGTGTGGGCCGTTGCAGAAACGCTGCAATAAAACTAATAGGGAGCTTGAGTTACACGTCGGCGTTCAACTTACACCGACGTAAAGCAGACGAATTGCGTACTGCGCAGGTGCACATGCCCCTATTAGGAATGTTGCATCTGCGCAGTATGGAATTCGTCTGCTTTGCGTCGGTGTACGTTGTACGCAACGTGTAACTCAAGCTCCCTAATTTTTTTTAAAACTCGTACGCTAGTCACGTACACAACTGCGTGCATTGTTGCACGTTGTAATAAAACTCTCCATGGTTTCCCTATGATTTCTTAATTAATACGAAAAAAAAAGGAAAATGGGACTTACGTGGTTTATAAAGAAAGGAAACGATATCCCGTTTAATAACTTGCCCCTAGGGAGTTTTAGGCCTACCTCGAACCAATTCACCTCTTCCCTCATCATAACATGCCCATCCCACCTCACCTTCTCTCATTTCTTATGCTATGTCCCTTGCCCCAAAGCTACCGTTCTTTTGAGCGTTCCTTGGTTTTAGGGCCCTTCGACTACAAGATCATTACAGCCCCGTCCACTGTGTAGTTCTAACGCAGCAACTGCACAGACATCACACTAATGCGACATTTTTAGGTATTAGCAGTACCCAGTTTTCCCAAGAGACCACCCATGTCAGTACTAGCTGCGGTTGTATTGCTTAACTTCAGTGATCAGATGAGAACTGGGGTGTAAAACGCAATAAGCCGCTCCCAAGGCTACCTCAGATATACTCGTTTCTCACCCGACCTGCTCTTGTGACCCCACACATATACCTCGGCATACACATATCAGCTACCTCCAGTATGCTGTCATGGCATTGTCAAACTGCCCAGCACTAACCCAACCAGCACAACTGCTCTAACCACTGACCTATAAAAAACCTCCCCTTAAGTTTCACCGGGATTCTCCTATCACACAAAACCACACGGCCCGTCTCTACTTTGTCCACTCTACACTGATCCTATGTATACCATCTGCATCTATTTCCCCATTGCTTTGAAAGGCCGATCCTAGGTTCTTTAATTGCTCCACCTTTCTTACTTGTTCACCATCACAAAGAATACCCATTCGGCTCCTCTCCAGCTGAATGCTAAGTATACTCTGTTGTTTCTTAACTTTCAGGGGAGCGGCGAGTTGCGTTGGACACACCAGTTCTCATCTGATCACTGAAGTTAAGCTATGCAAGCCCAGTTAGTACTGACATGGGTGGTCGCTTGGGAAAGCTGGGTACTGCTAATACCCAATAATCGTCGCATTGGTGTAGTGTCTGGGCAGTATATGCATCAGAACTATACAGTGGACGGGTCTCTAATGACCTTGTAGTTGATGGGACCTTAAACTCCAACAAACAAATTAACTTTCAGTCCCCGCCCCCCCCCAGAAGCTATAGCTATTCTGATGTCAATTACCACAGTTTCAACCCCGTCCCTAGCGGGGGACGGACCGCCCCAATATCATCTGCAAATAACATTCACTGCAGAACCCATCTACCCACACCAGCTAGGAACTCAATCATCACCAAAATGAAAAAGGGCAGAGTGCTATCTCCGATGCAACCCAACTTTCATCGTAAAGTCTTTCCCCTTATCACATATGAAGTCCTAACTTTGGCTATCATATGTGATAAGGGGTCTAAAATTATCCTAAAATTTTTAATACGTCTCACACTACTTTCCGTGGGGCACTATCAAATACTTTCTCTAAGTTAACAAAAGTTGATCTGCCTAGCACGAACCCAAACTGATTCTCCCTGACACTAGTGTTACTTGTAGCCTTAATTAAACAACCCACTCCCAGATTTTACGTCGCTATCATCACGTGTAAATTACCATAGTTAGCACATATACCGCGCAACGCCCCTGCCCGGTATTTGTGGAGGCGCGCTGTAGCGAAACTTTTTTACAGCGAGCCACATTCAAGATATAAATTCTCTGCCAATAATCATTAACAACAGTGAATTTCAATTTACAAGACTCCATACAAGAAAAATAATCTTTCATATTGCATAAAACCCTCAAAATCACTACCAAAAATCACTTCCCATAAGCAAGCAATTAAGGGTCAAGTGCACATGCGCGGTATAAGCCGGTGCGCGTAATCCAAGGACTTTATTACATAAAAAGTCCAAATTCTGCGCATTATATGTGGGTGCGCGTTATATACGCTAAAATACGGTAATATCAAAATGTAAAATTTCAATCATTATCTTCACCCATGATAACTAGGCAGACTGAGCAGAAAAACAGTAAACAAGGGAAAGAAATCGACCTACAAAGTAACATAGGGGGCGTTAGGCACCAAACCAGGCATTAAACAAATTTCAAATCGGTAATTGAATAGTTTCAATTTAGCAATTCATAAACATGACAATAAAGACTAAATATTAATAACCCTTTTCTTGTAGACTGCAGGGTCCAGTGCCCATTTTTCTATTAATGTACCACAATGGCGATTGACTGCCAACCTAACACTGAAACCGCATTGCTTATTTATCGTCAGCATATTTTTGTTTCACGCGCTAGTATTTTTGGAGATGTGGCCGCATGTGAGGTGTACTGGGGTACTTATTTCTTAGTAAATCTGGATATGGAATCGGCAATGGCGTTCATAAAATACATTGGAATGCATTCCTAGTAGCACCCTATACAGCTTTCTATCAGAGGGGGAAAAACAAATAAAAAAAACATGGTTTTCACCCAATTGGCCCACTCATCAAACTCTGGCATTCACTCAACTGTCAAAGTTGTCTGCGCGTCAGGTGCAAGCACTATTTAATTTCATAAATAAAATTATCCTTACCTTAAAATCTCACATAATGCCCGCAGTTTACGCGAAACATAGGGTCATTTAGTGCGGGCTATATGCATGAGCGGACTATATACGAGTGCAGACTATATTTGAGATGCAAACTTTACGCGAGATTTTACGGTATTATTAATAACACTGATAATAAATTCACTGTTTACCAATCATATTTGAGTGATTTTACACAAAGTCAATGATGCTGATTAAGAATATGTCATTGGTTTTGCTGGATTGGCTCTAGTTTCTTTTTGGAATAATTAACTAATCAATGTTTCACCATGGTGAAGTGTGTAAAAGGTGAAAAGGTAATGAAATTGTTTAAAGTCGTACAGAAAGTTATGCACACAATATATATATATATATATATCATAAAAGAAAACGTTCATTTTGATTAATTATAAGACATTTAGTATTAAGTATCATATTTTCAAGATTGTCCAATATCTCAAAAAGTAGAACCGATCTCGCAGAAGTGAGGGAACTTTTGAAATCAGCACCCTCGAAATAATCTAAATTCATTCGCATAATCTTGGCAACTGAGAAAAAAAATTTTTTGTTGGGCTGTGTAACGAATGAAACTTATTAAAGTAGAAAATGGCGACCATCATCATAATACCCTCATCCTGCCTGTGAAAGGGTCGGGTCTGCGTATGAACAACTTGCACTCACGTCTGTTATTTATGAGACGACAAATAGATACGATTTATGCTTGGGTCACTTAACTCTTATGTCAACAACCAGGTACCCGGGTGCCCACCTGACAATTTAAAGAAAAAAATTTATAATTTTATTATTAAAATTTTTTTATATCCTCCAGGATCATTTCTATTTCACCATTTTTCTTTCATTATATGTAAAAAATTTTGAGTGCCAAAAGGTCATAACATATTTAAATTTTTTTTTTTGAATTTGCCTATGCCATTTCAACAACCAGGGTACCCAGTGGCTATTTTGAATATAAATAGTTAAAGATAGTTATCCAGAAATAATTTATGGCACTAAGATGATTCAATAATCACCATAGAACTGCACAGACTTTACATTTTGCTACAGTGATGGCATTTTCATCAGAATTATCACAAAACGTTGTTGCATTCCATGCAAGACTTTCTTGTTTATCTGCTTCTTTATTGGTGTTTTGTCCCTAACATAATGCAAACAAGGAGCACTAGTGGAAATGCCTTCAGATCACATGGCAATGGACAATCCTCATCAAACCCTTATCCTGCCTGTGGCAGGGTCTGGTTTGCACTTTCTAACCCTCCACAGCTGCCTATTTCCCAACACGTCCCCATCCACCCTATAAACTACCATTTCCTTACAGACAAGCTGCTCCCACATCTGCTTTGGTCTCCCCCTGCCCTGAGTGCTTCCAACCATTTACATTCCTATAATGGACCTATGAGTTCCCCCTCCCCATTTCTCATTATGTGTTCATACCACCTCAATCCACTCTCCATCATTCTCTCTGTGATGCCCCCCACCCACAGGCTACCTCTTTAATACTCTCCTAATTCTATCAGCTCTTGACACCCAACTCCTGTAATGCAGCAATCTCATCTCAGCTACTTGCATTCCATTTATGTGGCTCTTCCTCAATGCCCAAAACTGACCAATATAGCATAGCTGGTTTAACCACAGCCCTGTAATACTTCTCTTTCAAATTGATTGGATGGCCCTCCATCACAAAGAACTCTGCTTGCCTGTCTCCAATTCAAACACCTCCCATTGATTCTATGGAAAACATTCCAATCTATCTCCCAAATGCTGTTGGAGAGGCTGAGTTGCATTGGACACACCAGTCCTCATCAGATCTCTGAAGTTAAGCAATGCAGCACAAGATAGCACTGACATGGGTGGTTGGCTGAACATTGGGCGCTGCTAATTTCCCCTCTCCAACTCCCCACTCCTACCTCCCTCTCACCCGCAAGCAGCCTCCACAAGGTGCAGCCCATTATGACTACTTGACCGACTCACCAACCCGTTGATGTAATATACTAGCATCATGCAGCTTTGTTACCAGCTCACTTGCTCGTCATTATTATCCTCTCCTTCCCAAATGAAAGCTAAATAATCTCTCCAGATAATGGACAATGAGGGTCCATATAAAATATAAATTGTATCTCCCTTATCTCCCTTTCAAGAAATCAGAGGTGTTTATGTTGGATGCAAAACACCTTATGAATACTTGTGTTGCAAATTGCAATGCACAGGATGGATTAGGAATATTGACTTTTAGATTTTAATATTGACGCCTTTGAATGACACATTCCAATTATCATAAACAACAAAAAAAAAAGTAGCCAACTTTAAGAAAAAAAAACATTAGTTATTCAATAAATTTAGTAGGTGGGTACCCTGGTTGTTGAATAACGTAGGGAAAGTTGGTTGTTGACATAAGGGTTAAAATTGCACAGTGGGTCACAGGTTCGTCACCACTGAGCTAAACTCATTATCATCATACCCCTTTCTCGCCTGTCGTAGGGTCGGGTCTGCGAGTTCCAGCCCTCCACCACTGTATCTCTCATATCAGTATGGACAACCAGCCCTCACGTCTGCTTCGGTCTCCCTTGCCCCGGGTGCTTCTGACCACCTCCATTCCTCAAATGAACCTAATGAGCTCCTCCTCGCATCTATTTACGTGTCCATGCCACCTCAACTTATTCTCCCCCATTATTTGGCAAAGTCCAGCACCCCCAGGCTACCTCTAATATACTGATTCCTGATTCTATCAGCTCTCGACATCCCACTCGTATACCGCAGCATTTGCATCTAGCCTACTTGCATTCTACTGACGTAGCTCTTCCTCACTGCCCACACTCCAATCCAATAGCACAGCTGGTCTAACCCCTGCCTTGTTAAGCTTCTCTTTCAACTTGATTGGAGGCCATCTTATCACACAGGACTCTGCTTGCCTGTCTCCACTTCAGCCATCCCCCATTGATTCTATCAGTCACATCAGAGTATCTCCCCATTGCTTTGTTCATCCTAAGTACTTTACCTCTTCCATCATTTTCACCAGTTCACCCCTAGAGAGTACGTCACTATTATTTTCTGGTCCTTTCCAATTGAAAGTTAAATACTCTGTCTTAATGTTTGTCTTTATTCCTTTTCAATTGCTGCTCTGATATCGTTTAGGACTTTCTCAGCTTGATTGGTAGAGTCACCAAGTTCACTATTTCGTTTGCAAATATTATGCACTGAGGGGCTCATTCTCCTACTCCCGTAAGCAACTCGTCCATGGCAACAGTGAAAAGGTATGGACTTAGTGCTGAACCTTTGTGTACTCCAACTTCACTGGGAAACCTCCAATATTTCCCCAAGGAGTCCTTACCGTTGCTGTGGAGCCATCATACATATAGCACTTTGTCTCCCCCTATTAAGTAATACCTCCCAAACTACCTGTCGTGGGACACTCATAAGCCATCTCCATGTCGATATAGATCGCATTGAGATCATTCTCCCTAGACATTTCTATCATCTGCCTCAGAATGAAGACTTGTTACACTGTGGACCTACCAGGCATGAACCCGAACTGACTTCCACGTATACTAGTTCTATCCCGATGGCTAAATTCTAATACTCTCACCCAGAGTTTCATCCAACTTCCACGCCATGCAAAAGGCATTCTATCTCCATTAGTAATCCTATGAAAAAGTTTCGTCATAGCTGAATGGTTTAGTTTATAATTTGATATTACTTTAATAGAAACTATGAAATTTGACCTGTGGAATGAGAAACTATCTGTCAATATTGGGCGTCCCCTCCCTCCATGAATTTTATTTGTCGTAAAAACCATGGCCCATGGCTGAAATTCACTGACAACCATGGCTCGAATATGAACAATTAGTATCAGCATCTATTACTGTTCAACTTGAACGAATATCATAGTATCTTGGCGATCAGCAGATGAATGCGAATAAACGTCATAGTCACAAGTGTCACAATGTCACCTGTTAATTACAGAGCTTTCAATGTCCAAATTGACAATTATGAGTATCTGAAATTGACCTAAAATTTGTTAATGGGCCCCTCCAATTTCTGCAACCCTGGTCAACGTTCAACAATACAAAGGTTAAGAGTTTCAGAACAATCCTTTACAACCAAACATGTCTAACTCAAGACGTTATAAAAAGAATTTTCGTTTATCGTTACTTTACAATTCAATAACCCATTCAAAAATCGAGGCACTCCAAATCTCAAACATATACTGGATTATTTATAGGTTGGGGAGTAAGCCAAGCAGCCACATAGGAGGTTGCTCGTGGGAGATGAGGAGGTAGGTGTTGAGGATGTAGGACAGCGGAAATTTGCAGCACCCAATGTTCTTTACCAACAACACATGTTGATACTAACGTCGGCTTGCGCTGCTTAACTTCATGATTGCACGAGAACTGGCGTGTGGGGGCGAAAGCTCAGGGGGATGAAAAGTACTCATGGGCGAAATGTCGGGGGCGAATGTTCCAGATCCCGTGTGGCCCTAGCCTGATTTTTTTGTTTGTTTAAAAAAAAAACATAGCATAACTCGAGGACTTTCTGTATGTCGTTCCACCCCCCGTGAACAGTATCCGTGGGAGTTTCGGTACCCTGTTATTGCTGTTTGGCCTTTCCCCAATGTTGGCTTGAAAATAAATCAAATCATAAAATCAAATACTGTGCCATATTATCTTGCGTATAATATGCACCTTCTTTTCCCAAAAAATTCGATGCAAAGTCCGGGTGCATATAATACATAGGAGTAAAAATTTCAGCCATTTTCAGAGGAATACTAAAGCATGCATAAAGAACACTGGATCATCCATCCAAAGCAAGAAAAGGCACACGTTTGCTTATTAACCTTATTTAACTTTATTATATGCTCTTAAGCTATTTTAGAATATTTAACTACCTACAGTTTACATTTACCTTCATACCATAAATATATTAATACAAGCAAAAACAATAATACTAGCGTACTACTAAAAAATTAATAAGTCCTGTAATAAAAATGAGTATTCGAAGTCCAGCTACAGCAAGTCCAATAATACCCATATTAAATCACTAAATATTCTCTAGAACCGTCATCTGAAGTAGCTGGCAACTGGCAAACGTAGCCTGCATAATTACAATTACATTTTCACAATTTACAGTTACCATGCGTCACGGGCTAAGGGTTAACGTAAATCTTTAAACTTGGGATGCACATTATGCAGCAGTGCATATTATACTCGAGATATTAGGGAGTTTTATTGCAACGTTTTTTTTGCAAGCATACGCTATGCTATGCAGACGAATATTCAACTGTGCAAACGCGAACGCTGCGTTGGTCAAACTGAGGGTAGGTTTTGACATACACTTTTCAGATGTATGCTCTGACCTACGTAAAATTTGGCGCATGTGCGTGTCGCTACCTTATGTCCGAAAATCAAACTGAGTCAGTAAACATATAGCCTGAAACACGTCGATTTGTAGGGCACTAGTGTTTTTTAATTCGATGGTATAATGAATTAACATATCGACACCTTCTTGGTAAAACATCGTAAGTGCCATTTCATAAATTTTACAGGAGATGAGAAAAACGTTCTGATTTTCTCATTCATTCTTATGCTTAAAATATTTTTAGATATTAAAAAATAAAATAACTATTTAACGTAGGGTAAAACTGATTACAGTATTAATAAAGACATAATGTGCAGAATTTGATTATATTAAAAAGTGAAAATCTCAAAAAATGTCACGATGTTTTACCGCGACGGTGTCGATATTTAGAAATTTGAGGCTGTCCCCAAACAGAAATTTGTCAATTATTCAACATTCCATGAAAACATAGGCTGTACCACGAAGTACAGGTGTCATGCAGAGCAAACGTCGTTTTAGGGGTAATTCATTATTCACACAAGGGCCACAGTGTTGCGCACCGGTGGAGGAGGTCTCTCGGTAGGTGGCGCTAATGTATGGGCCGTTGCAGAACCGCTGCAATAAAACTTTTCATTTTTTTAAAAAATCGTACTCTAATCACTTGGTCTGTATATGTTATTGCGTGTGTGCGTGTGTCGATGTTATAATAAAACTCCCTAATAGAGAGCTTTAGTTTCACGTAAAATTCCCTTACAGAATCGTGTCATTACACAATGTGACCGACCTACCGCAGTCTATGAAAGGGTTGTGGAAATCGTATTTGAGTTATATGTTTTACTTACGAAGTTGCTACATACCCACTCACCCACTGGCGTCGATTGAGTACCTCAACAAAGAGTAGACCGACAATAAATAAACAGGTCTTTGATCAGAAACTGGTTACAGAATACCACTGTCCAATATATCACCCCTGTGTCCATTCAGAGGGACAAGGTGGATGCCCGATCCTGCCATAGACAGTAAAATAGTTATGAATCGCATTGTTTCTTTTCCTACATATACAATCGTGTGCATGAAATGTTTGCTATCATGCTGCACGTTGTACTTGCACACCTTGCGTAATACTGCATTCGCACTAGCATTTTCTATTGGGATCGAAATTTCGATCCGGATTGAAAATGCTAGTGCGAATGGTGTGGCTTGAGTTCGATCTAGATCAAGCACTTTCGATCCAGATCGACTCAAGCTCCTTTTGCAATCCGGATCGAAATTTCGATGCTCTTTGAAACCCACAATGCAACGCGATTTTTCCACTCCCAGAAAGCAATGCAAATTCTTGCAAGAAAAACATGGCGGCAGTAAGCAACAGCTGTCGAGTGACGATGAAACTTCACGTTTAACGGTGCGTTTAATAATGACAAAAAACTTAAGCATTTTGCACCCCAAACCCAGTTGCGCCAGTGGCAGCCGCATTCTTCGCCATGCCCTCATTACGGCCCTGACGTTTAATAAAATTTTGGACAGAGAAATTTAATAATTTATATGAGAAGTTAAAGTTAAAGTTTGAGGGTACAGTTGGCTCTCTTTTTATGCGGGTTCTTTTAACACGATTTACAAGTTACACAGTTTGCATTTCATGAAATTTTTTTTTCTCAGATACGTATACAGGAGATCGAATGTTGAAACCAGTCATAATAAATCGATTTCTTAGACCCCGTGCCCTAAAAGGCAAAGATTTAAAACAATTACCAGTGCATTGGGTGGCTAACCCAAAAGCCTGGGTGACAACTGTTTTTAAAGAATGGTTCAATAATTGCTTTCTACCAGAAGTGGTAGTCCATTTGAAAGAAAAATCTCTTGATTTTAAAGTCTTATTAATTATTGATAATGCACCAGGTCATTTACAGTTAGAACATCCAAATGTTCAAATGGTATTTCTTCCACAACACAACAAGCCTTCTTCAGCCATTAGATCAAGGCATAATTTCAACATTCAAAAACTATTACATTAAGCAGAGTAACAAATTCATATTGAAAAAATTAGAAAATGAGTCCTTGACAGTAAAAGACGTGTGGAAACAATACTCTATATTTGATTGTATAATTCAAGTTTCATCTGCTTCTTCTGAAATAAAACCAGCAACTCTAAGCCTGTTGGAAAATTTTTGGCTAGGATGTATTATAAGCAACACAATCATTGAAACATCAACACTTTGGAAGGAAATTATAAATTTGGCACATGCTATTGACAGAGAATGTTTAAATAATTTCAACCATGATGATATAGAAGAAATGCTGGTGGATGATGTGTTAAATGATAATGAGATTGTTGCACTAGCTTTAGATGCAGCAAATTGAGAAAGTGAAAGTGATATTGAGGAAAACCCCAACCCCTCTCCAAAAATAATTCGAGATGGTCTTCATCTATGCAGCAAGTTAGAAAATCACTTTCTTTTTAACGACCCCAATTCTGAAAAGGCCTTTAAATTCCAACGTGAGCTGCAGAACTGTGTTTCTGGATATCGTGAATTGCATAAACAATTTGTAGATTCCTTTTCTCAAATTTCTTGAGTTCTGTAATCTTTCTATCCTTGGCTCTGCTCTTCGCAATTCCCGTCATCCCTGCCACTTTATCTTGGGTGACTTCCATTCCTCTTGTGAGGTTAGGGTTACACGGCGTTTCCTCTTTGTGGTCTCCCTGCCCTTGGGTGACTTGAGGCGCCAGTTCTTTCCAATCCGGTGCTATAGTTTGTGGAATGCACTGCCCTATAATCTTCGCTCGCAGGTTTTTCAGTGCTCGCAATTTAAGTGCATGTGCGTTTGCCGTCACTTTAGGCGGGCACTGTTTAAGTTTTTCCTAGACTCTTTGTCTTGAATGTTTTGTGTGTTGTTTTCGTTGTTGTACCTTTGGTACGTTAATAAATAAATAAATAAATAAATAAAATCATCAATGCAAAGTTTAATTATAGATTACATTGTTAAAAAAGGAAAATCATCCTACAGTGAGAATGAAGGTTGCACAAATTTATCACCTATACCAAAGAGATCAATTGAAGAAACAGTTATTTCTGATGATGAAAGTGATTTGGAACCTGTTCACAAACGGTGCATACTCTCACCAGATAGTGATGGTGATTAAAAACATGAAAATTTATATTACTTTCTTATAAAATAAAACGAGTTGTATTTAAATGCAATTTTATTTAAGAATTTATATAAGTTATTTTCAGCTTCTCAAAGGAATTTATTAAGAGACCCATTTTTTTAACGTCAACAAAATTTGTTTTATGCGGTTTTACATTAGTTTTAATTCATGATTTCGGAGTTAAGCGAATTTTAAAAATTATGGAACGTATCCACAATTTTCCATAGACGTATACTCTTTTTTAATGCAAATTCTTTTCACGTGATTTTCTGAGGAACATATCCCCTGCATAAAAAGAGACCTGACTGTATATGGAATATGCATTTGTATCCTGACAAACATTGCCTCCAAATGTTTGTCATCCGTCACTTTGGGGACATCAATAATGCACGCGCGTTATGGATAGCCCCTTTTATTTTTGACTAGTAATTCTACCGATTGGCAGATTACTCCAAGACAACATGCTTTTGCCAATGTGTAGTGTGAACGCATCGATTTAGCTAACTTTCCATCGATCCGGATGGAAATTGTAGTGCGAACGTAGTATAAGGAAGGCTAGACTAGGGTTGCCATAATTGTCGGACCACCGACCGGGACATCCCCCCTTAAAAATATTTTTTCAACAAAATGATAAGAATTCATATTATAAACATTCATAGCTTTATTAAAAAGTTCCAAAAACCTTTCACTAACACATTGAAATATAAAATATTTTAGAGGACCCAAAAAGAAACGTTAGGATCAATTAGTGGCGGATCTGGATGGGGGTAGAACTTCAAAAAATGTGCGCCCCAAATATTTTTAAGTATTCATAATCCCCGAGTAAACATCTAGCTAGCAATTACAAAAAGGTCCTCTCCTCTCCTGTCCCTTTGACAATGACCTATCTTCAGTGGTTTACCCAACTACAGATTCGACTGGAAGTATAGAAATGGGGATAGCAATGCAAAAATGCTTCATCAGTTGTGCCCCTTTCAGGCAGCGAGGGGGGAGCAATTGCTGCATTGCCCCTCGTCAGAGTCCGCCACAGGGATCAATGGTGGATCATTCCCGAACAGTCAGTTTCACTGGCAAAATGTGATGTGCTTTCATGGACGAATCTGTACCAAATCTCTAGGCATGTACTGTATATGTGCAGTACTGAATGCAATGATATTATCAGAAAATAAAATCGACCGGGACAAATGACTGTCAGACTGGGACACTGACCTCAAAACCGGGACATGTCCCGGTGTACCGGGACGTATGGCAACCCTAGGCTAGACCTACATAGATTCGTAGGTATGGGACACGTTACGTGTAGAGACGCGCATGTGCAGATGTGATATCGTCTGCCACTCATGCCCTACGTAGCTTGGATACGTATAACTCAAGCTCTCTAATACACAGGGGCAGATCCAGGATTTTCGTCGGGGGGGGGGGGGGGGGGGTTGAGCCATAGACAGCGATAGGAAACGCAATTTTCATTTGTCAGTGTCAATGTCGACCCAAAAT
>JAAFCE010009109.1:1328447-1354417 GCA_013389805.1 Trigoniulus corallinus
GGGGGGGGGGGGGGGGGGTTGCAACCCCCAAACCCCCCCCCCTTTGGATCCGCACCTGAATACGGTACATCAGGGAGATTTATTATAACGTCGACGCACGCACGCAATAACATGCAAAGACCACGTGATTAGAGTACGATTTAAAAAAAAAATTAAAGTTTTATCGCAGCGTTTCTGCAACGGCCCATACATTAGCGCCACCTACGGCAGACCTCCTCCACCGGTGCGCAACACTGTGGCACTTGCGGGAATAATGAATTACCCCTAAAACCACGTTTGCTCTGCATGACACCTGCACTTCGTGGTGCAGCATTATATAAGGGGCAGCCTATGTTTTCACAGAATGTTGAATCATTGATAAATTTCTGTTTGATGACAGCTGCAAATTTCTAATTATCTGTTAATTCATTATACCATCTAATTAAAAAAATGATATTATTTAAAAAAAACCACTAGTGCGCTACAAACCCCCGCGTTTTATGCCTGGTTCCGTATACCCACGCGCTAACGCTATTACCGTTGAATCAGACGACACAACACAAATAATGGTGACGTCACACTGCTACTTGGGGTGCTGCAGAGCAGCTATGCCTGTAGTTGAGTTGACAAGCGGTCAACTCACATATCGTCCCGCACGTCACGCTGCGTTCTGACTGGCAGGCAGTTGAGCTGTCTGCTTGAAAAATGGCGGAGGATAATGTAAGACATGACAGTGGCATGCGGTGACTCCAAATAAAGCGCTGCACTTAAGGAATTGCGCTGGCGGTCCTTCATAACGCACTAGCACAAAACGTCATCAAAATGTCATCAGTGGCAACGTGATTAGCGTTGAAGTGTGGCGATATGGAACTAGGCATTATGCTGTATGTTTACCGACTCCGTTTGATTTTCGGACATAAGGTAGCGACACGCGCATGCGCCAAATTTTACGTAGTCAGAGCATAGTCTGAAAAGCATAGGTCAAAACCTACGCTCAGTTTAACCAACGCAGCGTTTGCGCAGTTGAATATTCGTCTGTATAGCGTAGCGTACGCTCTTAAACACTGATACCAGTGAAATGGTCATGAGCAACATCCCTGCCACCACAGTAGCGGTGGACTTAGTGAGTGGGGCAGAAATAGTTAGGGCCCTCCACAAGATGAAAGGACACAAAGCTGTAGGTCCTGATAAGATTCCCATTGACGTTTGGCATAGCTTGGGGACCACAGGAATTACATGGCTGGGGAAGCTTTTTAATAAAATAGCCAGTGGTGACCGAATGCCATCTGCATGGCAGGAGAGTTGGATTGTTGGGACGCCCAGGACTGTGGAAACTATAGAGGTATTAAGCTAATGAGCCATTCTATGAAGCTGTGGGAGAGGGTCATAGAATGCCGCCTCAGAAATCATACTAGTGTCTGAGGAAATCAGTTTAGGTTTATGCCTGGTAGGTCAACAATGGAACCCATCTTTATTCTATGGCAGATGGTTGAGAAGCATAGAGCAGTAAAGAAGGACTTGCATGCAATCTTTGTAGACCTGGAGAAGGCCTATGATAGTGTCCCTAGACAGGTAGTATGGGATGTTCTAAGAAGAAAGGGAGTGGATGAAGGGCATATCAGAATAATACAGGATATGTATGATGGTGCCACTACTAGGGTGAGGACGGCAAGGGGGAACACTGGTGGCTTCAAGGTGAGGGTAGGGCTTCATCAAGGATCAGCCCTCAGCCCTTATCTCTTTGCTTTGGCAATGGATGACCTGCTGACTGGAATAGGGGAATGGGCAGTGCTTGGTATTTGCTGACGATGTAGGAAGGTTAGAGGAGTCCCAAGAGGAGGCTCAACAGGGCATGCAGGACATTACAACAGCAATGGTAAAGAGGGGCTTGAAGGTTAACATGAAGAAAACAGTACTTAGCTTTCTGTTGGAGTTGCCAGGACCAAGGGGGTGTAGTTCATTGTGGAAATGAGGTGCTACCAGCAGTGAAAGAGTTTAGGTATCTAGGATCAGTGATTCAGAGCAATGGGGAAATCGACTCTGATGTTACCCTCAGAATAAATGCTGGATGGCTAAAGTGGAGACAGGCAAGCGGGGTGCTGTGTGAACGCAGAGTCCTCAATAATGGTGAAGGGTAAGGTTTACAAGACTGTAGTTAGGCCCGCCATGCTTTATGGATCCGAGTGCTGGGCTGTAAAGAAGAACCACGAGAGGAGAATGCAAGTGGTCGAGATGCGAATGCTGCATTTCATGAGTGGTGTGTCGCGTGCTGACAGAGTCCGTAACGAGTATGTTAGGGGCAGCTTGGGGGTGGGAGCCATTGCGGAGATGAGAGAATGTCGGTTGAGGTGGTATGGGCATGTGATGCGTGGGGGGAGGAGGAGCTCATGCGGTATATTATGGAACAACAGGTGGTGGGTGGCATCAGGAGTAGGAGGAGACCCAAGCGGACGTGGGAGCAGGTGGTACAGGGGGACATGGTGGCATGCGGGGTGGATGGGAGCCTGGTTGGGGATAGACGGGAGTGGAGGATCAGAACCCGCAGACCCGACCCCGCCATAGGTGGGATAAGGGTATGATGATGATGATAGCGTAGCGTACGCTTGCAAAAAACGTTGCAATAAAACTCCCTATAGCCTGGTACACATTAGTCAAGTAGAAAGAGCAAGTGACGTATGATATGTGACGTGTCACTTGCCACGAAGAGGCAAGTAGAAAAACACTGTTTACCAGCAAGTTCATTGTTGAGAAGCTCTCAAGATGAGTGCATTACAATCCTATAGGCATTAAATAGCATGGCTGCCGACCAAAAGCTCTGAAAGTCCCGCTAACTTTCTCTGATAAATATTCGTTCCAGCAGCAACCAATCGCAAGCAGTATTTTAGCAGTGAGGGATTGTGGGAAGGCGTTACTTGCCTGAAAAATTGGAAGAGATTCTAATTTTTTTTTACTTGCCTGTTTACTTGGTTACTTGACTATCTCAGCTAGGTTCACATGTGGCAACTTGCCACTTTATTACCAACTTCCTCTTTCTACTTGACTAGTGTGTACCAGGCTTATCATTACATGGAGATTAACGTGCGTTATCGAACTGTCATAAGATTACGATACATGCTAATCAACTGACCAATATTATTCCTGTAAATTATATACAGAAGAAAAACAAGGATAATCATGAATACCAAGCTTACAACCAACAAAACATTTGCCAATAATAATACATTTAACCATTTCCACATAAGGATGCTTCACACTGGGCTAAGTAGCAAGTAGCAACTTGCAACCTGCCACGTGTGATCAGGCGAAAATTGGCAAGTCACGAAGTATAAACGGCAAGTAAAATGAACAGATTCGTTTCCAATTCCTTTTTGGCAAGTAACGCCTTCCCATAATCCCTTACTGCTAAATTGCTGCTTCTGATTGGTTGCTGCTGTGAACGCAATCGGGCGGAGCAAGGATAGCGGGACTTTCAAACGTTTGGTCGGCACCCAGCTTTATAAAAATTCCGTCAAATATTTTTAATTCACCGTTGCGTTTTTCGGTATTGCTTTTCTTTGAATCGGGCTTTTTCGATTCAAATTTTGGCATTTAGTCGGTTCATTTTGGTGGATATCGACAGCTGCAAATTATTTTGCAGTGGACCACACAAATTTCGTTGTTTTCAATTAATATAAAAATGTCGCGTTCGAAAGAGAGGATACAACTGCAGAATTTGTTTCATGGTATTTAGACTCCAAATGTGTGGAATTTCAAATCACCAAATTATAAAGATAAAAACATGAGACAATCGGCTTACAATGCATTGGAAATCAGGATGAAGATTACTGGATTCAATGAGAAGATTAAAAAAGAAAATCAAAAGTATAGGGTTACTACTGCAGAATTTATTACTTTCCAAATGCAGTCTGTTGTAACCCTGTAGTCTGTTCATCTTAACAGCTAATCACTTATGAACTTGCGTGTGATCACTTTTTTGCTACTAGCCCGCTTGGTGGCAGGTACAGTAAGTCGCGTGTTACTTGACTTGCTACTTCGCCCAGTGTGAAGCAGCATTAAGGCTCCCTCACACCAACGCGAAATATCGCAGTCGCAGCGGATCTTTCGTGGCGAATTATTCGCATCGAAACGCTACCCATGACGAGCAACGGTCATGTGTACACCGCAGCGAATGTATCGCGCCCGCGGTTGCGAAAGTGCAGCGAATTATTTAAATTATTTACAATCGCTGCATGGCACGGCTTCAGTCGTCTTCGTTGTTCGAATTTCGATAGAACAAGATGGCGTTCACAGAAAAACTAATAGAATTAATAAGAATGTATCCAACTAATCTGACGCGTTGGTGTGAATATAAAGGCGAATCCACCGCGTCGCAGTGCGTGCTCCTGTTCGGCGCGTGTTCCTGTGGCGAAAATTCCGCCGCGACTGCTTCGCGGCGAATTATTCGCATCAAACGCTACCCAAGAAGAGCAATGGTCATGTGTACACCGAAGCGAATGTATCGCGCCCGCGGTTGCGAAAGTGCAGCGATTTAGTTAACATCGCTGCACGCACGGTTTTAAACGTCATCGTTGTTCGAATTCTGATAGAACAAGATGGCGTACACCTAAAAATAACAGAATTAATGATAACAAGCTGGTCAACAAATAACTAAACTGACGCGTTGGTGTGCATTATCAAAGCGAATCCACCTCGTCGCAGCGCGTGCTCCTGTTCGGTGCGTGTTCTTGTGGCGAAAATTCTGCTGCGATTGTTTCGCGTTGGTGTGAGGGAGCCTTAAGGCTGCTTCCTCTGCTCTCCTCTTTCCAACACGACATTTTTATTTTAAAAAGCAACGAAATTTGTGAGGTCCACTGCAAAATAATTTGCACCTGTCGATATCCACCAAAATGAACCGACTAAGCGCCAAAATCTGAATCAAAAAAGCCCGATTCAAGGAAAAGTAATACCAAAAAACGCAATGGTGAAATAAAAATATTTGACGGAATTTTTATAAAGCTGGGTGCCGACCAAACGTTTGAAAGTCCCGCTATCCTTGCTCCGCCCGGTTGCGTTCACAGCAGCAACCAATCAGAAGCAGCAATTTAGCAATAAGGCATTATGGGAAGGCATTACTTGCCCCAAAAATTGGAAGCGATCTATTCATTTTAATTGCCGTTTTTACTTCGCGACTTGCCAATTTTAGCCTGATCACACGTGGCAGGTTGCAAGTTGCTACTTAGCCCAGTGTGAAGCAGCCTTTATGAACTTGCGTGTGATCACTTTTTTGCTACTTGCCCGCTTGGTGGCAGGTAAGTCAGGGGTTACTTGGCTTGCTACTTCGCCCAGTGTGAAGCAGACTATACAGTACAGTAATTTGGCACTACAAACACACATGTTCGTAACGTTCCCCATTAAATTTATAGCACTTCATTCCACCCTTCATCTCGTCCACTTTTACAACGGCTTACCTCTGCCTCGTCTTCTCCGACAAGTACCTATAACCAGAATATCTGTGCTGGACATACTGTAACCAGCTCCTCCTCTCTTCATAACGAGTTCATACTGCCTTAGCTTGTCCACCCTTTCTTTCACATTATTTTCCCCGATTAAATGCCCCTAAAGCAAACCTTATATAGCCAATAGTCCAATAGTAATGTCATGACACAATGCCATTACTTCACTAGTAATGATGTCTCCAAACCAGGAATAAAGATTCTTATCATTACTGACTACCATTACATTTTTAATGTTATTAATGCAATTTCCTTTTGTGAATAACATTAGTATTGATAGTGTAAGGCTACCTTAATGTAGAGCTATTTACAAATATCTTCCTTTGTCACCTCACATAAAACTACACACACTTGGGGTGGGTGACATCTGGTCACTTGCTAGGGTCTCAAATATGAAAGCCCAACATTTCAACGGCATCATTTCTGCAGATGTGGCTTACTGATCACTTTTTTGAGAAGAACTCCCACATACCTTGAAAATATGTACAGTTAATTCGCATCTTCTTAAAGCCTCAGTCCAAAATCACTATCCTCGGCTATAACAGAACCTGTGGATGAAAATTATTCTTGCTGTCTACCGGAACATGAATTTAGATTGGACTACAGTATATTCTAATTACAGTATGTACTGTATCTAACGACACCTGAGGGACAGAAAACGCTCCTATTTCATTGCTTGAATGTCGATTTGTCATTAATATTCTATATTGCCTGTCAACAGTGATAAAACAAAAAAATGCATTGTTTTTAGAGGCGTGCAGATCAGGAACTGGAACATTTCATTAGTTGTTTTCCATGACTGCATCTCATGAATAACTCAATAAAATGTAGGTCAATAAAAACAGGAATACCACAATGCTCGTATAGCACCATCTGAGTTTTATATCCCCAACACTTTAGCGCCCATCTACATATGCACAACAACAACAAATAAATTTATAGTTTCATAAATATTCGCATCTTTACTTCGACAACCTTAACTAAATTTATACTGTATAAAGTAGCCGTACTGTACTGTCTTGAGTCGTACGAGGGACGAGTGGGGTTTCGTCTTCCGGTCCTTGACCAAAACCAATCACATGAATATTTGCAATCAAAAGGAACTTTAGATAATAAAAAGATTATGGCGATATACTTAGTTTATTACTAGTGTAAAAAAATAACGAACGACGGCGATTACTTATGAAAACAAAACTTCAGTAAGTTCACTAAGCGAAGAGCAAACCATTAGGCCTTGAAGGCGTTGCGACATTGTAGCGTTTCTTTTCAACACAGTATACCAAACAAATCAATTTTAAACACTTACCTCTGTAAAACGACCCATTGTTTCTCATTTCTTCTAACGATAGCTGAGTATCTCTCAACAATCTTTTCAAATAACGCACATTTTTGTTGTATTTACTGATCTCGTAAGGCAAATTGGTAGCCATTATTGAGTCGCCTGTTCCGCTCTCTATACGGCAGATGTCGCTCATAGCTTTCTCTGCACTGTCACCTAACATTATGTCTTTGTTCGATGAAAAGTTCGTTTCTGCGTCTATTGGTATTTTGGTTTCTTTTTTTTGACTGTGGTTTCACAATGGACTTTGGTTTGTAAGAATTAATTTTTGCTTGATTACTGTTTCGCTTTTCAGCAAAGCTTAGCCTTAATAAGCCAGGCATCACTGCCGCTACCGCGCACATCCTGCTGTCCACAAATTTCAAACTGATAACACTCAATGTGGAATTTCTTTTTCTTATGAAGCCGTTACTTCTTCCATTGACCTGAACATCTTGACTGGTCTTTGTGATTTCGGAGGTTGTTATAAGTACCCCGAATGTGTCCGTCCAGTTCAAAGATCACTTAATCGTTTTATTGAAAGTTTGCCCCAATCCAGTTCATTCATAAAATATGTCGTAGTGAAGATCAGCGACACTGGTCAGTATTAGCCGTTGTTTGCTCTTCAATTACAGACTCACGTTCAATGACAATTTTGTCAATCAACAAATAGATGAATAACTGGATGTGTCCAGTTTGCATTAAGGACATTTACTCGGAAAGGCTACTCGTGTCGTCGTTTACAAAATGTAGGCCTAATTCGATATATTACACATTTTGATGAATACACTTGCAGTATACTGTGACTTACCGTACAAGCACTGACTGATAAGCAGTCATTAAAGCAAAAGTTAAAGTCCCCGCCCTCACGAAGTTGGAAAGCTCCCCACTGACGATCACGAAATTCCAATCCCTCCGCACCAAAATGAATGTTGCACTCCAATTACTTATCGTGAATGCATAATATGTGGATTGGATGGAGTGATGAGAAACGGACGGATTTCCATCTGTCCAAAACTCCTTCACTCTGCTCCAACCGTCCATCACTCCAATTGACCATGAATGTGAAAAAGTAATTGGATGGACCGATGTAGTGGCCCTATGGAGCGTTAGTGAGTGCCAAATCATTGTTGATTTTGGACCATTGCAATCTTCACACGCGTTGTAGACGGATGGGACCTTTTTTCTCCCCGTGTGTGCCTGGGGTAGAATAGGCACACTGCATACCTGCATGTCGTAAGAGGCGACTAAAGGGGGTTACCTTTTCTGGCCCCTGACTGGACAACACCACTATCGTCTTTGCCCATGACTTGTGTTCTGGACATGACGATACCATCATTGTGGTTGTTTGTGTCCTATCTGTGTCAGTTTCTTGATAACTGTCTGACTTGTTCGTGGTCGATGTAGGTTCCTTACTGAGGTGACCGTAAACAAACGCCTACCCGCGTGTTTGCCGTGCGTGGAGACCCATGCCCCTGGGAAAAGCGGATCCCGGTGGTTGAGGAGGCGTATGCCCTGCGATGTCTCTGAGCCACTTCACACTTGTGTTTTCGCTGACAGACATCGGGGACTAGGGTTGCGACCCACAGTCTCCAAAACATCACTTTGGCCACAGCTTCCAGGGAAAACGGGAGGCCAAGGCAGTAGCCCGGTCTTGGTCAATCGGCCGGGGGCGCATAAGTGGTTATGCCTCCTAGGGTTACTGTAAGTGGACCGGCAGTCAACCCCGATGCCAATGGTCCGGTACTCGGGGATTATGCCACCCTGTCGGTATACTGCCCAAGCACCCTTGGCAACCCGAATGGGCGTCCCCTTTTTGGGCTCCATGGTGGGTGAGGCCTGCGGGCAGCGAATTTCATAATTTAATCAAATTATGGCAACTCTTAAACCGAGGCTGGGGGCCTCATCAAATAACCCCGCTCCTTTGTCTTCTTCTTCTACTTTTCTGTCTGGGACTTGTTCTTGTGTTGACCCTGTAGACAATGGCCTTGGTTCCACCCAACTGAGTGGGCCGACTGCCGCTAAGCCTGTGGAGATGAGTAGGGCTCCAAGCAAGAGGCCACATTCCCCCAGTAAGCCGTCTGGACCCCGGAACGATTCTGTGCCTTCTTCTGCATCGGCACCTGCCCTAAACAAGAGGCAACGACCTCTCAGCCTTAAGGTGCAGGGCTCCACCGCCGATGCAAAGCATGTACCTGCATCTAAGGAGGCCTTAGGTGCAGTTAAATCCCCTTCCACCCCTTCTTCCTATCATATCCGATTTATTTCCATATCTGGGGAGAATGGTGCAGCTTTGGGGAAGGTGTACCCTTCCTTATTGCAAAAGCCATTAAGGACGTTGCTGGTGACGTGACTTCGGTCAAGAAGCTTCGCAATGGCACCTTGTTGGTGGAGGCATCTGCCTCTCACCAGATTGCGGCATTGCTTAAAATGCAGAAACTCGGTGATTTCCCCATTGTGGTCGAACCCCATCGCACCCTTAACACCAGTAGAGGTGTGGTGCGGTGCCCCGATTTACATGGGGAGTCAGAGGAGAACATAGCGGAGGAGCTCAAGGACCAGGGTGTGGTGGCTGTCTGCTGCACCTTAGTTCGAAGGGATGGGGAATCTCACCCCTCTGACACCTTGGTGCTGACCTTTAGTAGGCCCAAGTTGCCAGAATACATCAGGGCCGGCTACCTCCACTTGCCAGTACGGCCTTTCATTCTGAGCCCCCTTCGCTGCTTCAAGTGCCAAAGGTATGGTCATGGCCAGAATTCCTGGTCTGCCAGGGCCATGTGTGGCAGGGAGACCATTTCCCCGAGCCTTGTAAGACTGCACTTTATTGCACCAACTGTAAGGGAAACCACCCAGCCTCTTCTCGAGATTGCCCCACCTGGTTACAGGAACGTGCCATCCAGGAATTGCGTGTCAAGAAGGGTATCAGTTTTCAAGATGCGCGGCAGCTGCTAGCCTTGCCCGGGAACGCCTAGTCGTGGCTTGACCTATGCAGGTGCTGTAAAGGTGGCTGCTGTGTCATCTGTCTGCACCCAGACGGACATACTTCCACAACTCCCCCCACTCATCCGTTTTTTGCCCTCTCAGGCCCGCAGGGTCCACGGGATACCGGTCTGTGCTAGCATTGGCTGCCAGACAGATCCCGATCCCATGCCAGAGGTTTCCTCTGGTTCCATCACTGCCTCTGGCCCAGCCTCCTTGGAGGCCACAGATGCCTCTCATCAAACAGAGGCATCTGCTTTGAGCAGCCCTCTTCCTGGCTCAGCCCAGCTGGCCCCCTCCATAGCGGTGGTGATGGGTGAGAGAGGAGGGAAGAAACCAGGGACACCTCCTGCCCCCACAGTGGGGCGCGTGTCTTTGGTTTGTCCACCCAAGCTCTTTGGCCAACAGAAGGCACTGAGTGGCAGCATGCCCCAACTGGGACATGATGAGGATTCCTCCTTTGAGATGGAGGAGGAAGACCCAATTGTAGGCACCCCTCCCTTGTCTGCTGTAGGACGGAAAAAAGGGAGGAATAGAAATAAACCTCCAAAGCCCACCTAATGGTAAATCTCCTTCAATGGAACTGTCGAGGTTTTTCCCACAAGAGGGACGAGATCACAATGCTGATCTCACGGCACAACCCCATCTGCATCTCACTCCAGGAGATCCTCTGCCGTAGTGATTCCCCACCTTCGTTACGGGGCTACAAGATGTATGCAGACACCCGGCAGCAGGGAAACCACCCTGTGGGAGGGGTGGGAATCCTTATACGGAATGGATGCATGCTACTTTGAAGACGCCTCTCCAAGCCGTAGCAGTTTCACTGCAACTGAATGTGCCCACCACTCTATGTTCCCTCTACCTGCCTCCTGGGATTGATATCCCATGGGCAGACCTTGACTCCCTCACAGCCCAGCTTCCCAGACCCATTCTGATTATGGGAGATTTTAATGCCCATAACCCCCAATGGGGCTCCCACAGTCGCAACACCCGAGGGCGCCTTGTGGAACAATGGGTGTCACAAAATGGCCTCATTGTCCTCAACACTGGTGCCCCCACACATGTGATGACTGCCACTGGTGGTCTTTCCTGTATCGACCTCTCCATCTGCTCTCCTGGGTTGGCGCCAGGTCTGCAATGGGAGGTTCTGTCTGACCCTGGGGGAAGTGACCACTTCCCCATCAGGATTAGCAGTGGAAGTGGTGCATTGCCCCAACAACCACCACGATGGTGTTTGCATCGGGCGGACTGGGAAGAGTTTGCTCGTCGCATTCACTTTCGCCCACTGCGTGATTTTGATGGGGTTAATGATCTTGTGAGCCACTTCACAGAGGTGGTGATCAGGGCAGCATTGGCATCTGTCCCCCAGAGCTCCTGTAACCCTCCACGAGCACGGGTGCCATAGTGGACAGAGGCCTGTCGGAGTGTGCAATTCGGGCCCGCAGAGGCTCACTTCGCCTCTTCCAGTCTCGTCCAACTGACGCCAATCGTGTCAACTACCTCAGAGCCCGGGCATATGCACGACGGGTAATAAAGGAGGCCAAACGCTCCTCATGGAGTGAGTATGTCTCCTCGCTTACCCACCACACGCCATCCAAGAATGTCTGGGAAAAGCTGAGAAAAATCCAGGGAAGGTACTTACAATCCTGTGGCTCTGGTCTCCTTGTGCAAGGGAGACATTTACTTCTGCCTTGTGAGGTGGCTGAGGAGCTGGCAAGGACATTTGCAGCCATCTCCAGCTCCCAGCACTACACTGCAGCTTTTATCAAACAAAAAGAAGTGGCAGAACGCCTTCCAATTAACTTCTCTGGTGGTGTTGCTGAGGGGTATAACGACCCATTTACCCCTTGGGAGCTGCACGCAGCTCTTGCACGGGCCCGGGATACTGCCCCCGGTCCTGATAACATCCATTACCAATTGCTATGGCATCTACCTGAGAATGGTCTTTCCTACCTCCTTGAGGTTTTTAATTATATTTGGCAGCAGCACGACATCCCTGTAGGCTGGCGGGAGGCTATCATCATTCCCCTCCCAAAACCTGGAAAGGATAGTACCCTACCCACGAATTACAGGCCCATATCTTTGACGAGCTGTCTGTGTAAAACCATGGAACGCATGGTTAACTGGCGTTTGGTGTGGTATCTGGAACGACACAACTTTCTCTCCAATGCCCAATGTGGCTTCCGTGCTGGCAGGTCTCTGGTGGATCATTTGATCTCACTGGAGACAGCAGTACGTGAGGCCTTTCTCCACCGACAGCACTTGGTGGCTATCTTCTTTGATGTGGAGAAGGCATATGATACCACATGGCGCCATGGCATATTTGAGACCTTGCACCAGTGGGGGCTCAGGGGTAATTTGCCCCTCTTCCTCCATAGTTTTTTGTCCAACCGGACCTTCAGAGTGCGTGTGGGTAACACCTACTCCTGACGCTCTTTGCTGTTGTGGTGAACGGTTTTCCCTCCTCCATTCACCCCCCGGTACAACCGTCACTATTTGTGGATGAATTTTCCATCTGGTACCGGAGTGCCACAATGCATGGTATTGAGCATCAGCTGCAACTGGCACTCAATAGTGCCAATGAGTTCGCCACATCATGTGGCTATAAATTCTCCCCTGAGAAAACAACAGTCATGCACTTCTGTCGTAAGCGAGGGCTTCATCCTGAGCCTCAGCTTACCCTGAATGGGCACCTCCTCCCAGTTGTAGAGTCAGCCCGGTTTCTTGGTCTCCGTTTTGACAGCCGTCTGACATGGGTCCCACACTTGAAGGAGCTCAGGGCTAAGTGCCTTCGCTCCCTTAATATTCTGCAGTGCCTGCAGGGAACCGGTTTTGGGGCAGATCGAACGGTGATGCTTCGATTATACTGATCACTCGTTCGATCATGACTCGACTATGGCTGTAGTGTTTATGGCCTGGCCACTCCATCTACTCTCCGGATGCTGGACAGTGTTCATCATGCTGGCATCCGGTTGTCCATTGGGGCTTTCCGCACAAGCCCTGTGCTCAGCCTTTATGCTGAATCTGGTCAGCCACCACTGACTGTAAGGTGGCAGTGCTTAGGAGCTGCATATATTTTGCGGCTGAAAGGTCAGCCACAGCACCCTACACACCCAGTCGTTTTTAGTCGCACTCTGCAATGACCATTCAATCGCCAGCCAGGGGTTTCCCCTCCATTTGGCATGTGGTGGATGGATGGTCTCACTGGCCTGGGTGTGACCCTGCCTAGGGTGCAGCCTGTACTACCAGTCTCTGTGCTGCCCTGGACAGTACCTGAGCCGATTTTTAATTTAACACTCACTGCCTTCCCCAAAGCCAGTACTGATAGGTCAGTGTACCAGCAAGAGTTTGGACGCCTCTCTCTGACCTATCGGAGCCATGTTTTTGTTTACACAGATGGGTTGAAGGATGGCACCTCTGTGGGTTGGTCAGTCTTTACAACTGGTCATCTCATAGGGGGCCGCCTTCCAGGCGTCACCAGTGTCTTAACTGCAGAGCTTACTGCTCTGCACAGGGAACTGGAACTCATCCAATTTTTGAACCACCGACACTTTGTGATTGCGACTGACTCCCTATCCTCCCTACAGCTATTGCACACCCTGTATAGCAGGAATACCATCGTCCAGGGTGTGCACAGTTTGCTGCTCATGATTCGTCAGCAGGGCAAGACAGTTTTGTTTATGTGGGTCCCGGGGCATGTTGGCATCATGGGGAATGAGAGGGCTGATGCCCATGCCCGTCATGTGGCCCACCTACCAGATGTTCCTGACACTACAGTCCCCTCCTCTGATGCTCTCCCGATGGTGCGGTGGGCTGTCCATGGGCAATGGCGGTCCCAGTGGTTTGCGGAGACCACCAACAAGCTCTGCACCCTGAAGGACACCCCAGTGCACTGGGCGTCCTCATGCCGCCTGTCACGGAGGGAGGAGGTTGTGTTTGCTCGTCTGCCAATCGGTCACACGTTCCTCACCCACTCCTACATATTACAGGGTGAGGATGAACCATGGTGTGACTGCTGTTGGGAGCCTCTCACAGTGGCACACATCTTCAGTTACTGTGAGAGATACCGTGAACTTAAACACTGACTGGGGGTCAGTCCAGAGCTCTCTAACTCCCTTGGGGATAACCCCCAGGGAGTTGAGAACTCTTTCGTATTTGTGAAAGAGGCTGGCCTCTTTCACAAAATCTAATACAAATGCTTTTGCGTTTTCCTTTTGTGTGTTTTGGCTTTTGCATCTTTATGTTTGTATCCGTTTTGGCTTTTGCTTTTTATCTCTCTGTTTGTTTGGTTTTTGCCTGTTTTATCTTTGTCCTTTTTTGGCTTTTGCCTTCCTTGTATTTTTGTCTTTTTAGGCTTTTGCCTACTTTTTTGTGTTTGTTGTTGGCCTTTGCCCTTACTTTTTGTCCTTTATTTGTTTGGCTGTTGCCTTTTGTTTTGTTAATTTTATTGGGCTTTTGCCCTTATTTATTTTCACCATGGTGGGATGGCCACTTACACCCCACACCATGGTGATTGTCTTTCTGGGCCCTAATGACCATTGAAGTTGATGGGCCCTAAAACACGAACGAACCTTTTTTCTCTCTGTATATTGATAATGGCTGCTGGCTGAGAATTTGTTATTCAGCGATTTATTTCTATGAGGAGCTTCACTGTTTGAGAAAAACAGTGGATGCTCATTATTATGCTAAAAATAAGCTTAGCATTGCACTAAATCAATTAGTGAATTTGTTTAAGCTGTTTCTTCCACCATGAGGACACAAGTAATAATTACTTTATCAATAACACAAAAATTAGTTAATAACAAATAAAATATTACTAAACAATTTGGTGGTTGAATCAAAGTAATTAATTATAATTCGTGGTGTTTTAGGGCCTTTCAACTGAAAGGTCATTAGAGCCCCGCCCATGACATAGTTCTACGGCAGAGACTGCACAGACACTACATAATGTGATGATTTTTGGGTATTAACAGTATCCCGTTTTCCCAAGCAGCCACCTATGCCTGTACTAACTCGGGATGCATTGCTTAACTTCAGTGATCAGAGGATAACTAGCTGCCCCTATTAATTCAGGAGTGATGCATTGGAGTGGAGTGATTATCCATCAATGACCTCACAGCATTTCTCTTCACTCCAGCCGCTCCTGACACTCCACTCCACTGTCTCACCACTCCATTTGGTATGATCATCAGTGGAGACGTTAAGGCCCCATACACGATCGCTCCATTTGGATGAAAACCATTTGGATGGCGTCTGAATGGATGACGTCCAAAAATCAGCACATACACCATCACTTCATGTTGTTCACACCATTTTGTTTTCAGTTTAGTTTAAGTTCTGGTGAGAACAGCATGGATGAAGAAGAATTGCTACTTTTGGTGGCTGGGTAACCATCTTGTCCCTCTTAATAGACACAACGGTGGAATTTTGGTCATTGTTTTTCCACAGCCAGCAGTCTGTAACCCTTATGCCAGTGGTGGCAAACTTGTGATCAACCATGCAATTTCAAGTTACCCACCCAAACGTGAATCATATCTATTTTATCATATCATAGTGAATGAGTTGAACAGGGACCTGGAGATTAGAAACCATAGATCTGACCAAACCACAGGCAGGATAAGGGCATTATGATGATGCTCTCTATACAGTGAAACTCGTTTAACATGAAACTGACAGGACCAAAATATTTTTTCGTGTTAAAAGAATTTCGTGCGAAGCGATTCATGCAGAAAACCCATCATTGTTTTGTATGTCATCATATTTTATTAATTGGATTTATTGCTAAAAGTTATACTTGTAATTTTTATTAATATAACCATCAAAGCATTAATTTACTGGCCAAAGTTTCTATTTTGATTGTATAATGCAATGTTGGAACAAGTGGGGTAGGCCATCATCTCCCTCACACAACCTGGCCAATATTCCTGTGGGTTCCTTATTCCTGGCTAGGGTGCCCCCAGTCCAGGGCATGTTCAGTGGGCCCACAGATCTGACCATGCTGCAGGTGGGATGGTGTTTACTAAAAGTTACACTTGTGGGTATCATATTAGATTCAATATTTTAAATTTAAATAATGAAGTAGGCTACAAATGCATAATTTAAAAAAAGCCTAAAAGAATTATTGTTTTTGGGATAAAATGTGCTTTGTTTTTCAGTGTCTTTTTGAGCATAAATTTTCAATAAAAGGGCCCCCGCCCCATAGTTTGAAAGGTTTGTCAATGGCATGCCTATACCATCCCGAACCCAGGCTGTAATCTAGCAACAGTGGCAACCATTGTTTATTTGTTTAGTTTAATGAAGACTCCGGTATATGTTGTATATCCAGTATTTTGTTAGCTGCGAAGCAAAATAATTTCGTGTTAAGCGATTTTTGTTTCGTGTTAAAAGAAAAAAATGTATTGAATTACAGTGTTTTGTTCGGACCGCAGTGTTGTTTTGTGTTAACCGTTATTTCATGTTAAGCGTTTTCGTGTTAAATGGATCTCACTGTATATTCATTATTAATAATAATTTTTTATTCATAAAATTAAATAGTGATTGCAACTGACCCACAGACAACTTTTCTGCTCTTTTTTCGTGTTATTGTGACCCATCTTCAAAGAAAGGTTTGCCACCACTGCCCTATGCTTATTTATCATCAGTCTACTGTTTGTATTTTTGGGGAATTCCACCAATGCCAGGGAGTGAGCTCCTACACCTGGAAATTCTGAGCTCCTACACAAAAATTCCTGCTTTATTTTTTTTCTGTATTAATGTTTGGAAATTGCATTGCAAGATACTAAAAGCAGGTTCCATCTGTGTGCAATGTTTTGATCAACTGTTTCATCAGTTTTATACATAAAGGTGGAAGTAATACCTTTGTGGGCTCAATCAATGGTTGTTTAAAATATTTTTTGTCCCTGGCAAGAGATGCTGTCTTTTTGGCCATGATTTTTTCATCCAGTGCTTATCTTTTATCTACTGTCCCACTCACAAAAACCATGACATTTTTGAATAGCCTGCTTGCTGACCAAGAAGCATGCCTATCATTTTGAAATCTCCACATACGTGCCAGTTGTGCTCCTCATTTTTAATTTTCATCTACACCATTTTCACACTTTCAAAAGACTCTCTTAGCTGCACAGAATAAACTACTTACTCCCATTATGAAGAAGTATAACCTTTATACTCCTTTCGGAGGAGTCAATGCAGAACCTCCACTCAGAAGCAGCATATTGGATTTCAAAATATTTCATGTGGCCAGGAATGCCATAGCAAAGCACTATTGAGTATTCCTCCACAAAGAATGGCAGTAGCTCTTCTTCTGTATGGTAATGCCATAAGAAAAATGTTCCTGGTACCAAAAGGTTTTTTGATTTCAATGTGGAACCAAGAACTTCTGCTTCAGTTTTAGATAAGTTGAAATCATTATCATCATCTCACCCTTCTCCTGCCTGAGGCAGGGGTCCAGATGCCCTTTATATAAGTTCAAATCTCTCACCAAATCATTAAGTTCTGCCTGCATGAATAGATGAGTTATTTGGGCCCAAAAGCTTCACCATGGTGCCAAATGCTATGACATTTCCTATGCTATTTCAAATGCTATGACAATGATATGCAAGTAACTTTACTTCACAGCCTTTTATTCTTCAAATTCAACCCAGAAATGTGGCCTTCTATCTGTTATAAACTCAGACGCCAAACAATAATCTTGAAATATAGCATATCTCAGCAGATCATTAAAGCAAATTTGCCGAAAAACTATATGTGATGGAAAAAATCTTATTCCATATTTGAAATCAGCATAAGACACTGGTTTTAAGTCAGATAACATCATAAAGACATCAAAAATGATGCTAAGCAGTGTTATAGAAGTATCCTGGAACGTGCATATTTTATTTTAAATATGTCGATACTGTGTGGGCCCTAATGACTGTTGTAGTTGAAGGGCTCAAAAACACTAATAAATAACAATCAATGCTGCAAATTATGTGTACTTCAGTAGGATTTAAACATGGTAAACACATGTTCGAACTGCATAAATATATTCTTGGCTATTTGCAATGCATTTGTTTTAGAACTATTGCGAAAATGCTTATTTGTTCTCTGGACATCTGCTTAGAATGGAGACCTTTAGGTTTTTTGCAAAATGTTCTATTTAGACAGGTTCTCTATACATTGGACACCTGCCTACGATGGACACTTTCCTTGGTATGGTATGTGTCCAATTTAGACAAGTTTTACTGTACTGCTAATACCCAAAAATCGTCACATTAGTGTAGTGTCTGTGCAGTCTCTGCATAAGAACTATGCTGTGGATGGGGCTCTAATGACATTTGTAGTTGAAGGGCCCTAAAACACCAATAAACAACAACCCAGTAAAGAAATGGCAGGCAAGATCAAAGAATGAAAAGGCTATAGTCATGGAAACAAAGAAGATAATTCAGCAAGCCTTCAAACAGGAAATGAGTCTTCTAGTGCACATTCCAAAACCAGGATTTGGTAATTTAAATGATGGAAACACATCAAGAAGATTTTTCTGGGATCCTGAGACATCTCAAATTATAGGAATTGATATAAATTTAATAAAAAAGTTTAAGGTAATCCTTGAAGCAATATCAAGTGGTCACAAAATTGATATAGTGAAGTTTACCACATATGCACAAGAAACTGCAAAACTATATGTGAGATTATATGGTTGGCATCCAATGTCACCCACAGTTCACAAAGTTTTGATTCATGGGGCCACAGTTATTGCACATGCAATCTTGCATATTGGCCAATTATCTGAGGAAGTTGCTGAGGCAAGGAACAAACATTGCAGACTATATAGGCAAAATTTTTGAAGGAAATGCTCTTGACAAGCATGCAATCAAGATGTGCTACATGGGCTACTTTTAAGTTCTGACCCACTATTAAGTAGCAACAGACCACAAAAACACAAGAAAAGTAAGCCATTCTCACATGAAACCATTGATTTGTTAGTTCCAGAATCACCACATTTGCATCTAAATTCTGAAAGCAGTAATGATAATGAGGAACCTAAATCTGAAGAGTGGGATCAAGTTCTTGTAATTAAATGAGATCTTTATTTTTTTTTAAACTTTTTTATAAAATCAGTTTTATTTTTAATTATCTATAATGGAATACTGCCTAACTGTTCATTTTCAAATAATAAATAAGCATAAAATAATTTTGGCCAACTATTTCAGCAAAATACTACACTGTGGGTTCTAATCCTCCACTTCTGCCTATCCCACACCAGGACCCCCTCCACCCTGCATGCTTCCATGTCCACCTGCTCCCACGTTCCCTTTAGTCTTAATTTACCACTGGTGCCTCCAATGGACCTAATAAGCTCCTCTCCTCCCCTTCTCATCACATGCCCATACCACCTCAACTGTTTCTCTTTCATCTTTTCCACAGTATCTCCCACACCAAGCTACCACTAATGTAATCATTTCAGATTCTGTTGGATCCAGATACCCCACACATGTAGCACAGCATTTGCATCTCAGCCACTTGCATTTGCCTTTCATGGGTCTTCCTGACTGCCCAACACTCTGAGCCATACAGCATAGCAGGCCTAACAATGGTTCTGTAAACAATCCCCTTCAACGTTATTGGGATCTAATGGTCACACAGGACCTCACTTGCCTGTCTCCACTTCAGCCATCCTGCATTAATTCTCCCCATGGGCAGAGTAAACTGCTACGTTGGCACGTCCCCAGGTGGTGGATAAGGGAATGGCCACAGCACATTTCGGGAATGGCGATTTACTCAGCCCCTGGATGTGCTGAGGGAAGGAGTGAAATAAAATGGCTCCCACAGACCAAATCCCCCATGTGTCCGGGGTAGAATAGGCACATGACGTTCTGGAGATGTAGACTGGATGAAACCACCATCGTCTATTCACACGACTGTCTTGTCTTCACCTGGATTGACAGTTGTGGTTTGACATGTTTGCGGTTGGTGTAGGCTCCTCACAGAGGTGGCCATAAAACAACGCCTACCCACGTTGATGGTGCGTGGAGACCCTTACCCCTGGGAAAAGTGGATCCTTGTGATTGTGGAGGCATATGCCCTGCAATGTCTCTGGGCCATTTCACACTTGTGCCTTGGCACACAGCCATCAAGGGCTTAGGTTGTGTCCTATAGTCTTCAATACTTCACTTTGGCCACAGCTTCCAGGGAAAACGGGAGGCCAAGGCAGAAACCCAGTCTTGGTCAAGGGCCAGGGGTGCATGTATGTGCGCCCTTGGTCACCTCACAGGCGGTCAGGCGGTGGGGGGGGGCGCATATTTATATACCCCCCAGGGTTACTGTGAGTTGACCGGCAGTCAACCCCGATGCCTTTGGTCTGGTACTCAAAGATTATGCCACCGTTATGTCAGAGCACCATTGGCGACCTGAATGGGCGTCCCCTTGTTGGGCTCCATGGTGAGTGAGGCCTGCGGGCAGTGAATTTCATAATTTAATCAAATTATGGCAAATCAAAAACAGAGGCTGGGGGCCTCATCAAATAACCCCACCCCTTTGTCTTCTTCTTTTCTGTCTGGGACTTGTTCTTGTGTTGAGCCTGAAGACAATGGCCTTGGTTCCACCGAACTGGGTGGGCCGACTGCCGCTAAGCCTGTGGAGACAAGTAGTGCTCCAAGCAAGACGCCACGTTCCCCAATAAGCCGTCTGGACCCCCCGAACGATTCTGTGCCTTCTACTGCATTGGCACCTGCCCTTAACAAGAGGCAGCGACCTCTTAGCATTAAGGTGCAGGGCTCCACCACTGATGCAAAGCATGTAAGCAACTGCACCTAAGGCCTCCTTAGATGCAGTTAAATCCCCTTCCACCCCTTCTTCCTATCCTATCCGGATTCTTTCCATATCTGGGGAGAATGGTGCAGCTTTGGTAAAGGCGTCGTCCTTCCTTATTGCCAAAGCCATTAAGGGCGTTGCTGGTGACGTCACTTCAGTCAAGTGTTGGTGGAGCCTTGTTGGTGGAGGCATCTCCCCCTCACCAGATTGCAGCATTGTTTAAAATGCAGAAACTCCATGATTTCCCCATTGTGGTCGAACCCCATCACACCCTTAAAACCAGTACAAATGTGGTGCGGTGCCCCGATATACGTAGGGAGTCCGAGGAGAACATAGTGGAGGCGCTCAAGGACCAGAGTGTCGTGGCTGTCCACTGCACGTTGGTTCGAAGGGATGGAGAATCCCACCCCTCTGACACCTTGGTGCTGACCTTGGTGATGCCAATGGTCCGGTATTCAGGGATTATGCCACCCTAACGTTATACTGCCCGAGGAATTTCGGAGACCCAAATGGGCGTTCCCTCGTTGGGCTCCGTGTGGTATGTAAGACCTGCAGGCAGTGAACACATAATTATTAAAAATTATGGTAACCCTAAAACTGACGCTGGGTGCCTCATCAAATAACCCCACCCCTCCCCCTTCTTCTTTACTGACTTGTGTTGAGCCGGAAGATGGCAGGCTCGGTCCCACCCCACTTAGTGGGCTAGCTGCCATTGAGCTATTGGAGACCTGTACTGCTCCAAAACAGAGGCTGCATTCCCCCAGTAAGCCAACTGGATCCGGGAACGAACCTGTGGCGTCTACAGCATCGGCACCTGCCCTTAGGCAAAGACCTCTTAGCCTTAAGCTGCAGGGTTCCAAAGCCAATGCACAGCATGTTCCTGCATCTAAGAATTTAGGTGCAGTCCAACCACCATTCATACCTTTTTCCTATCCTCCCCGGTTTATTTCCATCTCTGGGGAGGATGGAGCAGCCTTGGGGAAGGCGTCGCCCTTCCTTATCGCCAAAGCCATTAAGGGCATTGCCGGCGACGTGACTTTGGTCAAGAAACTGCACAATGGCACCTTGTTGGTGGAGATATCTGCCCCTCACCAGATAGAGGCATTAATGAAACTGCAGAAGCTCTGTGATATCCCCATTGTTGTCAAATCCCATCGCACCTTAAACACCAGTAGAGGTGTGATGCAGTGCCCTGAACTATGCAGGGAATCAGAAGAGCAGATTGCAGAGGAGCTTAGGGACCAGGGTGTGGTGGCTGTCTGCCACACCTCGGTACGACGGGATGGAGAATCCCACCCATCTGACACCTTGGTGCTGACCTTTGGTAGGCCCAAGGTGCCGGAGTACATCATAGCTGGCTACCTTGGCTTGCCTGTACGTGCCTTCATCCCGAGTCCGCTTCGCTGCTTCAAGTGCCAGCGATATGGCCATGGACAGAATTCGTGTTCTGCCAAGGCCATGTGTGGCAGTTGTGGACAGGGTGACGACTCCCCCAAGCCTTGTAAGACTGCACCTTTCTGTTTAAACTTTAAGGGCAACCACCCCGCCTCTTCTCGGGATTACCGTACTTGGCTGCAGCAACATGCGATCCAGGAGCTGCGTGTCCAGAAGGGTATCAGTTTTCAGGATGCACGGTGGCTGCTAGCATTGCCAGCCACCTCCACTCGTGGAGTGTCCTATGCAGGTGCTGCGAAGGCAGCTGCTGTGTCCTCTCTCTGTACCCTGAGGGACACAATACCTCAGCTCCCCCCTCTCATCCGTTTAACGTCTTCTCGGGCTCGCGGGGTCCTTGGGGTGCCGGTCTGTGCAAGCATTGGCTGTTAGACGGACCCCGACCCCAATTCCATGTCTTCTTCTCGCTCCACCACCGCCTCTGGCCCATGCATGGGCCACCCAATAATGGCGGTGCCAGCTTCTTTGGAGGCCCCAGATGCCACTCATCAAAGAGAGGCATCTCCCTTGGAGGCCTCCCTCTCTGTCCCAGCCCAGCCAGCCTCCTTCACGGAGGGGGTTGTGGGTGAGACAGGGGGAAAAAAAGTAGGGACACCCCCCACTTCTGCCGTGAGGCGGGTGTCCTTGGTTCGTCCATCCAAGCTCTCTGGCCAACGGCAGAGAGCACGGGGTGGTTTCATGCCCAAACTGGGGCAAGATAGGGATTCCTCTTTCGAGATGGAGGAGGACGAACCAATTGAAGGCGTCCCTCCCTTTTCTGCAGTGGGATGGAGAAAAGGGAGGAATAGAAACAAACCGCCTAAATCCACTTGATGGTAAATTTCCTACAATGGAACTGTCGAGGGTTTACCCACAAGGCAGCAAGGAAGCCACCCTGTGGGAGGGGTGGCTATCCTTATCCAGAATGGGTGCATGCATGTGCCAGTGGCTCTGCTTTTTTTTGTTTTTGTTTTGTTCTTGCTTTAGGGCCCATCAACTACAAAGGTCATCCAGTGCACTGCAGTGTCCATCAGTGTGCGGAGTTTGGTCGTGGTCTCCGCAAACCACTGGGCCCGCCATTGGTCGTGGACGGCCCGCCGCACCATCGGGAGAGCGTCGGAGGAGGGGACAGCAGTGTCAGGTATTTCTGGCATGTGGGCCACCTGGCGGGCATGGGCATCTGCCATCTCGCTGCCCACGATGCCAACATGCCCCGGGACCCACATAACCAACACTGTCTTGCCCTGCTTACGAATCACAAGCAGCAGTCTGTGCACACCCTGGACGATGGCATGTCTGCCATACAGGGTGTGCAACAGCTGAAGGGAGCATAGGGAGTCAGTCGCAACAACAAAGTGTCTGTTATGCAATACTTGGATGAGTTCCAGTGCCCGGTGCAGAGCTGTGAGTTCTGCAGTTAAGACACTGGCAACGCCTGGAAGGCGGCCCCCTATGAGATGACCAGTTGTAAAGACTGACCAACCCACATAGGAACCATCCTTCGACCCATCCGTGTAAATAAAAACATGGCCTCGATAGGTCCAAGAGAGGCGTCCGAACTCTTGTTGGTACAATGACCTATCGGTACTGGTTTTGGGTAAGGCTGCCAGCATTAAATTTAAACTTGGCTCTGGCACTGTCCAGGGCGGCACAGAGGCCGGCAGTACAGGCTACACCCTAGGCAGAGTCACACCCAGGCCGGCAAGACAGTCCATCCAACGCACACCGAATGGAGGGGGAACCCCCTGGCGGCGGTTGAATGGCCGTCTCACAATGTCACTAAAGACGGCTGGGTGTGTAGGGTGCTGTGGCTGACCTTTCAGCCGCAAAATGTATGCAGCTGCCAGGCACTGCTGCCGCACAGTCAATGGTGGCTCACCAGCCTCAGCATAAAGGCTGAGTACTGGACTTGTGCGGAAAGCCCCAATGGACAACCGGATGCCAGCGTGATGAACACTGTCCAGCATCCGGAGAGTAGATGGAGCGGCCAGGCCATATACGCCGCAGCCATAATGGAGATGGGATCGAACGAGTGATCTGTATAGTCAAAGCATCACCGTTCGATCTGCCCCAAAACCAGTTCCCTGCAGGCACCGCAGAATATTATGGAAGCGAAGGCACTTAGCCTTCAGCTCCTTGAAGTGCAGGACCCATGTCAGACGGCTGTCAAAACGGAGACCAAGAAACCGAGCCGCCTCTACAACTGGGAGGAGGCGACCATTCAAGGTAAGCTGAGGCTCAGGGTGGAGCCCTCGCTTACGACAGAAGTGCATGACCATTGTCTTGTCAGGGGAGAACTTATAGCCACGTGAAGTGGCCAACTCGTTGGCACTATTGAGTGCCAGTTGCAGCTGACGCTCAATGCTGTGCATCGTGGCAGCCTGGAAAGTGATAGAAAAGTCGTCCACAAAGAGGGATGACTTTACCGGGAGGTGAACGGAGGATGGTAGGCCATTCACTGCAACAGCAAAGAGCGTCACACTCAAGACGCTCCGCGGTGGGACACCATTCTCCTGCAGGAAGGCTGAGGAGTAGGTGTTACCCACAAGCACTCTGAAATTGTCCGTTCGGATAAAAAGCTATGGAGGAAGAGGGGCAGATTACCCCTGAGCCCCCACTGGTGCAAGGTCTCCAGTATACCATGGCGCCATGTGGTATCATATGCCTTCTCCACATCAAAGAAGACAGCCACTACGTGCTGTCTGTGGAGAAAGGCCTCACGTACTGCAGTCTCCAGTGAGATCAGATGATCCACCGAAGACCTGCCAGCACGAAAACCACATTGGGCATCGGCAAGAAGGTGGTGCCGTTCCAGATACCACACCAGGCGCCAATTAACCATTCGTTCCATGGTTTTGCAAAGACAGCTCGTCAATGAGATGGGTCTATAATTTGTTGGAAGGCTACTATCCTTCCCAGGTTTTTGCAGTGGGATTATAGTAGCCTCTCGCCAACCTGCAGGGACTTCATGCTGCTGCCATATAATGTTGAATACCTCAAGGAGGTATATAACGCCTTCCTCTGGTAGGTGTCGTAGCATTTGATAGTGTATGCTATCTGGTCCACGGGCAGTGTCCCTGGCTCTTGCTAGAGCTGCTCGTAGCTCCCAAGGGGCAAATGGATTGTTATACCCCTCGGCGACACCACCAGTGAAGTTCAGTGGATGGTGTTCTGCAGCCTGCTTCGTTTGCAGGCCCCGTGTGTGCCCGGGGTAGAATAGGCACACTGCGTACCTGCATGTCGTAAGAGGCGACTAAAAGGGGTGACTTTTTCTTGCCCCAGTTTGGACAACACCACTGTCGTGTTTGTCTATGACGTGGTCTGGACAGGACGATACCATCATTGTGTTTGGTTGTATCTTTCTTTTCTCCTTTATTGGATGAGTGTCCGACTTGTTCGCGGTCGACGTAGGTTCCTCACTGAGGTGACCGTAAAAAACGCCTACCCGCGTGTTTGCCGTGCGTGGAGACCCGTACCCTGGGAAAAGCGGATCCTGGTGATTGAGGAGGGTCTAGGGCTGCGGCCCCACACATCCAACACATCACTTTGGCCACAGCTTCCGGGGCAAACGGGAGGCCAAGGCAGTAGCCCAGTCTTGGTCAATCGGCCGGGGGCGCATAAGTTGTTATGCCTCCTAGGGTGACTGTAAGTGGACCGGCAGTCAACCCCGATGCCAATGGTCCGGTACTCGGGGATTATGCCACCCTAACGGTATCCTGTCCGAGCACTCTCGACGACCCGAATGGGCGTCCCCTCGTTGGGCTCGGTGGTGGGTGAGAACTGCGGGCAGCGAAATCATAATTCACAACAATTATGGCAACTATAACCCAGAGGCTGGGGGCCTCTTCAAAAAACCCCACCCCTCCCCCTTCTTTAGTTTCAATGACTTGTGTTGAGCCGGAAGATGGCAGGCTCGGTCCCACTCAACTGAGTGGGCCAGCTGCCAGTGAGTTAATGGAGACGAGCACTGCTCCAACTAA